>CAJOBZ010000031.1:2705000-2862500 GCA_905332375.1 Pieris macdunnoughi | reverse complement strand
GGTTTACAAAAACTTGTTCAACTCATTAAATAGACCTTTTAAGTTTTATAATAGTAATGATGTACCCGTTTCAAATGTCATGGACAGTAAGTTTTTATTTTTAGGTTTATTGAATAGTTTTTAATTTATGATTGAAAAGGCCAACTTTCTTTTATACAAAATAATTATGCTCTAAGTGATATTTAAAGTATTTCAAACATTTCTTTGTTTATTAAATTAAATTGTGCCTAATATCTATGTGAAACAAGATCTCTTTTAACTATTTTTTGTTTATTCTTGTTATGTATTTGCTCAAGCTTTGCCATATTTGGGACTGACTGCCAAAAATTATCATCCTAATGGTTATTGATAACATATGCAACACCATTTCAAAATAATATTTCTGTTTTTACTAATGTAGTAATTTCTGTTTAACTTAAATTTGTGGTAAAAGTCACTGAGATACTGTATATACCCGATTTAGAACCAACTTTAAGTTATACTCACTATAAATTTGGTAAGGTTTTACACTAAATTATATAAATTTAAGACACATTTTAAGTTCTAAAATATATAACCCTGATGCATGCCTTTGTAAGCTAGATCGGAGTAATGCTCTGATTTTAATAAAGAAAAAAATTCAACTAAAAGCTTACCCATGACAACTGATATCTTCAGTTAGAAACATTCACATTTCTAGCTTTTACAATGTCTTGACAATCTAAGAAGTCTTTTGTTATAAAATTGAGACTCAAAAAGTGCTATTAATTTTTTGTCTCAGTTATTTGAAGTCCATTGTCTGTGCGTGGATTCTAATTTTTTGTTTCGACATCTATATAGCATTGAAATTTAGAAAATATTCAAATTTAATGGTTTTTCTTGAATAGCAGTTTTTATTCAATTGTTAAGCTAGATTGTATGGCAAGTAGAATCATAGTAGATTCTAGTGAAATAGTCAGTTTTTTATTGTTGTTTAAGCTGTATATCCCTTTGTATTCTTCATAATCATAACTATTCATTTAATATTTAAAAGATGTAGTAATTTGGTTAAACAAAGAGTAATAAATATCTATAGTAGATATTTAAAGGTAATTACCATGTTATGGATCAGGCTATGATTGCTGAAATAAGAAAATTACAATTATATATTTTAACAATTCATTAAATATTATATTGAGATTTAAAAAGCAAATATAAATTATAAGTGAATACAGGTTATCACTTATCAGTGACTGATAGTGGACAAATAGCACCTATGAAAGATAATGTCATATATATGTGTAAATATAATGATATAAAATTTTCTATAATGGTTGGTTAACATGCTTTAAATAACTTCATTTTTATGGCTGGATTTCTGAAATCAAAATTGAATTTGGAATTGCTGAGAGTTACCGAGAATTGGTTAATTTAACACGGAGAATTGGAGAAGTTGTAGAGTATGCTATAACTTATATAATAATATAACTAAAGTCATATGTGGATAAAGTAGGATGTGTATTTAGAAAGTAGTCATGAATATATATTTTATAAGTGTAAGAAACACTTATAAAATATATATAGATAGAAATGGCATCATCATTACACCTAACTAATAAGTTGGTTACATACATGTTAAATAGCATATTGTATAATATGTAAGGTGTTGATTCTCCAGAATAAACGCCTATTTTTATTTGCATTTAACAGGTATGAAGGGAAGGGACACTTAAATTAACCTAGATATAACATATAAAGTTAAAACAATAGAATCTATTAATTTACTGTGACCACAAAATTTAGTTTTTTGTCCAAAGAATAATGTGTTTCCACGTAAATCTACGATAAAAAATTCAAATTGCTCTTCTAATAATAGGTTGTTGGTAGGTATAATGTTGATCATAGAAAACGATATACATTTTATTATTCAAAACAGCCATGAAATATTTATACTTATATTTGATGTACTAAGAATATCCATACTAGGAATAAAGAATTAAATCTTTATTCATTTTTTTAAATTCAACTGATTGTTGTTGTAAAGTTAATTGAGTTCAATAACTTTCATAAATATATTATTGAATATAAATAATTAACTTACTATTTATTTTTTGTTTTTGGTTCTATTTTGTTAGTGAAGTGTAGTAAGTCTATTAAGGTTGATTCACACATATCAGTGAACCCACAGTTCCGGCACAGTACCGTTACAGTTCCGTATCCGTGCTACAGTGGTGCGTCAGTGCTTCAATTCACACATATCAGTGAACCCACAGTTCCGGCACAGTACCGTTACAGTTCCGTATCCGTGCTACAGTGGTGCGTCAGTGCTTCAATTCACACATATCAGTGAACCCACAGTTCCGGCACAGTACCGTTACAGTTCCGTATCCGTGCTACAGTGGTGCGTCAGTGCTTCAATTCACACATATCAGTGAACCCACAGTTCCGGCACAGTACCGTTACAGTTCCGTATCCGTGCTACAGTGGTGCGTCAGTGCTTCAATTCACACATATCAGTACAGATCTCTGCGGGTCTTCGTGCACGACGTTCCCTTCAGACTAGCGTTGACGTCGATTGTTTTGATGGCACTCTTCAATAACACAGAATTAGCTATGATAGCCATTGCTTTAGACGAAGAAGAAGAGAATCGAGGAAAAAAAAAGAAAATGGGTACATGAAGCATGGAAGTTAAGAGAAACAGAAGGAGAATTCGTGGCATTATACAAAGAATTAATTAAAGACGAAAGAAAGTATTTTGAATATTTTAAAATGCATAATATTTTTTATTTCGATGCATCGGCGTCAGTGATCCGTGATAAAATATCGTTGTCGCCGATCACGTCCGTGATGGCCGGTGCCGGCACTGACACAGACGGTAATGAGACGACACTGACACTGACAAGTGTGAATACATCCATAGAGAATGTTAGAAAGAATAATTATCACTGATGCGGTACTGTGCCGGAACTGTGGGCTCACTGATATATGTGAATATATCAGTGAGCCCACAACGTGATACCACAATCAGCATATAGACCACAAGCCCATGAACAAAAAATACCTGTGAAATGACCCAACGTGAATTACGCTTAGAAGGCTGTTACTATATCTGAAAATAACTCTGAGCACTATGCCGTCATTTCTGAGTAAAATGTAATATTCTGGAGTAAGTACATAACAAAGCCGTACATTAATAATTAGTCGAAATTCCCCAATTGTACCTGAGAAAGTCCATTCACTCACGTACTCACATGTACCGCTCAGAAATGACGGCATAGTGCTCAGAGCTATTTTCAGATATAGTAACAGCCTTATAAGCGTAATTCACGTTGGGTCATTTCACAGGTATTTTTTGTTTATGGGCTTGTGGTCTATATGCTGATTGTGGTATACATAATATTGAGAAGTTGTGTGTTGTGTTCAACTGTGATGCACTTTGATATATGATGTGTTGTGTATTGTTAGTGCATGCTCCTATTACTCGTCTACTGTTGATGAAAGCTCAATGTTTGTTTATTGATGACATGATGCATTGTGTAACTAAAGCCTACAAATATTTTTTAAAACATATAAACTTGTCGGTTTAAACGATTGGCAGAGATGTTCTTGCCAGTTTTTCAGAAGCTTGAACTGAGAACTGCCTGTAAGGCTGCTGCCTTGAATTTTGCGGGCAGCGGGGCGGCGGCGGCTGCGGCGCGGGATCGGGCGATTGCACCTCTCGTTACCCGCCCTCGCGCCGCTGCCACGCCGCTGTTTTCGAGACCCGGTCCATTTGATTTTACGCATAAGATCCTGCCGCTCCCGCGCCGATTTTCTTATTTGGTGTTTACGTCAACGGTAATCATTTACTTTTTTCACATATTACCTTCAAATTGCCTAGCTTTTGAGAGCTTTGCTTACTTTTGCTGACAAGAGGAGGGGGGGATAAATTGCAGTCAATCTGCTTACGTAATACTTGAACGGCCCCTAAGTGTAAATACTGTAAATTGGATTATGACTAGACCTATGTCAGCACTAACCCTCAGATTCAGAAATGAGACTGAAATTTGATTTTGACATTCGGGAGTCATAGTCTTCGAATCTTCACCATAGACTAGGCTGATGATGAATATATATTCTAAAATGAATTCTGTAATTCCCATTTCATAGTCAATTACTGTGATGACGTAATCGCCGCATCGTGGCCCGTTGCCAATGAGCTACAAAATTGGATAGACACATGCGTTTTACAATGCTTTTAAACTAGGTCTTGATAAGAGGTAGTGATAGTGTGTTATTGGTTATTTTAATCTCTTTAAATCGTTCAATAACACGGCATAAATGTGAACGACGATTTGTATGGAAAATTACAGAAATTCAATTCATAACGTAGGTGAGAACTGAGAATGGTCACGTGACCTAATGCTATGTCATTCCCATACAAATTTATTTCGCGTTAGTGGGTAACGCCTGTCGTAAAGTGGTTTTGTCTCAAGCCTAAAGTTCAAAGGAGAGCTAAGAATGAATAAAAATACCTATATGTTATTTGCAAAATCTAATATATGCCCGATTCTTATGAATTTTTATATGCATATTCAGTTATGATTAATTTTCACCTCTCTACGATCAACCCCTATTTTTTATTACAGTAGATAGTTATTTTTATAGAACTAAAAAAATATTTCCTAGAAATAATATACATGGCAAAACGACGTTTGCCGGGTCAGCTAGTATTTTTATATATATATGTAGCAAATTCCCAAGCGTTATGTTTGATATTTAGTTATAATATATACTAAATAATATTTGAGTATGATGGTCTATATAGGGTTCAAAGCATGAGTGCAAAATTTCTTTTGTGTAATGTTTTTAAGCACATTTCTCGGAAACGGATCATATTTAATGAAATTGAGATTTTTTGTTGCACAACGTAACACTTTTATTTTTCCCAGTAATAATCGACTAGTGACATAGTACAGATAATACAAAATTCAATTCTAGTAAGTGCTGCCCTCTGATAGATTATCAACTGAATCTTTTTTTAACATGTTAAATAAAATTGTATAAAAAAATAAAATAAATCAGTGGCGCTACAACCGCTTTAGTCTGGCCCTTCTGGCATTAATGAATCTGTTTCAAGATCATTTTTAAAGCTAATAGGCAAGAAGGTGATCAGCCTCCAGTGCCTGACACACACCGTCGACTTTTTGGGTCTAAGACATTTTCCTCACGATGTTTTCCTTCACCGTTCGAGCGAATGTTAAATGCGCACATATAAAGAAAGTCCATTGGTGCACAGCTGGGGATCGAACCTACGACCTCAGGGATGAGAGTCGCACGCTAAAGCCACTAGGTCAACACTGCTATACACTTAAGTGTTTTTAATATGTAATTAAATATAATTGACGCAAAAACGCTTGGTTTTGTAAGACGTGTTAGTGAACATTTTCATGATGTCGACTGTATGAAAGTGCTATACTATACATACGTAAGAAGTATTCTCCAATATGGTTGCTCAGTTTGGTCACCTAGTTACACTGTGCACAAAGAAAAAATTGAAAAGATCCAAAAAGACTTTATAAAATTTATCTCCTACAAGACCTATAATAAGTTTAATACATATAAAGACGCGTGTGAACATTTTAAAATTAATACTTTAGACTCTCGACGAAAACAATATGATTTAATGCTACTCCATGACATCATCTCAAATAAAATTAATTGCAGCTCCCTTCTAGAAAAATTGCCCTTCCTTGCTCCAGCCTACCAGACTCGTAATCGTGCTTTGTTCCATGTTCCTCACATTAACACTAACTACGCAAAGAACTCAGTTTTATATCGCGCAGCCCGGACATACAACTACCAATATTTAAGCCTTGACTTGTTTAAGCTATCGCGGAATATGCTTAAAAGAAACATTAAGAATATCCATACCGCGAAATCACCTGCATCATGAACATACCCACCCACATACACACCTTCACGTACTTACCCTCACTTTTACACCATCATACAACACAACCAAATTAGGTACCACTTAGATAAACGTATTGAATAGTTTTATTTGTTTGTTTCCTTTTATAAATTTTTGAACCTTTTTGTAGTTAAATGTATTATTATGTATTCCATATTTGGCTATATTTTCAATGTTACTGTTTGTTATTGTATATAATTTATGTTAGCTGTAGGTTTACCAAATAAAATAAAAATAACAATAAAAAAAATAAAATTGTATATTTAACATATTATATTCAGGAATATGTTATAGAGGAAATAGTCCGAAGACTGACTAAAACAGACAGAACATTGACTACGCTTGGTTTTTGGGGCGATATAATAACATTCACAAGTTTTATTATTCTCAATTTTTGTTTAATTTTATGTGAGTTTGAATTTGGTACAAAATGTTTTGTTATAACCTGTTTAAACCAAAGTTTAAACACGGCGCGTTGTCGAATAATCTATTTTTAATATGGATTTTAGAATTATTTACTAAACACTACGAGGTGTAGTTCGTAAGTGCGCTTGGCTTGCGTCCAGAAAGTTGATTTGATATGGCCATGACACGCGTATGGGAACTGGATTTCTATCACATAAGCAGTGATAGTATATTCGTAGGCAATGGTTCGTGAAAAAGTTTCCAAGGTTTTTTTACTCGTAATCGTGCAGCTAATAAATTATATATATATAACAAAAAAAATGGTGCGTGTACTTATGTACTTTTTTTTGGCAAATAATTAATTACAATTAAATAATCAAAGACTGGAAAAGGAGTCATTATAGTCAATAAAGTTCAGTTTACATTTGAAAAATTAAATAAATAAATATTTATTATTATTCTCTTACATTTAAGTGTAACATAAATTCTATTATTATTCGAATGCTGTTAAACTTCTTTCTGTCTGTTAATTTTGTGTCACGCTGCACGCGCATCGTAACATTTCACTCTCATCAATTATATTAATTATATCATCATAACGTGCCTAACTTCAACAATTATACGAAAGATATAGCCAGCGATGGAATTCATAATATATACAAAAGGTTCAAACATTTACAAAAGGAGAAAAGTCTTAAAATTATTAAATACATTTAGCTAAGTAATACATAATTCGGGTGTGTTGTGTGATGGTGTGAAAGTGAGGGTATGTACATAGGTTATAGATCACCTTTGAAAGGGAATGTGATTAGAGTTTAAAGGCGTGCGTCAGTATACACAAGTACTACATACAATGGCATTATAATTTATTTTAAATTGTATGTGGACATTAGTATGCTGATTCAACATAGCTCATTGTGCCGTTTTTTACGATTCATCCATCTTATATATCAAATTAAGGGTTAGATGTATATTTGTATGATAAATCGTAAAATAAAAATAACAAAAAATAAAATTTGGGTGTCATCCTTATCACTTAGGGTATAAAAACATACACAACGTTCTTTTAAAACTTCATTAAAATACAAGCCAAGAAAATTATATATATATATATATATATATATATATATATATATATATGACTTTGTTTAGCAGTCTTCAGTTTTTTTTGTCTATTAATGTACCTACTTATGTTTTCTGTTTCGTATATATTGTTTTTAAATGTCTGTATTGCTATTGTGTATTGTCTAAGTGTTTTGTTGTATAATATGGATATGTGTTAGCTTTTTTAAAAATAAATAAATAAGAACTTAGTACTGAATACTGCTATTATAATAAACATCACTATGAAGTTGCTTCAATCTCTCTTCCTTTTCTGCTGAAAGTGTAGTGTTGCCGTTTGGCAGCGTCTCGGTGTCTGTATCCGCCATTATAACCGCTTATCCGCTCGTCTGTTATTAAATATTACTTATTAATTGTCTGTGGTTTACTTTAAACGATAGTAATACTACTTTAGTACATTATATATTCAATAAGACTTTGATGGTAACATTAGTTATTTGTTATCTTGATGTAAATAATATACTAAATTAGCGTTTTCTATTTAGTTGTCTATTAAAAACAGTATAATCAATCTAATTTCATTTAAATAATAATAATAAATAGTTGCGTTTGTATGCGATAACACGGATTTACAGTTATTTGCTATTACAAAAGTCAAATTGCGAGATTGTTGCATAAAATGTTAAAAGCTTGCCATTTAGATCCGAACCGGTCGGAACCACGACGATGGCATATGCGTAATGCCTTTTATTTCTTTGGAATGGATTTTTAATATTATTTTTATATGCGAACACCCAAAGTTTTATGAAGATGGTTTTGACGGCGCCCGTGATTTGGTAATTAAAACAGATTTAAGACATACTGACAATTAGTAAAAATACACTTTAATAGGGCAATGCATGAATTGGTCATGATATTAAATTTTCTGTTAACATGTGGCAGTATCTGGTGGTGAATATTTGAATAATCAATAAATGCAATTTTTACTACCTATTTAAAGTAATGATGCCCAAGGTGCAATAAACGAAAAAGAGAAAGACAGTTTAGAAGGTGGATAGACCAAATGAAGGTAACAGCCGGTACATGGCAGAGAGTGGCACAGCGCAGACAGGATTTGGAGGAGGCCCTTGCCAAAACAGGGCATACAGATACCTAAAAATAATGAGATAGTAATATAAATTTGTTTAAGTATAAAGGTATCTGAAACAAAAGGCTTTTATTATTATTATGCCCTTATAACGAAACCGTGATTCAAATTCTAGACATGTTTGAGCAGTTTACAGACATACACAAAATATAATGAAGACCCTAACGACGAATACGAGCAGTGTTGGCCTAGTGGCTTCAGCGTGCGATCTCATGCCTGAAGCCGTAGGTACGATTCCGGGCTGGCCACCAATGGACTTTCTGTCTATGTGCGCATTTAATATTCGCTCGAACGGTGAAGGAAAACCCGGCTGAGACCCAAAAAGTCGCCGGTGTGTGTCAGGCTCAGGAGGCTGATGAACTTGCCTATTAGATTGACAATTGATCATGAAACAGATACAGAAATCTAAGGCCTTAAAAGGTTGTAGCGCCACTGTTTTTTTTAATATTCTTTAAACATATGCACATAATGGCAAAGCCACAGCCATCTCTTAACAATGTGAAAGAATATAAAATATCTGAAATACATTAGTTATTTTATTCGAATAACAAATGTTTTAATGTTAAAAAAAATAATAAGTCAACATATATAGTATTACAAACGAAATTGTAGTGTTAAAACAGTGTAATAAACTGATTTAGTTTTTGATTTACTAAATTATATTTCCAATTTTTGACGGTCATATATTAAACAATTTCACACCCTTATGTTTAAATTCAAAATCTTGATATAATGACATATCAAATGTACAATCTACCTTAAATAAGCAGATGAGTCGAGTAGTGACATCATGATGAATAAGCTGGCAAGGTCGCGACCACTCGACTGAGGATATAGTATCATTATATACTTCATTCTACGTACTCCATTTTAGATTTGTTATCATTGAATGTCTTTCATATTTATAGTATTGTTGTGAAATATGGCCATTGTTGTCCAATGGGGACGTTCAAGTATTTCGTAAGCAGATTTACTGCAATTTAGCGCGAGTCCTCTTGTCAGCAGATGTAAGAAAAGCTCTCAAAAATAATAGTACATAAACGTATTAATTTTTTATGGGAATCCTCGAAAATGAATTTCGTTGTGACAATGTGTGGGTAATATGTGTTAAAAGGTAAATAATTACTGTTGACGTAATCACGAAATAAGAAAATCAAAGTTAAAACGTGCAATGTTTTAAACTGGGAGACTGTATTTTAATGGGTTTCGTTACTCGTATGTTAGACCCGTCTCTGTCTAACACACGGGTTTGTAGGTTTGTCTCTTTCATGGTTTCGGTGGACCGGCCCAACAGGTCCTGTTGCAAAAAATGTATAAGTTGTTTCGGGTTTTTTGGTGTGATTTTATTGGATGGGTCTTAGGAATTTGAATTTCAAATATTGGTACTTTGTAACATTTAAGGAGATACTTTAGTCAGTGCAATTGAGGGAATTTCGCTGTCCTTTTGAAAAACGTTACTATGCGGGGCGGGGATTGAATTACGCGTTATTGTTAATATTATATTCGACTTTCCAATACTTTACACCACATGATGGTAACTTTTAGGTATAAAGAGTCACTAGATGGTCACCACAACGCTTTCTTATACTTAGGCACAGAAAAACGTTACATGGGGAGGGTGGGTTCAATAATCTCCAAATTGCGTGACGTAATATTTAAACGCTCCTTTACTCATTGCTAGACAAGACATAGACGACAGGATCCCAATCCCTATTGGAAGTTAAAGAGTACCGTTGCGGTTTCCTGCCCTCTTAGCGCTAAATATGTCTATTAGTAGGTAATGAACGTATAATTGGAACAATAGGTATTCTTTTTGCTATTGATATCAATTGTTCTATAATAAACTCCTGAGAAATATATATACGTTTGCTTAAATTCATATCAGCTTTTCCTTCGGTGTTGAAACGTCACTATAATTATATTTTTGTATATTTAATGATGGTGTAGTTTCATTTTCTTATCATTTAACGATAACAAATTTTGTGTTATCGTTTTAGACAGTCGACACTTTTAACCGATTTTGTAAAACTCGAAAGGGGCTCGAAAGTTATATGAACGTCGAGGTAATACGGCTGGAATTTTGACAATCGTTATTCATCCTAACAGCTGTCGTAAAAATCATATACAACAGGGATTTAAAGGTAAAATAAAATCATTTTGTCTACACCATATGGCTATACCGCTGAGGTCCCGGTGGAAGGCAAAAGCGCCTCTTTGATACGTTCTTGTTGTTACTACCTGAGGTGGTTTAGTGGTTACAATTCACCAGGTTCTCTCGAGTAGAGAACTGCAGAGTGCCTGGAATGAGTCGTGTCTCACGTACCCTTGCTCCATTTAGTGGGGTAGATGCGCCGCCGCATGTGGTATAAAAATGTAATACTTATTTACATTTACTGCCAGTTCTCAAGTCAAGGGCGTAAGACGGACAATAAGAACTGACCACATACTCTTCATCACTCTTTTCAATCGCTAAGGTTGTTGTAAGCGCCTGCAGCAATTGCGGCATCGTTACATGTTAAAGGAATGCGTAAATTAAATGTTCTTTTATTTGCGTCACCTAACGCGCCCAAAAGACCCAAAATGCATTATCACCTAAAAAAGTTGTTATCGATGAAGTTATCTGTTACCACAAATCTTATCTCATTGTGAAGGTTAAAAGTATTTGAGTAAAGTCTTTTTTGCTTTTCTTTTGTATTTGTACAAACTTAAAATGTACCAAAGAATCCCCGGCACAGGCGTTAATTTGTACATAATAAATTGTTTTAGGTTGTAAGTGTCGGTACCCTCATAACATGTTTTAATTTTTAATATATTTTAATTCTATGTGTTATATGTTATAAATCAAAAACATAGCTGTATGCGTAACTGTTTTAGGTAGTTCGATCGTAGTGTGATGTAACCTTAGCAAATGAATTGTTTAGTACAAAAAAACTTTCCAATTTGAACCCGTAGTCCCTAAACTCGTTCTCGACACACGTTCAACCAAATTGAGGGAAACTATTATTTGTTTTCCCATTTTTGCAACATTTATTGTTGCGACGCTCCTTTTAAGCCTGATTTTATATAGCATATGTTACACGCTGACATATGGCAGAATCACGAGACTACTTTTATTTATAACGAGTAAAAAAATATATCATCTTCATAATTTTACAGGGCCACAAAAGTGGGCTCGGAAAAAATCTCAAATTCCGACTAGTAAAGATGAATAAATATTTTCGATTATATCGTTAACGCTATATCTAATTTCATATAACTGTTTTCTAATGTATTTATATATAATGTTAAATAAAAAAAAAAATGGCGCTACATTTAGGTCATAGGTGTGGGTCTCAGATTTCTGATCTGTTTCATGATCATTAGTTAAACTAATAGGCAAGTGGGTGATCAGCCTTCTGTGACGCACGCGCTCGCTTTTTGGGTGTAAAGCAAGCCGGTTTCCTCACGATGTTTTGTTTCACCGTTCGAGCGAATGTTAAATGCGCCCATAGAAGGAAAGTCCATTGGTGCACAGCCGGGAATCGAACCTACGACCTCAGGGATGAGAGTCGCACGCTGAAGCCATTAGGCCAACACTGCTCATATCTGTTAAATACTAAAAGAATGTACTTGATTTCACAATAAATTATTTATTGAAAAACTATACGGAAAGTGTTATATTTTTGAAAATAATTTGGGGACGGGCTCCACTCCTTTGTTACTTCCAGATCTAAATCCAGCCCTGCGATTCTGTAACTCACTTTTCGAACTCACACAGCGGTTTTTGCAAATCGGCGGTCGCTCTCAAATCAGTCGTGAAGCAGTCATTTTATGATTTAGCAGTCTGATAAACAATAAACTACAACTCGTTCGAAAAGTGAGTTACAGAATCGCAGTGCTGGGGCTGGCCGAATAAGTGGAGAAATGCCAAATTCTTAAAACATACGTAGAAATGCGTTTGTCTCATTGGAAACACAGCGCTAGAGTTGCGTGCCGCTACTTGTACCAATGGCAGAATGACTTAACAGGAGAGTAATTTGTTTTCCTTTAATATACGCTAAAATTATAGCATTTTGTTTATCATAATATGTTTAATAATCACGTGCGAAACAATTACATATAAAGTTACGTTAACGGATAAATGTTCAAGGCCGAATACAAATAATAATTCAGTGGCGCAGCAACCGTCTCCTCAGTGTGTTTCATTGAGTTGTATTTTTTTTGAAGTGAAACTTCTTTAGGCGCATGAGGGTAATTTTTTTACGGAAACGTCACGAAGATGTGCAGCGTTTTTGTCGAAGAAAAGGGAGAGAGTGAGAAGGGCGAATTACTTTATAGAAATACTATTTTTAAATTTAAAATTTCGTAAAGAGAATTTATGAAATATTAGTATTTTTATATTTTATGCAAAATAATTTATTGAAATCTTAAATTAACGAAAAATTTTACTATCAAAGAAATAAATTTAAAAAAATAAATTAATAATTTGTATTCATTTTCGTCACTTAATATTTTAATGACAGTTAAATTCATTAAATTCCTAACATATGTTTCTTTTTCCCTCCCTCTAAGTCTCGGAAATCTAAAGTTTTAAATTTGTATAAATATGAACAAGACCTAAAAATTAGTTTCACTTCTGACATGTGTACTTTGTACGCACGCACTTTTTTATGTAATAGGAGGCAAACGGGCAGGAGGATTATCTGATGTTCAGTGATATATTAGTTCAGTCTAGGTTTGAACGCATGATCGGTGTTATCAGTTGCGTACAATTAATAGCGTATATATATAAATGTCTCCGAGCGATGATTTGTGCGATTTCTCAATCGACACCAATTTGTTAAGCGTCGCGTGTTATCAGAGGTTAAGTCTGATGGCATTAATTTTGATGGCAATTATTAGTAAATAATCGACGTTGTGGGCCGTATCTACTGTGTATTTTGCCGTTTCCGCGATGGTTATATCTCTCTAAAGTGAACGAAACAAGAAAACAGTAGAAATGGTGGGATCTGATTTTTATTTTTTTTATTTATAAAAACACTCCTGCCCTAACAGGCGACCCTAAATTGACAAGAGTGAACAATAAGTGAATAAAATTTACAGACGAAACATTAAAGCAAACATACAAACTAAAACAAAATTACATAATAAAAAATACAAGAAATTAACTAACTACTATAGGCACTAACAAATAATAGAACTTATGCTAGTTCACTCAACTGACAAAAAAAAATGGTAAATATATTTTAAAAATTACCTGTTATCAATAACTAAATAACAACTCAATAACTTAAAAATTGTTATTTCAAATAAATTAAGAAAAACTATAAAAATCTTTGGGGTGGGGTAATATCGAAAAATTTATAAATCCTACAATCACTGTATAGCCTAGATAAAGATGTATAAAAACGTGATTAAATCCAAGTTTTGGATACGTCGATCCACAACTCAGCGTTTCTTTAGGCAGTTCTTGCCGCGCACCACCACTATGGAACAAGCTGCCCGCTAAAGTATTTCCGAACCAATTCGACTTAGGTTCCTTCAAGCAAAGAGCCAATTCTTAAAAGTCCGGCAACGCACTTGCGCCTCGTTTGCCTCGTGTTAAATAAAGCGAGAAACTTTTGTAATAAACAGTTGAAAAAGAAAAATTCGTTTGAAATCGTGAATTTATTAACTTACCCTCTTTTTAAAAAAAAATATAAAAAAAAGAACAGTTTTATCTACTGATCTGTCTCTTTTAAACATAGCGTAAACACATTGTGAGAGAAAGAGACGAATTTCTACATTAACCAGTTAGATGCAGTTGTTATGAATATGAGGGTACCTCATATTAATTGTTTTGCCTTTAGAACTAGATCTCCGTTGATGAGAGTCTAAGTACTATGCCCTTGTATGTGTTTAGTTAGCTCATTAACAACGCCCGTACGTAATTTGTAATTGTAATTAGTACTATTAGGGACAGCCTTATCTCGTGTGGCGCCATCTGTGGCGCCTTAACGTCATATGATATGGTTAAATATAGTTTGTCATTTTTATTGAAATGTCTGTGCTTTTTGTGTTTATGACAGACTTCAAATACTTGTCAACCTATATTATACATGTGTCCTCCAGAAATGGGTATATCTCGAGAACTACTGAACTAATCCATTCTTAGACGCCTGTCCCAACACAGACCACAAACCTATGTATGTATGTAGTGTGGCCTCAGTTTCCGCAATTGGTGCGTTGTGCGTAAAGTCCTGGCTAATTAAGCCAGTCTAGCTCCTTCCAGAAGTTTCCTGGCTACTTTGCAGGCTTCACAAAATGTATGTGCGTTATTTCGTTCGTGCATTCCAGGACTACGTGGGTGACCTATTCCTCTGCGCTGAAACAGCCTCTGCACAAGGGTAGTCCCTTCTGTCGCGCCTAGCACAAATATATGTTTAATAACGAGACAGTGGCCCGTAATTGTTCCTATCATTAATTTGCAAAAACGTCTCGATTTATTTATATATTTTTAAAGGCTGGCAACGCACTCGCGAGCCCTCTGGCATTGTGTGTCCATGGGCGGCGGTATCACATAATATATCACGGGCCCCAAAAATATTCATAATAATCAATGTTTTCACGTCATTATGAAGACATCTGTCAGTTGAGATGTCAAATGTCATCCATTAAATAATACAAAAAAACTAAAATAAAAAAAGCTTGGTCTCCGTGGCAGTGTACCTTTAATACTGGCATTTCCACGATGTATTGCGATACCTAATCTATTAAATTACTGGAATATACATTATTATTTAAATTTAATTTTGCTATTTGCAAAGGCGAAAGCGCTGTTCCTTAGTCGAAGCAAGTATGATTAATAACGTCCAACGGAACCAGTCCCAAAAATCGTTGGGTGAACGACCTGGTCGGTGACGTCACTCATTGTTTCAATTATGTCTTGTGAATTTTTAATTTTTAACCGACTTATGAGTTTTATACACAAGATTTCGTTGTGGACTCTTAGACAAAGGTTTTTATTGAATACAATGAACGAAGATTGAGAGAATGATTGTATTGTATTGGATAGGAAATACCTATCTAAGAAGCATTTACTATTATTTACAGAATTTAAACTAAAAATATAATACAATATACGTTTGCTATCCATTAATATTTTCTAAGTACATTTTTAATCACATATTACGATATGTTAGGGGCTACCCCAGAGGGCTCGCGAGTCGGCTGCCGACCTTTTAAGAATTGGTATGCTCATTGAAGGACTACCACTATGTGGAACCAGCTGTCCACTGAAGTGTTTTTGAACAAATTCGGCTTAGGGTCCTTCAAGAAAAGAGCGTAGCAATTCCTGAAAGGCCTGACTTTGAGTGTCTCCTTGGGTGGCGGGTATCACATAGCATCAGAGGAGCCTCTTGCCCGTATGCCCCCTGTTCTATATAAAAAAAGACTAGACTGCAATCGGCTGCCCGAATGATCTTGATATTTGATCGGATGGTGATCCGAAGACAATTACAGTACTGTCATTACTTTCTTATGTATTTTCTTTCTGGGGTCGTACAAGCATTACGTAAGCACTATAGGGGGAGGGGGGTTCTTTGATTTTTTTATTTGGTGATTACGTCATTACATAACAGTATTTGGTGATTACGTCATTACATAACAGTAATTACTAATTATTTACTTTTTTACACATTACCCACACAGTGTCTATGCTTGAAATCGAAATGTATTTTCGAGGATTCCTACAAAAAATTAATACGTTTATGTACTATTATTTTTGAGAGCTTTGCTTACTTTTGCTGACAAGAGGATGGGGGGGAATAAATTGCAGTAAATCTGCTTACGTAATTGACCAGCCCCTATACATTATTTATAGTTTTGTACTCCTTTGATAATAATTTTTGTAAACTTATTAATTAGTATTATTATTTTATAAGCATTATATCTAAGTGGCTGGCCACATAGCGCGCATAGACCCGCAGGCTCATTGAATGTAGACCATGATGATGATTTTTGTGCCTGCCGCACCTATTATCGACCACAATTTTTTTTAACTTTCCTTTTTTTTATTAATAAATAAATATGAATTCTGTATAAGGATAGATACCACGCTTAGTCATTGTATAATTCAGCATCCGAATCGTTCACGCGTGATAATATCAGTGTTTTACCTAATATGGTATTATCACAGTTGATACAAATTGAAGAGTCTTGTCGATTTGACGAAAGCAATAGAAGCCGTGACTTTGCTGGTAATTTATTATTATTTGAGCTGATCAAATAAATAAAAACATTATTGTCTGATATCTAATCCGTTTTTTTTGACATAGACATAACATTTATTACTAATGACACACACATAAACACACAAAATAATAATAATAAAAAAAAAGAATTCTGCTACTAGCAAAAAATTACTTGTAAAATATAAAACTGGAAGTGTAATGTTTTTTTTATTGTATTTTTAGTAACATGTTAACCATAATTGTCATATATTTTAGAATAGATAGCTTGTAATATATACTGTAGAATGTAGATATATTATGTACGATGTGGTGTATTTAATTAAATAAATAAGTACTTTTGTAAATAGATATAGTCAATCGGGGATAATGTAGGGAAAGAATTTTGAAGGAGTCAACAAGTTTTTGAGTATTAGGTCGTACTATTAGTTTGATAGATAGAATCATCGAGCTTTGGCTGAAAATAATTTATACAAAGTTTTGATTCATGTGAAATTTAACAAAATCTTTGGAAAGGATACATCTTTAGATATATATTATAGCTAAAGAATTTAACTAAACAAGTATGTATAGGCTGTAGTTATAATTTTTGTTAAAATATCCGCAATGCGAAAATCGTTCTTGTTGGAACTCGTGCTAGTTTTCATATTCTATTTATAAGAAAAAATTGGTAAAAGTTTATAAAAGACGCAATGCCGGTTCAGCGAGTGGATTTGCAATGGCTTTAGAATTGTGGCATAAATTTAAACCAAAATAATCTTTATCAATTTTAATGAATTGCAAAATACTGAAAGACGTCTGGGTCAATTCGAGTGATTTTTATTTATAACTTGAACTCTGAAGAAGGTTTTTATGGAGAGTTTTTTTTTCGTATTTAGGTTTTCATTTCGTAATAGCAGTCTCTATGGGGTAGCAAGATGTTCCATATGTTGTAGCTACTAAAGGTAGGGTTAGTTAAATCATATGGAGGCGAAACGAAGTTCACTGTCATCTAGTGTATATAAAGAAACTCAAAAATGGCTGGATCAATTTGTGTTTTATATATTTACTTCGGGGGGGGGGGGGGGGGGGGAAAAAAAAAATTTTTTTTTTTTTTTTTTTTTTTTTTTTTTTTTTTTTTTTTCCCCTTTTTAACTTCCCGCTAAGAAAATTGAAATATTTCGAAAATCGAGTTTTTAACAATTTGACGTTTAGAGGGTTTTGGGAAGCCTCCTGAATGTTTCCGCGGTGAGTCCGCGGGTCGTATGGATAAATTTTCATAAAAGTAAAACAGCAATAAAAAAATGAAGGAACGTTGGAATTTAATAAATAAATAGCCATAAACCATCTAGGAAAAATTTGTTGTAGTTTCATGTCGATACGATCTAGGCGTGAAGGAGCCTCAAACGAAGACCATTTTTCTTTTATATGTATAGATTCCTTGAACAGTGTAAACTCTTTATAACAAATTTCAAGCGACCGAGCATCTTCTTTCGTTATAGAGAATGTCCATTATCGGGAGCTAAGAGAAAAAAACAAATTAAACCAATTAAAGTAACTTCTAATTTTTTTACTATCAATAGGTAAATTTTTCTTTTCTTTTACTGGCCATCTTGACAGTTTCAAAGTTTGTTTACGACTGATAATACACGATAGGGGTGACGGTGGTGCGTTTAGGAACTGAGACCAAAATTTTCTACAGGCAATGTAATCTAAGAATAATGGCACACGTGTTAATGCAATTAACAATAACAAACGCGAGACGGCTGTTTATGACCTCAAGTGTCTTTCTTAGAAATTTTGGCACCTCAAAAGGTTAGTATTGTAAGCTGATTATAAAAACAATTACACTTAAGTATGTTGTTGATGTCTAAATATGAAAATATTTCTTCGTAATATATAATGTTTGTTGCGTTATAAAGGGTGCATTAATGTTTGAGTTTTGTGTTATTTAAAAGAGGTTACACTGTATTTATGAGGAGCAAATTTTAAAAAATTCCCGAAAAAAAAAACAGATTTTATTCCGCAAAAAAGTGAACAGTCTATGGGTAGCAAAATGTTCCATATAAACGAAGTTCACCGGGTGATCTAGTGTATAAATAAAAATGACTTGCAAAATATGTTGCTCGCAAATCTCGGACGGCTGGACCAAATCGAGTATCTTTTATTTATTTATTCCTTGAACTCTGATGAAGGTTTTTATGGAGAGAAATATTGGAAAATTTTGGTTTATATTCGGGAAAAGTGAACAGTACGGGGTAGCAAAGTGTTCCATATATTGGTATGTACTATTAATTCGAAATGAAATTCACGGGGGGAGCTTGTTATATTTTTTTTTACATCTACCCCCCGTCTGCTGCACAAATGGTATTCTAAATTCTTTAAATAGTTTCTAACACTCCAAGGTTAACACTCTGTGGTCGTGAAAATGCTCATGTTTCATTCATAATGACTACAAATAGTACGCACTGTAGAAAACCATTTGTTTAGTCATGTTACGCTCTGTTAATCTTTGGACGGTACGTGACGTCATTTTCAATCAATGGTCAAATCAACTACCGTAACAACGACCCAATCTCTGATTGGTCGAAATTTGATTGGGTGATTTGAGAATTCGGTTTTAATTCATCTATAGCATATCGTGTTCTTCAGGCTTTAAAATTTCAAATAAAACATTCGTAATTTCAAATTTTGTCAAAACGCTGGTTTGACATGATAGGTACGACACCTATGACGTGCCATGCCAGCAAACACGTAAACAAACGTCAAGTTTTAATGGGCAGGACGCTGAACTGACGTGATATGCCCATATGATATGTGATGTGCCATTGCTAGATTGCTCGCAATTGCCGTCCTTTTAAGAACTGGTACGCTCTTTTCTTAAAGGACATTAAATCGAATTGGTTCGGAAATACTTCAGTGGGCAGCTGGTTCCACATAGTGGGGGTGGTGCGCGACAAAAAGCGCCTTAAAAGCGCTCAGTTGTGGAACGACAGACGTCGAAGTGGAATTTCGTATTCTCCCTTCCGATGATTAAACTCAGCTGCAGGTATTAATCCGAACAACTCCTCTGAACACTCTCCGTGCGGTAGAAGATGCAGATGTTTAATTTAAGAATAATATTTTATTTTATTTATAAGGTCAACAATAAGGTTAAGATCAACAATATCTTCCAAATTCCTTCTGCCAAAACCAACCTAGGAGTTCAGGCACCTCTCGTTCGAATTCTTCGCGATTTTAACAAATTGAACACAGCTTATCCGGAGCTGAATATATTCGGTAGTGGGCTGATCGGTTTTAGAGAAAGCATAGGGGGTGCATCGAACCTAATTTCGCTGGTTTTCTGATGATTTTTCTTTTTTTTCTGCTTAGTGCCAACTTTTTTTAGAAAATTTTATTTTTTGTTTATGTTAAAAAAAATATATATTTTAATGTGTGCTTGTTTTGTCGTGTGTGTTTCAGTTGTATTTTTATTTAAATTTCTATTTGATTTTTTTTTAGATACTTATGCTTGCATTAATTGTCACACATTTAAGATGTAAGATTTTGTAAAATAATTAGTAAATTTAGGACTGTGTGTGATGTCGTAAGCTTGATAACTAAATAAATAAAGGTCACATGTGAAGACAATATTTGCAGACATACTATGTCATCTTCGATTAGACTAATCTGTGATCGTTGTGTCATGTGACTGCGCCGTATAAATGGACTTTTGATAAACCTAAATTCAAAATAACTTTATTCATATAGGTAACCAATTACACTTATGAACGTCAATAGAAAAGATGTTATATTCATTCTAAATTTACATTTACTATCAGTTCGCAAGTCAAGGGCGTTGAGCGGGCAAGAAACTCTCCGCCACTCTTTAATCGCCAAGTTTTGAGTAATACAAATTATTTGATACAAAGGATTAGGATCATTTAAATAATCGTCAAATTTATAAAAAGCTTTATTGATTAATTTTAACGAGAGTTATGAATTTATTCAGTGATAATTCTGTAATTTCCAGTTTTTTTTATTTTATTTAAAGGTAACTCCATATACTGCATTATTTTATTGCATATTGAGAGTCAATGGTCTACTGGTTATTACCCTGTCGAATCATGGGTCCCGGGTTCAAAGGTGGACAAACATGTTCATGAACATTTGGCATGTTGTGCATGTTGTTGGTGCTTAGGTCTTGGGTGTTTAAAAAATTGTATTTATATTTCTTGATCTATCTATATTACGTATGTAGATCCGTTGCAACTAGTACCACATAACACAAGCCTCACAAGCTTAACCATGGGACTAGGTCAACTTGACTGTGGGTGCAAAACAAAAAAAAAAAAAATATTCAGACTCAATTAAACTGCATTTTTACTGTCTATAATCAATATTTAAAAGTGGCATTTCTGTTTGCAGATTGTGCATGATTCTACGAGGCGTTTAGGCGCGACGATTTGCCATTACGATTTATTGAGTGAGTATTTTAGTTTATTGATTTATAACAGAATGCCAAATACATAAAAATTCCCGACTAATTTGAAGCACCATTTAGCCGATCGAAAACCGCTGACTTGAGTATTGATACAATACAATGACCATCAGGTCTTACAGATACAGGTCACGCGGCCTATTAGTGCTTGTGGCAGTGTTCTTGTATCTTTCCCTTACCTACAAATGTCTTTTTGTGTTTAAATACATAATAATACATAGTTGAAGAACACCAATAAAATATTTTGATTTGCCTTAGACCGAAAAATCTACAAGTGTCAGGCACAAGCTTGCCTATTAATGAACATTTCCAAGCTCTCTTCAGTGTAAATATATAGCCCCGTTTACGTGTTGATTATTCATAACGTCTTGTGAAGACAAAGACATTAATTATACTATCCGTCCTCTTGTATAAATTTCCATTTCAATAACTCATTACGCTTGTTCGTGGATGATAAACGCTGCGTATTAACGTCCGTCCGCGTTGAACGCACGATGCCTAATGAGTTCAGTGATGCCAACTCCTACAGAATGTCTTAAAACCAACTTCAAATACCCCTGAAAACCGATTAAATTTTTTTTAAGTTTTTGTTGTACCCTCGGTTTGAGTGCTCATTTTTAAAATGCATTAAAGATACCTTCAAGTAGTATAAATAGTATAAAATTTCGATGTTAGAGTATTATAGCTTTTTGATATTTCAGTTATAGCCACGCTTGGAGTTTATTTGGTTTAGTTTGTTGGTTGGTTTCTAGGTTTATGTAAATTGTATAGACTCGTGCGTTTAAATAATATAGATATCTTACCTGTATAAATAAAGTCCTCCCTGAGTACTTTATCCCATCTTGATTCCCGGCACTTGGCATCACTGGTACAAATTGCAATGGTTAAGTCTAAATTGGATTATTTATTGAGTTTTTTACATAGAAGGCTGATCAAGTAGGCTTGCCTGCAAATCAATATACTGTGTCCTATATATATAGGAATGTAAAATGTTACCAAATTTCTGTTTCAAGTTTAATTTCGCATAGTGAAGTGAACATGATATTTTTTTGGAGAAAAAATACAAGAGGGAAATCTAATAATAGCAAGTCGATGTTAAGGTTTTTGATGGGAAATTAGTCGAAATATTTAATCGAAAAAATACTTACGAAAACTACTTTGCGTAAACTTTTAAGATATGGATGTATCGTTCGAAATTTAAATCGCGAGCGCCATCTTCCCGCGCGACTTCCCGCGCTCCCAATTGGTCGCGTCCTGTAACGGAAGTGGCGTAATACCGTTCCGTCAGGTGATTTAACCGAGTGTAGGCCTGTTTCCGGTTCTGTGTCTGGGTTATAGTATAATTATATGTGTGTTTAGGGGAATTTGTTTACTGTTAACTATCGAGGTCTCTTACGGGTGCACTTTAGAACAGAATCAATTACTATATGATATTCTATCTGCTATATTATATCTGCTATTTCTAAGGATAATTTATATCCGTAACAATTATTATTGAAATACTAGTATTAACTAAACCATTTATCAGCATCACTTTGATGGCTGGAAGTCAGTCACGGTACGCTTCACTAGACATTTTCTTTTGCAAACTGTGAGAAGTCTTTCCTGGAAGAAACGATCTCCAACGGTTTAAAAAGGGGGATACTCCACCTTCAAAGGCCGGCAACGCACACATTAAAATGAGTGTCCATGGGCGATGACTGGCCGTTTTGGCCGTCCCGTAGGATAAATAGCACCCACCCTATCCTAAAAAGAAAAACTAAAGCATTTACTAAAGTAATATATTGCTTTTTCGAAAATTGTTCATAAGCAATTACACACAGTACATACTTAAAATATATCTTATTCTTTTTTTTATTTGATTATTATTATTTTGTGTGTTTAGTTAGTCATAAATGTCAGTCTATCAACAGTTATGTTGTGTGATGCTGATTAAATGTTTGTCTTTCTTATTAGCGCATATGTCTATTCAGAGTCGAGTGTTCGACGGGGCTAAGTGTAGTGGTATAGCATGAGCTGGTTTCCTCACGTTATTTACAGAGCATGTGTTAATTGTAAAGAAAAATCTATTGGTGTTCAAGAATTGAACGCTCTGTTTTATCCATAGTATAACGTACCTAATATGCTAGGTAGCAAAGGGAAGGATCATGAATATACCCAAATGGAGTAGAGTTAGTACTCTGGTCCGACTCGGATCGGTGAGTCTGGAAAAATATAAGCCGTTCTTTCCCTATCCCTAATGTATTTATATTTCTCATGATCTTTATTAGCTACTGTGCTTTATTTTATTAATGAAAGTTCTAAATTCTGAATACTTTATTGCCCTGACAAGTTTATTACCCTTTTAAAGTCTATCTTAAAATACTACTTAAAAATTGAAAAACTATAAATAAACCTGTGAATAAAATTTAAACCTCTTGGATACTTAATAAAACACGTGTTTCTCTGTGAGTTAGATTTAAGTACTGGGAATTCAAAGACGTCACTGTTGTTTTAAATCGATCTACTAACGTTGCACGAGTTTGAGAAACTTTTTTTCATATAAAATTGATTTAATTTGTATCTTTAAGTGTGTAGTAATTTTAACAAATTAACAAGGATAAAAATAATGGAGCGTACGAAGCTAATGTTAGTTAAATAAATTTTAGTTTAATAATTAGAAAAGGAGAGCCAAATGAGCGCCTTTGTGTTTCCGGCACTAATTGTTTTGCAGCAGTATTTATATATGTCCATAAAAGTTCGGGCTAATTTGTATTAGAAGCGCAATCATCGTTATTGAACCCTTCGAGTAGTAGTTTCCACTCGCAATAGCACTACCCTATAAATTGGTTTTTTAAAAGACAACACTCAATTGCTATCCGATGAATGTCCATAAAAGGTTTCGGCTACGATTTGTATACATGATGTCATTATATTTTAAACACCCAAACCCTTGATAAGACAATGTTATAATCTATTTCGTCTTCCAATCCAGCGACCCATGGATTCGCAAGTCAGGGGTAATCACCACTACCTTCCTCAATTTATGTGATGTTAGTTATAAGTTCTTGTTTTAAATTATTAAAGTCAGTTGTTACCCCTGAACATTTTAGGCCGGGAGATAGTGACACAAAATAGTGGGTCGTTTGTACCAGTATGGCGGTTCTTCAGGGGTCTTATTGCGCAATGAAAAAAAGAATTTTGATGGTCATAGCGTTGGTACAAGCAGCCCAAACGTGTGGGCCTTAGTCGAACTCGTCGGATTAATTAGAGTGTCAAACTATTTGTTCCACAATGCAAAAATTTGCCTGGTACAAATGGTTGATTTTTGAAGTTATACTCCTTTAGGCGCGTTATGAAAAATTTATGAGAGTGAAATTTTTCGATGCGCGCGCACCGTTACACAAAATTAACAGAATGAAGTTGCCCACGGAAGATGCTACGGCATTGGACATAATTTAAAAACAACATTCGAATAATAATAGAATTTATGTTACACTAATTAATGAATAATAATAAATATTTATTTATTTAATTTTTCAAATGTATACTGAACTTTATTGACTATAATGACTCCTTTTCCAGTCTTTGATTATTTAATTGTATTTAATTATTTGCATGCAATCAAAAACTATTTTTAATAATGCCAAAGAAGTATAATTTCTTACGCGCGTACATTAGTACACGCAACCTTTTTTTTTTAATCAACGCATTCGCGTCGGTATGGCGGACTGTAAGTCACACCGGAGAAGTATGGCATGACACTGCCGCCTCTTATTTTTATGGACTATCCGTAAATACTAGAAGAATCGCCATACTGGTACAAACGACCCAATATTTTGTGTCACTATCTTCCGGCCTATATCTACAACAACCGCAACCGAACTTAACTCGCGCTTAAATATAATTTCTAATTGCCATTGATTATAAAACAAATAGTACGCTATGCGCTTCCACATTAGGTGAAAGTTACTATGAATTTTCTATTTACAGTAAGCGGTTTCTAAATTCATACATACAAGACGAGTTCTATCTAATTTCAGCATCAGACGTCAGAGAATGATAGAATGTTTACTTCAATATTGAGTTGTTTAGATAAATATAGTGCTACATACTTTTCTTGGCCGGTAACAGTGTCATGGATATTAGTATTGCCAGTATATAAAAATTAACCAGTATAAGGGGAATAATTTGAAGTCATGCAGGCTAAGGGAGCGTTCAAGTATTACGTCACGCAATTTTTGGGGATTATTGACCCCCCCCCCCATGTAACGTTTTTCTGTATCCAATAGTAAAACGTTTCGTGACCACCTAGTGACTCTTTATACCTAAAAGTTACCATTATGTAGTGTAAAGTACAGGAAAGTCGAAAATAATATTAACATTAACGCGTAATTCAATCCCCGCCCCGCATCGTAACGTTTTATAAATGGACCCCCTCCCCCTTCCAAAATTCGTTACGTAATACTTGAACGCTCCCTAATGAAACGATGTATACTAGTATCTAGAAAATACAGTTCAATCAGAACTTTGGCATTGTAATTAATAATGCGAGGACTATTTTTTATTAGACGTTGGTAAGTAGTAAAATTATTTATTGCACCATGAAATTACAGCTAACTGAATATGCATGTAACGGAACGGGCCATTCAAGTATTACGTTATCAGATTTACTACAATTGATGACACACAACCCAAAAGGCAAAAGTAAGCAAAGCTCTCAAAAATTATTAAAGTACATGAACGTATTAATTTTTTGTAGGAATCCTCGAAAATGCATTTCGTTTTCAAGCATAGACAATGTGTGGGTAATATGTGTAAAAAAGTAAATAAGCACGTTATGACAGTACGGTATTTCTGTGTTGGTGTAATTATAATCATGTTTTATCGTAATCCTTTGTTTTTTTTCGCGCTGTTTTGATAAGTAATGTTTGATATACTTGTTATTACTCGTACGGAGAAGAAAAGCTTATATCTAAAATGTCGACGCTGATCAGCTACTTGCCTATTAGAAAAATTATCACGAAACAGATACAGATATCTGAGGCCCGGCCTTTAAAAGGTTGTATCGCCAGTGGTCTTTTTAAACACAAATATTTGGATCTCGCAAGGAGGAACATTGAGGCCAGTATTGTACAAAGCTTCTATTAATCTTTATATTTAATAGATTTTGTAAATAACAATTTAAAAAAAAATGGTGCGTGTACTTATGTACGCGCGTAAGAAGTTATACTTCTTTGGCTTTTTTTTTTTTTTAAATATTAAATAATTAATAATAAATATTTAGCGTTAATAATTTAACAATATTTAATATTTAGTATATTATTCAATTATTAATTAATAATAATTATTTATTATATTATTAATTCAATTTAATAACTAGGTATGTTTCATAACCTTTTAACTAAGTAACAATAGGTCTTTGTGAAAAAGCATTGCTAAATTTCTTTGAAAAAATAATTAAAACTCCTTTATTTGTTTAAAAGGTACTACAAATGTCATTATGGTCATTCAAAATTCTTGGCATAGCTGCTAACGTCACGCATATTCTATTTCTTTTTACTTGTAGATTGTCTTATTCCCATCTCGCTCGCGCACGCTCGGCGCCCATACTGATAATTTTGTGTCACGGTGCGCGCGCATCGTAAAATTTCACTCTCATAAATTTTTCATAACGCGCCTAAAGAAGTATAACTTTAAAAAATGAGTGTTATAAACCCAATATAGTGGCTACTATAGGGTCAATAAAAGGTTTAGGTATGCGGTCTACTCGTGCGCAGAGTATTCACCGATTATTACGTTTCTTTGACATAAGTTAGATTGACACTAATTGACCCAGATTCTAGATGGAAGTAAAAACATTTACAAGGTTGACGGGGTTGTATCAATGCCATTTGACCATATATTATTTGTTAGTTAGCATTTGACATATATATGTCTGCCGTATTCAAAGATGTATTTTTGTTCTCAGCTGAAGAAACAATAAAAAATAAATCAGTGGCGCTACAACCTCTTTAGGTCTTGGCCTCAGATTTCTGAATCTGTTTCATGATCATTTTTCAATCTAATAGGCAAGTAGGCGATCAGCCTCCTATGCTTGACACTCGCCGTCGACTTTTCGGATCTACGATATGTCGGTTTCCTCACGATGTTTTCCTTCACCAAATGCGCACACAGTAAGAAAGTCCATTAGTGCACAGCCAGGGATCGAACCTACGACCTCAGAGATGAGAGTCGCTCGCTAGTAGTGGCTCGTGTGTAACGTATATTTATTTATTTATTTAGTTAATAAGCTTATAACATCACACACAGTACTAAAATTACTAATTATTTTACAAAAAATCTCGCATCTAAAATGTGTGACAATTAATGTAAGCATAAGTTTCACAAAAAAAAAAATTAAATAGAAATAAAAATTACAATTAAAACATATACGATAGTAAAAGCACACAATAAAATAAAAAAAAATTACAGAAATTTGTTGGCACTTAGAGCAGAAAAAAAAAGAAAAATCATCATCAAAACAGCGAAATTAGGTTTGAGAAAGGCAACCCACAATGCTTTCTCTAAAACCGATCAGCCCACTACCGAATATATCCAGCTCTGGATATACTGTGTTCAATTTGTTGAAATCGCGAAGAATTCGAACGAGAGGTGCCTGAACTCCTTGGTTGGTTTACCGTATAGGACCTATTAAAACGTTTAAGCTATATATGTCTGCCCCAGAAGTTAAATCAAATCTCTGGCCAAGGCTGCACATTTTGCTTACTCAGGCTTTCTTAGTTTTATAAGCGTGGCGATTGCCTTAATCGTCTTATGACCCCGTTATGACCAGACGCACACTTCAGCAGTATGCAGTGAGCATTGCATTTTATCGCATATAATCATTGAGCAATAATTTATACTGTTGTACGCGAGTGATAATAAATAGTGTACTTTTGTATTTTTGCGTTAGTTAAAAACATCTTTTGCACTCATAGTGTAAACAAATTATTTATATTTTCTAAATTTTAACTGAAACTGTATCTATCATATGAATCTAATTTGACCAGCTTGTGTCAGCTATTCTTTTGATCTCGTCCCCCCATCCTATTATAAAGATATTAATCCGACAGATGCAAAAATATGTCTGTAAATCTCCTTAGCGACTTCGAGGTGACAAAAAAATCGAGTTGAGCATGATATACAGACCCGAACTGTTTGTTACCCAAGTTCTGGTGTTCGAGAGCAAACAACGTGTATGGCGAGAGAGCGATGAGGTGTTCGCTCGTCAGTTATTAGATAGCCTAACGCTATGCAACATAAAATACTCAGAAGAATTATTTGTATATTCATTTGTCACGTTCCTAAAAAGACTGCTATTGGTATATTAATAGTTATTAATTATTAATTTAATACAAGCCACAGAGGTTTTCAAATGTATCATATCATGATTTTGATTATATTTTTCTGTAAAACAAAAAAACATAAACGTATACGAAGCGATGTAATAACGTTTATTACGCAATCTTATAAGTAGGTAAAACGGCTATACATCGCGAAATCGGGCAACGCCCACGGCGTCTAGTAAGGGCGCCTGAGTCACCGGTCGCTGACCCTGCGCGCGCGCAGCCTTCGTTCGATCGGGTCTTAAGCCCAAAACGACTGGCGATGTTTTTCCAATACATGTGTTAGTTTTATTAAAAACAGAAGAAGGCTGTGGAGTAACTGGCCAATTCTTGATTGCTGGTAGTATTTGGAATAATTTTTCATTTTCAAAAAATTTAGTCGTTAGAACGCTCGCAAACAATAGTGATTTACGCAACTCCCTTGAGGTCGCGTATTCGAATCACCGCTATCGAGAGAAATCGTCGTAAGGAAGCATACATAACTCATATCCAAAAACGTAAGGCACAGAAGGCTGACACACCTAGGTATATAAAATAAAAATGATTAAGGTAATGAAACAATTTTAAGCCAAAAGTCTAGGTTTGTGTCGCCATGTTATTAGGACTATTTATTTATTCATACTTCGTTACATGTATATAAAAAAAATAACATGGTACATAAAAATTATAAGGCATGCAACGGGCGGTCGGAACGCTAACAAGCGATCTCTTCCAGGCAATCCTAGGACGGGAAAAAAACCTAAAAAAAAAAAAAAATATGATGGGTAAAGTTCAAAAAGTGCATAACCAATATAGTAAAAATTAAAGAACCTTAATCTAAAATAATAAAAAAAATATTATTTATTTAGAAAACATTACTAAATAATTTTTAAATCAAACAGTCTACAATAATATCTTATGACAGATAAATGATGTGTGTGCGTGTGTTAAAATCGACTTGCTTCAGACTTAATAATTGACTTTTATTTTGGTACAACCCTAAGTTATTTGTATGTAAATTGTAGTTGTACCTAGTCCTCTTAGGGGATAATTCAGTACCCCTAGCAAAGGAATAAATAATTTATTGTATTTATTGCACTTTCCCCCATCATAGGCTAGAGGAGCGAGAAATATTCTACAAATCGTCTTTCTTTTTAGTGGATGGATTTTTTTGAAGATTTCTTTTTTGGAGATACGGGAGTCGATTCCACACTTCGCAAAGAAAATATCTTGAATAGCTTAGTTGTGGAAGACGGACGTCGTGGTGATACGGGTGGACTTTTTCTGCCTCGACGTCCGATGATGAAAATCAGCTGCAGGTATTATTCCGAACAACTCCTCTGAACACTCTCCATGGTTGATGCGGTAGAAGATGCATAGTGTGGGGTCACTACATCTCTAAGCAACGCCAAGGGATCAAGCCGTTCGGAAAGGGATCAGTCGTCGACGATTCGAACCTCTTTTCGTTGAATACGGTCAAGTGAAAGGAGCAGGTACCGGGGAGCTCCCGCCCCGAGGTGAGAACAGTTCCTCCATGTGGGGCCGAATTTGCGCTTTATACAGTTGCAAGCGGTGGCCCGGAGGGAAGTACCGAAAGTAGTATCAAAGTATGATCGTGCAAATGGACATACAATTAAAATTTCTTTTAAATAAAATATATTATATACACAATCTTACTTTATATATTTTATATATATTATTACTTAATATATTTATATTCGTCACCTATACTGTCGCTACTGTGATCCAGCTCCACTGTATCAAATTTTGTTTTATTTATTAGCAAATGAATTATGTCATTCTTTGAAGTACGGCAGTTCTATGGCCATTGACCTCATGGTATCTCTATATTTAGATGACCCTATAACCCACTGACTAAGCTCTCAGATATGCAACAGATGTGGTCTGTTCCACCAATTAACGTGAATCTAATTTTTGGCCTCAATCAACCATTGTTTTGTAATTTTAGTTAATAGTAAATTGTCAGGTTGTTTCTGAATGGAGACGGATGTTTTAAGGACATTTTAACGTATATTTATTTTATAATGCTACAGCTCACATTATACGTAGCAAATATACTAATGCTATTGCCAAAAATGGTATACAATTCAAAGGATGACGACGGAAAAAATCTTAAAAAATATAACTCATTCTTATTCGGCTGTGTTGTGTTATGGTGTGAAAGTGAGGGGGTGTATGGTGTGCTCATGATGCAGGTTATTTAGCGCTATTGATATTCTTAATACACATTTTAAGTATATTCCGCGATAGCTTAAACAATTCAAGGCTTAAATATATTGTAAGTTCAGTGTCTGCAGCATGACACACGACATGATCGTCGCGGAAAGAGGACTGGCGTGACAATTATGCGAAGTAATATAATTTTTTCTTCGCGTTAAAAATGTCTCCGTCGCAAAGTTCATCAAAATCTTTACAAAGTCGCTACAGATTTCCATCCATAGTTTCTTCTTCCAATTTCCCCGTACTAAACTATCTAAAGTTTTTTGGAAAAAGCGATACTTTTCTTTAATAAATTTAAGAAATGTATTAATGAAAAGCTGTGTAAAAAGGCTTACTATAAAGTTAACGATTACTCAGTTGGTAGGCGGGCCTGGGACTAGTGCTAGATAGGCTACTTCTATTTAATTTGCGATATTTGTTTTAAATTAAGTGTTGTTTGATGGTTTGATATTTTAAAAGAGTACCGAGAGTTTTTTACGCCGGCTTTTTCTCTCGGCCTACACCCTCTGTCTTCTTTGCCGATGAGTAGGGATGTCTACCGATTCAAATTTAATGACAGTGGAATAAGTGATACCTGTATCTTATATTCCATAATAAATATTTTTTTATAGGCAGGTAGGGAATCTACTTTTACACACGTCGTCGACTTTTTGGGTCTCAGGTATGACATGTTCGCATTCACAATATATACACATTAATATGGAAAGTATGGATTACGCTGACGTAACACTTGTATGGGTACAATTCTTCATGCAACTTCCCCATAGTAACAAGGGCAAAGTTCGACGATCTATCGATCGCTGTGTAAGGGAAATGAAGCCGTCGTGATTATTTCACCGACTCCAAAAGGATATCAGTTGCCCTTGTTGGAATTGGATATTTGTATTCAGACTTTCTTTCGTGTGCTTGATAGATATTGAAAATATGAAGGTATATCTTTGGTTAGTTTTGATATGTGGGTACCCACAAAATATAAGTACCAAGGCTGAAAGGTGTTTGAGGTTAAATTTTCGAATTACTTTGTATGGGATGCTTGAGAAAAAATTATTTTGACATTGATAGCATTAAGTCACGACTGTTAAGTACCCAAAACTCTATGTGGGTTAGACAGAGAAGGCTGGACAGATACAGTACATAAATTAGAGGTGGTTGTGTGTGAATGTACAGCAAAATGTACAGCCTTGTACGAGCCAAGGCTGTACATTTTGCTCACTCAGGCTTTCATTCATTCATTTAGTGTATTTATAAAGTATTCTTGTATAATAATTACGCTGCTAATAGGTTCGTGGTAAACGATATCGTGTTGGTTGTTTGGGGTCGGCTTTTTTGCCGAAAATATTTGATGGGGTTCGTGTATGACTCATGTACCTACTCGGTTTATACGATTTCTGTTTGTATTATTATGTGTTATGTACTTGTTACATATAAACAAAAACCAAAGCGAAATTAGAGAATTATCACTGAATAAATTCAAAACTCTCGTTAAACGTCAAATAAACAATACATCAGGTCACAAAAGTTCTTTTGTAACCTGCTTTATTTTGTTATGTTTTTGAATAAGGTAAGGAGTATAAATACATAAATAACGCTTTTTATAAATTTGACGATTATTTAAATGATCCTTGGGATTGATTTGCTCCAGTTCAAACAATTTGTATGACTTAAGACTTGGCAATTAAAAAGAGTGGCGGAGAGTTTCATGCCAGTTCTTCTTGCCCGCTCTACGCACTTGACTTGCGAACAGGTAGGAAATGTAAATTTAGAATCAATTTAACATCTTTTCTGTTGACGTTCATAAGTGTACTTGGTTACCTATATGGGGATGATAGTCCCACGCTAAAGCAACTAGACCACCACTGCTTTTGGACAGTAAATGTTTTTTGACAATGTTATAATTACGACGAAAAGGATATATTTTATCAGCTATTTGCCCTGAATCTATTGTTACATAAGGCTGTTATTTGCGCTTAGCAAAGGGTGGTTTTGATCAACACTAATTAGAGTTTGAACAGGATTTTGTTAATACAACGTTAACCAATTATCTTGGCAGTTTATATATTAGAAGGGAAACAATGCAAAGATACATTTTGCAAAATTCCTTCTCAACATTTTTTATATTGGTATTTTAAAAAAAAAGGAATGGTATTGGTATATTTTTAATTGAAGAAAAAAGAATATTTAAGAAAGTCATACAATATATATAGGAAATTATATAGTAGGTACAGTAATCCCCCATATAACGCGATTTCCGTTTCCCATATAACGCGGTAATTCCACCCTATAATGCGGAGATTTAAAGTTATATTTCTCTAGTGTGAAATTTATAATGAGTTGTCAAGTCCATAATTAGTTTTGCGTACTTTTGCACCAGTTTCAATTGTGTCATAAAATTAAATTATAACTACGAGTATATTAAATTCGGGTTCCTCGTTTTTGAATTGTTTAAAAAAAACGGTTTTACGAGAATACTCTGATAACGCTTTTTCTTATAACGCGGTCCGAGTATACCGCGTTATAGGGCGGATTACTGTACTATTATTTATGTAAGCATTTGTTTTACGCGAGTCAGAACGCGGGGTATAGGTAGTTGAATATAAATGATGAAAAGGAATGAACTTGCAGTCACCCCACCCCACATCTGGGGTGGAATTGCATTCATTTGACATTAATCATTAAAAGTCGCCCATTTAAAAGTCAAGTACTTTGAAACGCTTTCGTAACTAACAGACTGGATTTTGATTGCGAACTGGAACTTTATGGAGTTGCTGTGTCTCGCTGTGGCTTTAGTTATTTTTTTAAATTAAAAGTAATGACTATATGAGGTCCACCGATGACATGGAGGAAACTGTGTTTGATTTAAAAATCATTCTGATTATCTGCAGATTCAATCTGAGACCAGGTAGAAATTATATGGGGTTGTAGCACAATGGGATTATTGTACACTATAAAGCGTTTTTTCTCAGGTAACGTTAATATAGACGTAATCACTTATACCTTTTTTATAGTTTTCAAAGATTTTATTTGAAATTAATAATGCTAGATTATGGATTAATAAGGAAGTTATTATCTACGAATGAATTTTTCTACAACTACGCGTTTTTAAGGTAATTATTTCCACTATGTGGCAACAGCTGTCCATTGAAATATTTTCGAACCAATTCCACTTAGTGGTTCTTTAAGAAAATATTATGAATTCTAAAAGGTCGGCGACGTACTGACGAGTTTACTGGCAGTGTGAGTGTCCATCTCTGTATTACTTAACATCAACTTAGCCCTTTCTATAAAAATGAATTGAATGAAAACATTTAGCTATATTTTCACAACTATTTAATGAAAACTTATTAAATTCAAGATTAGGTGCGACATGAATTATGTTTGTAAAACAATTCAGAGAGATTTTTATACATATGTATCTCACACACGTAATGTGACAGTAGATTTTACATATATTTTGGTAAAAAAAAAAAAAAAAAAAAAACCCTATAAAAGGGGGAAGGGGAAAAAAAAAAAAAAAAAAAAAAAAAACAATTTTTTTTTTAAAAATTTTTTGTTTTTTTTTTTTTCTTTTTTATATTTAATTTTGGTATATATAGTTATTAGCTGTTAATTCGATTAGACAAGTCTTACATCCTTTTTAAATGTGGAAACAGCAAAAGCCCCCCCCCCCCCCCCAAATTTCCCCCCACCCTCTTTATTGAAGTAATATTTTATTGTCCATATAAATAAAAAAAAATTGTGTGTATCTTATGTACGCATACGGTGGAGAGATTCTTAGAGGGAAATTAACGACAGCGAATAGGGAGTAATATCTTATGGTCCATATAAATAAAAAAATGGTGGGGGGGCTTTTGTACGCGCGTAAGAAGTTATACTTCTTTGGCTTTCTTTATTTTTTTTTAAATATGAAATAGTATTAATAATTAATATTTAGCGTTAATAATTTAACAATATTTAATATTTAGTATATTATTCAATTATTAATTAATAATAATTATTTATTATTTTATTATATTATTAATTCAATTTAATAACTAGGTATGTTTCATAACCTTTTAACTAAGTAACAATAGGTCTTTGTGAAAAAGCTTTGCTAAATTTCTTTGAAAAAATAATTAAAACTCCTTTATTTGTTTAAAAGGTACTACAAATGTCATTATGGTCGTTCAAAATTCTTGGCATAGCTGCTAACTTCACGCATATTCTATTTCTTTTTACTTGTAGATTGTCTTATTCCCATCTCGCTCGCGCAAGCTCGGCGCCCATACTGATAATTTTGTGTCACAGTGCGCGCGCACCGTAAAATTTCATTCTCATAAATTTTTCATAACGCGCCTAAAGAAGTATAACTTCAAAAATTGATACAAGTACTTTTAAATGTCTTCATTGAAATGGGAAGAGAATTTCTCACAAAGCCTATAAAAAACAGTCTCCAACTACAGCGGACTATCGCTATTTGTCTACGTTAGTAATAAAATGGCCGACGACGCGTCGCCATTTTTATTACCATATATATTGTACTGCCAAAGCTATATACTTCTATAGTCATAAAAGTATTTATTTTTCATACAGTTTTGGCCTAATGGGTTAAGCTTCCGACATCGCCGTCTCAAAGTCACAGTACACTTATGAACGTCAAAAATAAATACATATTGCATGCTTCTAATTTTACATTTACTGTCAGTTCTCAAATCAAGGGCTTAGAACGGAAGAGAAGAACTGGCAATAAACTCTCCGTCACTCTTTTTAATCGTCAAGTTTTTTGTTTTAAATACTTTACAAAACGTGTGTAAGGAGCTGCAACCATTACACCATGTTCAACATGACATCTTAAGAAATTAATAATAATAAAATAAATTAAAAACAAAGATTTGTCCTCTATCAGCAGGAGACATGGTGAAATAGAAGCACGCACTTACATTCTCGTGGGAACAACACACCTTCTCATCCCTGAGGTCGTAGGTTCGAATGGACTTTCAGTGAAGAAACATAAAAGAAAACATTATGACACCGTCAATCGGCATGCCTTCAGCACAGAAAGTTGATCACCTACTTGCCTATTTGAAACAGCAAATCATCACGAAATATATACAGAAATCTGAGGGCCAGGCCTACAAAGATCTGAGACTGTTAAATTTTCTTTTTTTAATATACAAAGGAGGAAATTTTCGAAACTAGATAGTGATTATTATAAAATATTCTAATTCTAATTATACTATTTTTTTATGGTTTTAAAGTTATAATTCTGTAAGCCGCGTTAGTGAAAAATCTTTAGGTGAGAGTGAAGACTTTGCTCTACGATGCGCGCGCACAGCATGACACGAAATTATCCCTAGTATGGGCGCCGAGCGTGTCGCAAGTCAGCGAATCGATGAGAATAAGACAATAGCCTACAAGTAAAATGAACCATAGAATATGGACTTTTTTGTGACGTTAGCAGCTATGCCAAGAATTTTGAATGGAGCCATAATGACATTTGTAGTACCTTTTAAACAAATGAAAGTTTTAATTATTTTTTATAAAGAAATTTAGGAATGCAAACCCTTTTTCACAAAAACTGACCTATTGTTACTTAGTTAAAGGTTATGAAAGTCATCCCCAACCTAGTTATTAAATTGAATTAATAATATAATAAAATAATGTAAATAATAATAATTATTAATATTCGTGAATTAATTATTAAATAATATAATAAATATTAAATATTGTTAAATTATTGTGTAACGCTAAATATTTATTATTGTTAATATTTAAAATAATAAAAAAGTATTGCCTGAAAGAAACATCATTTGTATTTTGACACTTCTGTCTTAGCTTGGGCTAGCTTATCCAGTTAAAATGTCTACAAATACGCACCATTTTTTAATGGTTACTGGCACGGTTTGTGCATTAGCCAGCGTCTAGTATAAGATTTTTATAATTCGTGCTTGTCTACCCTTAGAAATTCGACCGTGACCTCCATGTACGGTTTAAGCACTCGCCCGGTACCGCAAAACCCGCCCAAAGGCCGAGAACAAATTTAAATTAAATTAAAACTTGCCCTCGAACCGGGTACCCCTCACCTAGCTGCCACTTAATAAGACCGCTAGGCTATGAGGCCCTTAAATACATGTTTATACTTTACGTTTAATTGATATGACGGTTTACGAATAAAATCAAAAAATTCAAATTTGGAACAGGCGGAAGCGCATTCCGCGTCCGCGCGTCGTCTATTTCGGTCGTCTATAAATTCTTTTTTGGTTAAAAATAAATTATTCTCTCACCATTTGTACGTGTTGATATATTTTGATAAACCTTTTGCTCGGCTGTTTTGTGAGTCATTGTTTATGTTTGAGATTTGTGTTAATAGAAATTCGTTAGCTACCCTCTTAGTATAATAAGAGGTGTTTAGTTAAACTACTTAGCGGAGTTATGGGAGAAAATTTCGGCGGTAGTAGCAATATATACTTATAATATAATATAAAGTAAAGTTAGTTGTTATTGAGGGTAATCTTCTGGATCTATTGAATCGATTTTATATAAAATTATTTCACCGAAGTAGGTAGTTGGAAAAAACGGTCAAACGAAAACGTTTCTTACGAACGCTGCCTTAAGGATGAAAGATATATGATTCTGAAGAAAAGTTGTATAGCTTGATATTGCCTACAAAAGTCAGCATAAATGTCAAGTATGTTAGGAACAGTTTTTTAAGGTTTGCGGTCATATTTAGCTATGCGAAAGCGGGGTGATTTATATAGGATGAGTCATTTCCTTTATTTTTCGTTTTAGTCTAACAAACAGGCAGGCAAACGGGCAGGAGGCTCACCTGTTGTTGTTGATGTTAAGTGATATCGCCGCCCATGAGCACTTAAAATGCCAGCGTTTTAACTGTAGCCACTGTGGAACACGGTCGACTAGAAACAAATATCCCTTTTACACGCTTGTATCAAGTTTGTGCTTATCGTTTAATGGTCCTGGTAACAGATTGTGTTCAGTTTATAATAAAACTGTGATTAAATATGACTCGGTAGATATTATCAGCAACTCCATAGAGACCTTTCGGAGCGGTTTAGCAACCTTTCCGTGTTAATTATTTGCTATTGTTATTATTTTCTTTCTTTATATAAAATTAGTAATTACTAGCTGACCCGGCAAACGTTTGTTTTGCCATGTATATTATTTCTAGGTAACATTTTTTTAAGTTCAATAAAAATAACTATCTACGATAATAAAAAATAAGGGTTGATCGTAGAGGGATGAAAATTAGGGGTTGTATGTATTTTTGTATGTTGTATCATAAAAAAATAAAAACAATTTTTTTTATAAAAATTAAAAAACATTGTCACACTAAGTGTGACACCCCTTACACTTACTTAGGGGTTTGAAAGATAGACAGTAGCCGATTCTCAGACTTACTGAATATGCATAAAAGTTTCATAAGAATCGGTCGAGCCGTTTCGGAGGAGTATGGGAACGAACATTGTGACACGAGAATTTTATATATTAGATGTACCTTGTATATTCCCGGATGCCGGAGTTGACACATGCGACTTCTTCAATACAAGGAGTCCCCGGGTGTTGTGAGATTGAGGAATGGATATATGGATCTGGTTAGTTCTCATGTCATTTCCACACGTGAATATCCGTTTTGTAACATATCTTCACAAGTATCTGATTGTACTGCTTGTAACGTGTATGATGTTTGAGAGCAGAAATAAAATAAAAATATGTCTTCCGGCAATTCTACCCTGTACTCCTAAACAAAGTTACATTGCGATACTAATGGCTATGGTAATGTATGGTGGAAGTACCATTGCCTAACCAGGATAAGACAGTTCAGACGTGCCAAAAACATGCCAAAAATGGCCCGAGCCGAGTTTGCGTAGGCGCCGGACATATTTGTGCAGTATTGTTCTGATAATCCTCAAGGTACGGCGTAATGAGCAGTCGTGAGGCCACTTCAATGAACGAGTCTGCGAATCATTACATTTGATAACTGCGTACGCGCATAATGCATGGGCGATAGCGTTTTAAACCTATTTATTGAATACATGTTTAATCTTTGAAAATATTGACAAACTATTTAAGGTAGTTTTTGCCCCGTATCACGACTATGTGGAACCAGCTGCCCAATGAAGTATTTCTGAACCGATTCCACTTTGGACTTAGAAAAGAGCGTGCCAATAACCTTTCAAGGCCGGCAACGCATTCGCGAGCTTTCTGGTATTGAGAGTGTCCATGGGCGGTCCATCACCTAACATCAGATGAGCCTCCTACCCGTTGGCACTACTGTTTACATAAAAAATCTTTAAAGCTTATTACAATTTAGTGGCGCTACATCCCTATGTTGGCCTTGAATTCAGATTGCATTTCTTTATTTTGTATACAAACTTGTTAGCATTTAATATTTATTTAATTAAGTTCATTTTTTGATGAAATTAAAATATGTTCTTAAGAATCTTAACATAAGCATGTGCCATAGTTGCTCATTTAAGTGATTCTTTTACAAATTTACGTGGAACATCCGCTGGAAGTGGGATGGTCGATTCAGAGTAAGGTATATAAAACTATTTGTGGCATACTTTCTTATACACAAATTAAAAGCCGTTCGAACAGCAATTCAGACTTGTTCGCTCACTTCATTGAGCTTCAATCCTGACCTTCAGGCGGATGACCACCCCGCGATGGCCCAAGCCGAGGTTCGAGTCTAGCAGGAGACGCCCTCGCACTATGCACTGGTACATTACGAGTACATAGTTCTGTGTGCATTTTAAAGTTGTAGTAGAATTCAAAAATTTATAGCCATAAGTGGAGACCACAAAATGTCTATAAAAATATTAGTTTATGACTTGTACCACACGTCCCACTCTTTGCTTGAGTAGCCAATTAAGCGTATGATGCGCAAATGACTTTAACTTCATGTTTGCATAAGCATTTCAGACATTGCGGTGTTTTTCCGTTCTGTATGTGTACTAACATATATCTACGAAATTAAACACGCGCGCTTCGAAGCCTGTACAGATTATATACTTAATAATATATGGTCGGGTTTGTTCGAACACTTATAACTCGAGAAATTGTTTTTCGTTTGTTTTATTTCTCTCCGTGAACAGATTAGAAAATTGACGAAAATATAAAAAAAAGTTTTCCTATACAGAATGTTCATGGGTTTTGTAACTGTCAAATAATATACAATGCTCAGACCATTGATACGGTAGACTATCCCCTCACATTAAAGAACGTATTCGACTTAGGGTCCTAAGAATAGAGCGTACCAATTCTTTAAAAGCATTGAGAATGTCCATAGGCATTACTTAACAGGTGAGCCTCCTGCCCGTTTGCCCTCTGTTCAAAAAAACTAAATAAAGACTTTGAATCGACAAGATGTATTCACAATACTCGGACAATTTAAAATGGTAGAATAATGTCTGTAATGAAAAAGTATTAACATATATACTGGTTGTCAAAAAGTTGTGTGCGTTCAGACGCTTATTTCTCTTTATGTTAATATTTATTTTGTATTCATTGTATTACTTTCATAAAATCTAAATAAAAATTCTAAATATTCTATTCTAAATATTGACTGTTAGACGGTACGAAGTTTGCCGGGTCAGGCAGTTAATAATGAATAATACGCCGGTCATTATTATTAGAGGAATCGGAAGTCCATAGGTGAACAGCTGGGTCTCTTACCCACGAGCTCTGTCATACAAATATTATCAAATTGTTGGTATAACAAAAAGGGTGTGTCTAACAGACTCGTAGCAATTACGCAATGCCTCGTTGTAGCCAAACCTCTACCGCTAGGGTTTCGAAGGGTAGCGACCCTCTCGCCACAGTTTACACACATACAGTGGTATTTTTCGGTGAAAAGAGAACAATTTTAGGTACTTGACTTAAATTCTATATAACACTTACGATTGTATAATTAAAGTACTGTTGCACTAGAAGAATACTTACTGTTTCAGCATTGGAAGGGCTTAGAAGATCATGCTGAAGATGTGTGAATGTGTAAAGTTTTGAATCGATAATGAAAATTTTGTTTTGAGAAAGTGGTTAAAGATGAAAGGGCCTCTGAAAGAGAAAAAGCGTTGGGCGAAGAAAGTGCGGTTGACTAACCAATGATTTCAGAATTACGAAAGAATGATTGCTCACAGACTAGTTATGCAATTTCGCGTTTTATCTGATATAAAAGTTGAATGGTTCTAGCGAATTATGTAGTAAATAATATATAATTAGGATAATCATACTTATGAAACTATTGTAGAAAAAGTATGTACACGTGTGAAAATGACAAGAGATGGTAATGAGGACAATCAGATACATATGAAAATATGTTAGATATACATACATGTGTAAAAATGACATGAGAACTTAAGAAGGCCCAGCGCCATGCAACTTCCTCACCAGTAGCCCGCAATATCGTGGCACAACTAACGACGTGACTACTTGTATTGAAGAAGTCGCATGGGTCTGCCAAGAATCCGCGAATATACAATGTAAATACATATTTATGTAGGAATAAAGAAAACAACTGCAACGTGACATTAAATATGAACGGAATATTGAAATTGGTATTCAAGTTATGGGGTATTATAAAGCAATGTTTAAAAAGAATCGGAGGGTATTCAGATATAAGTTTCCTTACAACACAGTTTCAACCTACCCACCTGTCTATTCATTACGGCGTCTTCTTTTTGCTTTTAAATTAATCTCAATAGTTTTGGGATTAATATTTGAATGTTGGAATGTACACCTGACATTAGTTGTCATTTGTCAAGCATCAGTACTTTTGACATTTGATTTTTAAGCTATTGCATAGATTTTATATAAAAATCTATAAAAACGATAAGGGATGACGTAATATAGGTGCGGCCAATATGCGTTAGAGCGGGACGGAACGAATACTGCGTATTCATCTCTCTGACGAGATCAGTGACGTGCCTCACGTTTTTTTTTAATAGTCCATGCACAAAGACAATCAACACATTACGATCAAGCCTAAATTAAGATTAATAGTAATTTGAATCAAACCTAATTAACTAATAAGGATATTTAACATAAAGTGTCCAATGACACTATTCACAGTATATAGAGATACGGGGAAGACACTCTGTTCTTGTGTTCTATTTTTAACACTTACCACTTTAAAATTAAATGGGTTTGTACTTTTTAACTAGGCCCGACAATTTGATGATGATGATGATGAAATAAGCTTTAACTTGATATCAGTATTTGCGCGTCTAGATTTTATAAATAAATATATATTGTGTGAGCATTTTTTTTCGTTATAACAACTTTATGATATTAGTATAGAAAATACGGAAAAATTGGCAAATAAAATTAGATTGAACCTCTGTTCAGTGTTCTGTAATCTGTGGTACAGTGGAGACATATCGATCGGTTGTCGGGTCAGTGAGGCGCCAGTCGCTATTGACGGATGTGACTTACACAAATCTGTGGCTGGGACAAAGAAAGCTTGTATATCAGTATATTTTTTTCTGCTGCGCGTATTTGCAATCAGCCCTAATGAGCTGAAGGCTTTGAGCGAATCTGTCCAGTGGTGCTGTTATGTGGAGTGGCTTCACATTGGAAGCATCTACTCATCTGTTGCCTAGAGCTACTGCCGGTTTTCTAGCTCTAGAATATGGTGACGTTTTAGTCGTCTCACATACTGTTCTATGGTGAGTTGGCGAGCAAGTTCGTTTAATTAACCGTATTTAGCAGCTAGCGTCTTCGCGGGAAATATTGAGGGCAATCGTGAGGCTTACAAAAGAAGTGTTATTTATATTCGAATTATTAAATACAATAATTATATATCAACTAATAATAATAAAAGTTCTTTATTCGCTGACCTTTTTAACTAACATGCTTTTATTATAAAGCAGTAGTAGGGTAGAGCGGGGCTAGTTGAGCATAGGGGCAAGTTGGGCAATCGAAATATCTCGGAAACTATTCACCTTACGCGGGAGTATCAAATAGCGAAAAGAAGGAGTGGTAGGAGAGGTAACCATCGCACAATAGCTAGTGGCAGCTCGACGAGTGAGTGAAGTGTCACGGCGTTTTGTTTATTTTGTGACCAAAAAGTAAAAACATTGTTTATCGCAAGTTTTCGTCTGTCTTTGTCAAATGTTCTCTGTTTTCAATCAGGAGAGTGTTAATCTTTCAGAAGATTATTGTATTTTTGATTTGTAAATAGGTTTTGGGTCTAATTCTAGGCATTTATTTACAATCCTACTTTTCTTTTAAAATTCCGGGTTGGGGTAAGTTGAGCAACTATAGCTCAACTAACTCTACGACTTAAACAACTGATGAGTAATGAATCTTTTATTTTTTGTTTGGATGCGGACTTACAAGAGAAAGACTACAAGATGTTCTTACACTACTGAATACTTAAATAATGCTGCAAAGGCTGTCCACGATGAGGGAAAAAAAAATGTAGATCATACCGAAGCCAAAACCCACCACCTTGGTAATCTTTTTAGAAAAAATAAAATTCTGAATTGGTTGACTTTTAAATAAATTAAATGAAGGTGACTGTTATATTTTATTTCATTCAAGTAACAAGCCAACTTGCCCCATACCCTTGCTCAACTTACCCCACCTATGGGGTACATTGAGCATACTTGACTTTCTGCATTTAAACATCTGTAGCTATTATATTGGACTTGTTACAAAAAAATACTATGGACACTTTTGTTAAGGGATAAATTACTAATCCATCAGGACACATAACAACTCATTGAGACTTATCATTGAGGAGCTATATCCAAGCAAGTGAAAAATTGCTCAACTAGCCCCGCCCTACCCTATTTTTAAATCTAATTCACATAGCGAAAATAATAAATTTATTAGCAACCACTTTGGTCAGTTTGTCTGTCGACATAGGCCTCCCCCAATTGTTTCCACGTCTCTCTATCCTTGACAGACCTTCTCCATCCTTTTGGTAGAACAACTATATCGATATAAACTAAATATAACTAGAAATATGAATTATAGTAGATATAGTAACGTATTTTAGAAACCCTAACATTGTATTTAAAAAAAGTTTTGATGGAGTGCGTCCAATAATTTTCTTTCTAGTCTTTTATTAAGAGTATTGGTTTCAATACCAAAAAACGATTCGTGAAATGCTTGAATACTTGTGTTAAATCGCAGTCTATCTTCATCTCCGGATTAGAACAGATTCAAGGGGGGTTCAACGACCGACCAATGATCTAATCTGTCAATTACCATTGTCTGCCTCTATCGTCTATGGATTCATAAGGAAACGTCCACCCACACGTAGATGAAATTTAAATCAAATTTGATAATTGTAGTAGTTCTTTGGTTTCGCCTGATACGGCGAGGGTAGTGTGAATTTATTTGTTATATGGAATACCCGCATTTTTTTTGTTTAAGTGCAGACACCTGGCCGCTCTGTTTGTCTTTTTCTCAAAGATAATCTCAAAGACTACCGATTATAGTGTGATTCCAATACCACAGATTATTTTCGCCAATATAGTGTGATTCCTAAGGCACATTTTTGTGTATTTTTTTATTAATACAACAACTAACAATGCCAGATGACGCGCGAGTACGTTGCAGGCCTTGTAAAAATGTTAGTGCTATTTTTTTGAACATCATGCCAACCTCGGTGGCAGAATCTCAACTAATCTTTCAGTTTCGGAAAGATTTTGATCTGTCGGACAAAACTTTAAAAGATATGGTACGTACGCATGGACTCACGATGCCAGATGGCTCGCGAGTGCGTTTCCCGCCTTATAAAAATTGGTGTTCTCATTTCTTGAACATGCTGCCGAGAGATTTTGATCTGGCGGACAAAACTTCAAAAGATATAGTATGTACGCATGGTCAGCACGGACACTCACGATGCGAGATGGCTCGCGAGTGCGTTGACAGCCTTTTAAAAAATTGGTGTGCTCTGTTCATTGACATACTGCCAATCTCAGTGGCGGAATGTCAACTAATCTCTGTTTTTGGAAAAATTTTGATCTGTCGGACTAAACTTCAAAAGATATGGTACGTACGCATGGTCCAGACGGACACTCACGATGCCAGATGGCTCGCGAGTGCGTTGACAGCCTTTTAAAAAAATGGTGTGCTTTGTTCATGGACATACTGCCAATCTCAGTGGCGGAATGTCAACTAATCTCTCTGTTTTAGAAAGATTTTGATCTCTGGTAAACACGACTTCATAAGATATATTTGTTGTATGTTACCTCCTGAGCCCTCATTAATTATTGAAACAATATTACGAAAACCTCGACCTTAATCCGCTATAATCGTATAATGTATCGAATACAATCGCTCCACATTCGATCGAGCGGGTAATCGATTGTTCTCATGTCACTGGACGGGAGCGGTCAAGTGTGTTCTGTGTTGCTAGGTGAAAGAGCATAGATATTAGGCTATTTCTTTGCATTGGTACATAAGTAAAATAAATACAAAATTTAATAAATACACTTATAGGCTTATAACAAACACGAAGAGGAAATAAAATAAAAGTTAAAGGGGTCGTTCAAGTGTTACGTAAGCACTATAGGGAGGGGAGGGGTGTATTCTTTGATTTTCTTATTTGGTGATTACGTCAACAGTAATTACTAACTTTTTACACATATGTATTACCTACACATTGTTGCTTGATAACAAAATACATTTCCGAGGATCCCTACAAAAAATTAATATTTTTGTGAACTTTGCTTACTTTTCCTGACAAGAGATAGAGGGGGGGCGGGATAAACTGAATAAATATGTGTGAGGGGAGCTATGGATATCCAGACCGAGCTCTTTTATCAGAATGCTTAATCTTTGGCCAAAATGTGTTCTTCTGAGAGGGACAAATGGGATGCCTTAGGAGATCAAGAGGGTACACGAAAATTATTTATATTAAAAGGTTGGGGCAATCAAACATTTATCTTTTTTCTCTTGCCTATGAAACTGTTTATTTCGTACAATTACAACTTAAATCATATAAAGCAAAAAGCAGTTACACTAAAGATGGAATACATAATACAAAAAGGTTTAAACATTTGAAACTTAAAAAAGAAAAATTATTTAACATAGTTAATTCGGCTGTGTTGTGTGATGGTATGTCAAGTCAAGTCAAAAATCATTTATTAATGTAGGTACACTTATGAACGTCAAAAAAAGTTCATTAAATACTTCTAGTTTTACATTTAAGCTCTCAAATCAAGGGCGTAGAACGGAAGAGAAGAAATGGCAATAAACTCTCCGCCACTCTTTTTATGGTCTGTATGTGGAGTGTGTTCATGATGCAGCACTATGCATATTCTTAATATTCCTTTTAAACGTATTCCATTCAGATTGCCTGTGGCTGTGCTACGATAAGGCTCTAGTCTTCTGTTACCACCAATTTTGAGTCGAGATTAGTGGTATATCTAAAGGTTGGATTTCCCGTGCGAGAGTCGGGTTTTATCGCTAAGTCTGTGGATGTCAAAAGGTCACTGACTAATAACCACGATTAGTTGTACGGTGACCTTTCTCAAACCTCAAGCAGAACACCATTATAACGAATCCCTTCGGCTGTGTAAAATCAATGGGAATAAGTGTCATATTACACTGGATGGGCCGATTTAGGGCGTGGTTATAAGGCTTCCAATGTATAATTACTTTTGACACGTGAAAGCTTATGGTTAGAATTGTAAACTAGGGATCAGGGTAAATGCGATTTTGTCAATAAGATACAGAGCCTACGGGACGCCTACAAAGGGCAGTCATCGCAGCCCATGGCCCATTTTTAGTGGGTGCGTTGCCGGCCTTTGCGGAAGGAGTACACTCTAACTTTGAATAGTTGGAGGTTATATCCGGGAGTCGATTCCACAGTTCGCTAGTTCGCAAAAGAAAATGCCTTGTGAAACGGACTGTGGAAGACTTCCAGCCTCCCACCGTCGGATTGGTTCGCCGGAGTTGGCAGCTGGGGTGGAATTTTGTATGCTGCCTCGACGTCCGATGATGAACTCCTCTGAGAACTCTCCATGGTAAATGCGGTAGAAGATTTAGAGTGATCCCACATATCTCCGCAATTTTTTAGTAGTTTGTGGTAATATTTATGTACACTGTCGGACTTTTTCCGAAGGGGTATGCAAGTAGAATTGTCTACTAAATTCTCTACTTCCTACATCGATCTCTATGGATATCCAGACCTATCGTTTTATATTGTCACTCTTACTCTGTTCTTAAATGATGATTTTAGGTTAAACATTTTGAGAGGAAATCTTACATTGTATATAAACGTGTAGTTATTTTTGAACATCGCATTATGAATGTGTCGATAATGTGAGTCAGTGTGTTACTTCCGGATGTGTTCGACCGCACACGTCGTAATGTGGCCTATAAATTTTTAATATAGCATTTCAAGACCCATATCTGTCGACTTGATGTAACAGTCTCTTGTTGAACCTAACTACATAGTGTGAGTAACAGTAGTTTTATTAAATATTTATATTTTAGCACCTTCAGCGAATGTTAATGAAGAATAAAATAAAAATCATTTAAAGAAAAAACTTTTTAACCGGATGAAAGTTATGTATTATTATAAATTTACAATTATTTAACATAATTTTAAATTTATCCGACGTTTCGCGTGCTTTACAGCGTGCGTGGTCACGGTGACTGAAGACAAAAGGTGTTGAATGTCAAAAAGTATCACAGCTGCAGAGAAAGTTGCATTATCTGTCAACAGATTTATACATAACTTTAATCCGGTTAAAAAGTTTTTTCTTTAAATGTGTAAAGGTTATGTCAATCAAAGACAATACTAAAAATCATTTAATTCAGACCATTATAAGTCAACATATTGATTAGTAGAGTAATACTTATAATGTTAGTAAAATTATCAAAATTATTAAAACACTTAATTCATAAATCTGCGTTGTTTTGAGGCACCAGGTACAAGGGCATGTATATGAACCCAGTGTCTCAAGCAGCGGATCGGAAAAAGATAGAAACATTCGAGATGTGGTGTTGGAAGGAGAATGTTGCGAACACCATGGACTGCAAAAAGAACCAATAAGTCCATTCTCAACCAACTAAAAATCACCACAAGACTGTCGACTATCATTTACAAACGGGTGCTTAGCTACTTTGGCCATATTGCCAGGAGAGAACCAAATAGTCTCGACAAGTGAAGGCAGGAAAAGGAGAAATGGGGGGGAAGAAAAGACAACTGTCCCACCATCCCTAATGCACTGAGACAAGCTGAGGATAGAGTGCAGGCAGCAAGTCGATGTATCACTTAGGGCTACAGCACAAGCACGACCTACAGTAATGAAATTTGTGAAGAAGAAGAGATAGCGGACTTGAATTCGTATATGCGGTGATGTTAGTTATTTGGACTATGTATTTGCGTGTTGTTCCCACGAGAATGTAAGTGCGTTGCGTCCTATTTCACCATGCCTTCTGCTGAAAGAGGATAAATCTTTGTTTTTAATTTATAAATTAACTATTAATAACTAAAGATGTCATGTGGAAAATGGAGTAATGGTTGCAGCTCCTTACAAACATTGTGTAAAACAAAAAACTTGGCGATTAAAAAGAGTGGCGGAGAGTTTATTGCCAGTTCTTCTTTTCCGTACTACGCCCTTGGTTTGAGAACTGGCAGTAAATGTAAAATTAGAAGCATTTAATATGTATTTCTTTTTTGACGTTCGTAATTGTAACCTATATGATTTTGAATTGATTAAAACAATAGAAATTGCCTTTGTGGAGAAGAGTGTACTGTTCCTCTAACTGGCCCTAAGGTCCAGAAGCTCTGTATATATGCACAGCTGGAAACGTGTCGTCATCGCAGTGATTGTAGGCTTAATATTAAGAAATCCGCTGATGCGTTGCGACGCAAGATTCGGGCAAAAACATATAACTTATGTCATAGTTCTTGCCTCTCGCTCTACCATAAACCTGCCTTTATCAAGCCATAAATCAAAGAGTTCAACGGCCGTTAGTGTAAGGTATAATATAGGCTTTTAGGCTTGCAAAGAAAATGTAACGTTTAATAAAACGTGGTGAAGGATTCCTTTGTTACCATGGTAACCGATTTTTAATAAAAAACGGGTTCTTAAATCTATGGATTGGGTTGTCATATTTTACCTTTTTTTACTTTAATATTTAACTAAGTTAACTAACAGCCGGTTTCTATACTCGATCTTTAATCTAAAATTATATCTAATCCAGATTTTCGCAAATTTAGATTGATAAATGTCAAAATTCGATCTCACGAATTCAAGGATATTTTACAAAAACGACCCATCGATCGGTTATTAAAAAGTATTTTATGACAAATGGATTGAAATATAGGAAAAATTGTTGTTCCTATCTCAGATCATTAAAAAAGGTTTGCTAACGCTTACACTTTGTATACTTAATAAGTATTCCTAAGTGAGAGAATATAGCAAACTATAAATATGCGAAATTAAAAACCGAGAAATATTAATGATAAATTGCTGATAAATATAAATGGTAAAGCTCATATTTTAACCATTAAAGCCAGTTGTTACCTAGCTTTAAACAAAGAGTTTTATTTAAACATCTCCATAATAAAACCGCCATTATACTTAATTCGTGATTCGATAAATTTACCTATGTATCGCACTCTTGCACTTTATGATAATTTTACTGTTTCACTAGGATAGTCTTAAAGACATCGTTTATTATTAATATATATAAGTTTGTAGAAAGAAATATATATAAGTTACGCTATTATGGAAGTTGAACACTTTACTAAATCGACGTTTTTTGCTAACTAACGACGTCGTTAAGCACATGAGCGCGGTAACGCCGTTACACCCGTTAATACGTTACGCTTGAGACGGAGACAGGTGTGAACGTGTGAAATTGATTTGGGTTAATGTATAAAACTAATAGTTGCGATATTTTAACAAAACGTTTCGTGACCACCCATGTGGTGAAACGTACTGGAAAGTCGAAAGTAATATTAACAATAACGCGTAATTCTAGAAGAAGAAACCCCCCCCATTTGTATATATAATACTTGAACGCTCCCTTAGCATTACTGTTATAAGATTGTGATTTCACAATTTTAAAATAATTACTAAAATACCCTGTAATTTTGATTGCACAACAATGGCGGGAGTCATCATCACTTTCATTTCTGACCCGAATGTGTTTATTGCGCAGCCCGTGGGAAAGTTTTGTATTCGTAAATATTGCGTGTGTATCAGAGGTGTTTAAAAGGACCGTTTGGGTATCGGGTTCGTTTGCCAGAGAGATAAAATAAAAATATGTCAGTGGCGATACAACATCTTTAGTTCTTGGCCTGATTTCTGAATCTGTTTCATGAACATTTCTAAATCCAATAGGCAAGTAGGTGATCAGCCTCCTGTGCCTGTCACATGCCGTCGAATTTTGGGTCTAAGACATGTTGGTTTTCTCAAGATTTTTTCCTTCACCGTTCGAGAAAATGTTAAATGCGCACATAGAAAGAAAGAACATTGGTGCACAGCCGGGGATCGAACCTACGACCTCAGGTATGAGCGTCGCACGCTGAAGCCACTAGTAGCGGCGCGTGCTGCATCCATTCCATCCTCATCAGACGTTGAGGCAGAATGCCAAATTCCATCCTTACCATCTCGACGACGTCTGGCGTTTCATTCTGCCGCGCACCACCTATTTGTGAAAACATCAGTAGAGGTATTTTCAAACCGATACGGCTTAAGAGTTTCAAGGAAAGCGTACGATTCCCTGAAAGGTCGGCAACACTCCCGCTAGCTCCCGGCGTTGCAAATGTCCATGGGCAATTATCACTTTATCTATAAAAATCGGGACGGCGGCTACTTTGTCTTGTGAAAGACTGTCTTTTTGTCTGAAGAAGAGACGAACCATTCATATGAAAAGAAATAAGATGTTTGTTAGAATTAGAAAACGCTAATTTAGTATATTATTTACATCAAGATAACAAATAACTAATGTTACTATCAAAGTCTTATTAAATATATTATGTACTAAAGTAGTATTACTATCGTTTAAAATAAACCACAGACAATTAATAAGTAATATTTAATTACAGACGAGCGGATAAGCGGTTATAATGGCGGATACAGACACCGAGACGCTGCCAAACGGCAACGCCACACTTTCAGCGGAAGAAGAAGAGAGATTGAAGCAGAGGCCAGCTGATATTGACGCTGTAAGTATTAGAAAAGTTATCATAGTAAATTCATAAATACTTCATAAAATAAATCAGTGGTGCTACCTTTCTGTCTGGGCCTCAGATTCATGATCATTTCAATCTAATAGGCAAGCAGGTGATCAGCCTTCTGTGCCTGACACTTACCGACTTTTTGGGTCTAAGACAAACCGGTTTCCTCACGATGTTTTCCTTCACCGTTCGAGAGAATGTTAAATGCATATATAAAAAAAAAGTTCATTGGTGCACAGCCGGGATCGAACCTACGACCTCAGGGATGAGAGTCACACTTTGAAGCCACTAAGCCAACATGCCTCAATCAAAAAACTTTATAGTGATGTTTATTATGGTGTATATTTACCAAAAATAATATTAATTTCTCTGTGGAGATGAAAACTAGTAGTTTCTGTGATGGCCTATCGAAAATAAATTTTAGTGCTAAAGGTTTTAGGGAGCGTTCAAGTATTACGTAACGCAATTTTTGGAGATTATTGACCCCCCCATGTAACTCGTCGTAACGTTTTTCAGTACCCAAGTACAGTACTGTACTCAAGTATAGTAAAACGTTTCGTGACCACCTAGTGACTCTTTAGTTACTATTATGTGGTGTAAGTCGAACAAAATATTAACAATAACGCGTAATTTAATCCCCGCCCCGCATCGTAACGTTTTACAAAAGGACCCCCCCAAAATTCGTTACGAAATACTTGAACGCTCCCTTGCCACCAGGTTACGTTCTCCAGGGTTTAGGGAAGCTTAAAATAAGCGGACTCATAAAATGGGATTTTGTCCCAATGAATAATCTATTGTCTCTGAATCTATTTGACAATTAACACATGTGAAAGGTCGAGATAAGTACCTATTGAAAGAAAGCTTTCTTGTTGGAGCTTTCTGAAATCGAGGTCACAACTATTGACTCGTTAAGAACAATAAAACATTCATTTTACTTGTTCTTACTTCTAAATATTGGCTAAATAGTGTAAACTCTTTATAACGAATATCAAGGTACCGCATTTTCTTTCGTTATAACGCGATTTCGTTATAGGGAGTGAACAGTACAAAATACCAAATTTAACCTATTACAATAAATTCTTTTCTTTTACCATCAATAGGTAAATTGTTCTTTTCTTTTACTGGCCATCTTGACAGTTTCAAAGTTTACGACTGATAATACACGATAGGTGACGGTGGTGCGTTTAGTAATTGAGATCAAAATTTCCTACAGGCAATGTAATCTAACAATAATGTATTATATTGTTGATGTCTTAATATGAAAATATTTATTCGTTATAGAGAATTAATGTTGCGTTATAAAGAATGAATTATGAATGGGTTTTGTGTTAAACCAAACAAATGTAACTTTAATCTCCGTTATAGCGAAAAACGTTATAAAGAGTGTAAACTGTATTTCAGGATGTTCGCGAAATGGAGCGCCGGAAGCGTGTCGAAGCCCTTATGTCTTCGAGGCTGTTCCGGGAAGAACTGGAACGAGTGTTGGACCAGCAGATGCATGAGGGGAACGATGCGCCTTTGCTGCAACGCATCAGGGAGATGGTTGGGGGCAGACTGCATACTGGGAGTTTGAGAGTGAGTAAATTTAGAAGAAAAAAAAAACTTAAATTTCAATTAAAAGAAAAATATTATTTATAAGTTCTAAAACAACGTTTATACATAAAATTGTACAAGAAAATATGACATCACAAATTTTACATACATACAACATACACTTCAATTATATTAGAACACTAGCAAGGGAAAAATTAAACAAGCAACCACAAAACAAAAAACAAAATAAGTAATAATAACTAAAAAAACTAAATTAATGAAGTACCTGTCAATATTATAAATTTCAATGTAATTTGGACTGTTGTCATAGTAGTCCGGTCCCATAAAATTGTTCAAAATATAATTTAAAAAAATTCATACACGGGAATGATGGGGAACTTTTAAATATTATTTATAATTATGTTTTGAAGAATTTGTACCGATTTTCAGCTTGTTGGGACTTTATATACCTTCGAATGTCTAAATTGACCGGACTATAGTTGGAATACGGATGAATTTGTGGACAAATGCTGTATGTATGCAGGGCAAAATGATAATAATAATAATAAATCAGTGGCGCTACAACCTCTTTAGGTCTTGGCCTCAGATTTCTGAATCTGTTCCATGATCATTTTTAAATCTAATAGGCATGTAGGTGATCAGCCTCAGCAGCACTGCACTAGGGCAAAATGATAAAGAAAACAATTTATGGAAAAGTTTAAAAATAAAATTATTAATAGTTTTTAAATGACCTTCCTCGATTCCAGGGCCCGAGCTGTGTGCTTCCCATAAATGATATTCGTGGTATCGAAGGTGTGGGTTACGAGAAGGGAGAGAAGATACTGCGTTGCAAGCTGGCTGCCGTCTACCGCCTTGTTGATTTGTTTGGATGGACGCAGAGTGAGTGTCTTTACATGAACCTCAAAAAAAGTCTTCCCTATATTTGTGTAAAGGGGCCGTTCAAGTATTACGTAATCACTTTTTACTTCAATTGACGACTCATTGGTCTAGTGGTTAGTACCCCTGACTGCGAATCCATGGGTCCCGGGTTCGATCCCCGGCTGAGACGAACATCGATGTGATGAGCATTTGGTGTTGTGCTTAGGTCTTGGGTGTTTAAATATGTATTTATATGTCTATCTATCTATAATATGAATGTATATCCGTTGCCTAGTACCCATAACACAAGCTTCACCGGCTTAGCATGGGACTAGGTCAATTGGTGTGAATTGTCTTTAAAAAAAATTAACCCCCACCCCCCTCTTGTCAGCAAAAGTAAGCAAAACTCTCAAAAATAATAGTACATAAATGTATTAATTTTTTGTAGGAATCCTCGAAAATGCCTTTCGTTTTCAAGCATAGACAATGTGTAAAAAAGTAAATAATAACTGTTGACGTAATCGCCAAATAAGAGAATCAAATACCCCCCTCCCCCCTAAAGTGCTTACGTAATACTTGAACGGCCCCAAAAACAATTTTTAGAAGCAATTTAACGATAGTTTTGTAATGTAAAAATGCTCTTATAGCTTTGTAGGAAACTTAAAAAAATGGGGGTATTTATTTTGTACTAGTAGACTCGGCCAAGCGTTGCTGTGACTAAGATTTTTGTTATATTACGTAGTAGTAAACTATTCAAGAGAAAAGGCAGGAGAACACCAATCCACCATGCTTTTTTGGTGGTTATGCCATTAAATTGTAGCTTATGTGAAACGTTGGTAATTATTTTGATAAGGATCAATACCTAGGTATGAATAAAGAGCCGTTTCTAGCGGTGGTATTTTAATAAAAAAAAATTAATAAAAGGACGCTTATTGTGACGTAACTATAAAAGATAGAGACATGCTGTCGACATTTTTTATAGATAGTGATGTGTCCTGAAAAATTGTAATACATCATTTTGTTCTATCATTAATAGTTTTCGCAGCGCACACGATTGAAGGAAGTTTTTTGTTTATTTTTTTACACCTTGGGTTAGATTATTCAAGTTTTAGTCAGCATCCCTAATTTTTTTGAAAATTAAACATAGCCTATGTCACTCGGGAATAGTGTAGCTTGCCAACGGTGAAAGAATTTTTGAAATCGGTCCAGTAGTTTCGGAGCCTATTTATTTCAAACAAACAAAAAGTCAAACCTTTCCTTTTATAATATTAGTCTATATATTTTCTAAATTTCAGCTGGTTTCACGGGCCAGATAACAGCTCGGCTGAATACGGCGGTAGAACAAGTACTGACCACGCCCCGCGGTCTGCTACCGCATGAGGTGACCGCGTCATCTCTGGTCAAAGTGGATATGCAGGGGACTGTAGTCGACCAGGGGACAACCAATTTCCCTGTTAATGTTGAGGGTGAGTTACCATGGCATATACATAGACGTCCTTTAATTTTTAATGGTTATTTAAACAATTTAAAACAATGAAGTAAGTCATTAACCAATTGAAATGTAAAAAAAAGAAAAAAAAAAAAAAAAAAAAAAAAAAAAAAGAGGAGGGGGGGGGGGGGGGGGGGGGGGGGGGAGAAAGGGGGGGAAAAAAAAAGGGGGGAAAAAAAAAAAAAAAAAAAAAAAAAAAAAAAAAAAAAAAAAAAAAAAAAAACCGCCCCCCCCCGGGGGGGGGCCCCCCCCCCCCCCCCCCCCCCCCCCCGCCGGGGCGGGGGGGGGGGGGGGGGGGGGGGGGGGGGCGCCCCCCCCCAAGGGGGGGGGGGCCCCCCCCCCCCCCCCCCCCCCCCCCCCCCCCCCCCCCCCCCCCCCCGGGGGGGGGGGGGGGGGGGGGGCGCCGGGCCGCCCCCCCCCCCCGGGGGGGGGGGGGGCGGGCGCCCCCCCCCCCCGGGGGGGGGGGGGGGGGGGGGGGGGGGGGGGGGGGCCCGGGGGGCCCGGGGGGGGGGGGGGGGGGCGGCGGGGGGGGGGGGGGGGCGGGGGGGGGGGGCGCGCGGCCCCCCCCCCCCGCCGCCGGGGGGGCGCCCCCCCCCCCCCCACCCCCCCCCCCCCCCCCCCCCCCCGCCCCCCCCCCCCCCCCCCCCCCCCCCCCCCCCCCCGGGGGGGGGGGGGCCCCGGGGGCCCCCCGCGCCTCCTTTTCCCCCCCCCCCCCGCCCCCCCCCCCGCGCGGGGGGGTTTTTTTTTTTTTTCTCCCCCAAAAAAAAACAAACCCCCCCCCGCGGGGGGGGGGGGGGGGGGGGGGGGGGGGGCCCCCGCCCCCCCCCCCCCCCCCCCCCCCCCCCCCCCCCCCCCGGCCCGCGGGGGGGGGGGCGCCCCCCCTTTTTTGTGGGCCGCCCCGGGGGGCCCCCCCCAACCCCAATTTCTCTTTTTCCCCCCCCCCCCCCCCCCCCCCCCCCCCCCCCCCCCCCCCCCCCGGGGGGGGCGCGCGCCCCCCCCCCCCCCCCCCCCGGCGCGGGGGGGGGGGGGGGGGGGGGGGGGGGGGGGCCGGGCCCTCCCCTCCCCCCCCCCCCCCCCCCCCCCCGGGCCCCCCCCCCCGCCCCCCCCCCACCCCCCCCCCCCCAAATTCAAAAATTTAGAGAAAAGGGAAAAGGGGGGGGGGGGGGGGCCCGCCCCGCGGCGCCCCCCCAACAACCCCTTTTTGGTTTACTTTCCCCCCCCCCGCGACAAAAAAAGGGGGGAAATTTTTTTTTTTTTTGTAAAAAAACAAACCAACCAAAAAAGAATACCAAAAAATTTTTATAAAAATCCTGCTCGAAATGTAGAAATAATGTGCTAGTGACAGAACTTTGGGACCAACTACGTATACTTATAATATGCTTGGTTTTAATATCCAAAAGACAACTCAGATATTTCTATGAGGGGTTTTTTAATATTTGGTGGCTTTTCGATAGAAAAACTAACCACCAGTAGCATTTCTGACTCTATTTTGGATATGGATACTGGAGTCAAGCAAATTGATTATATATTAGTTGTAATTTATACAAAAGATATTATAATATACTGCTCAAAACAATTAGCGGAACAAGATTTTTCTCCTTTCTATTGCTTAAACTAAAATTAGATTTAAATTAACTTGTACGCTATTTTTTACCTTGTTAATTTGTTAATTACTACCATTAATAAAAAAATTCAATTAAATTAATAAAAAAAATACCGTAGGTTTGAGGTAATTTATTTTGTTAAATAAAAGTTACATTTGATGTTTTAACAGTTAACTAGTTTTTAAACTTTTTCGGCAAAGAATTAATTAGGCAATTTCTTAAACTAACATTATCGTAACAGGATATATGGAGAATATTTTTGCAGAGTCGTGACTTGTGACAAAATAAAATGCATTGAGCTGAAATAATCCAATAATCTAGTATTAGATAATATTATTTGAGTAGTAATTTTTTTTAACTTTCAATTTAGTACACAAGTTTGTCATAACAAATTTGTCTTTCTTGTATTCTTTTGTTTATGAACAAGAATACAAGGAAGACAAATAAAAAGATGGGAAGATGATATAAGTAGACACCGAGAAGAGTGGAAGCTTTTAGAGGAGGCCTATGTCCAAGGACAAGCTGTATAACAGAAATTACCCGGCTTGCCGATTAATTATTACTGTTTATAATACTTTAAATTTTTATGTATAAGTATTTTACAGCAATAAAGGCTATTATTATTATTATTAGTAAAGTAACATTTATGGAAAGGTTTAAAAAAATCAGTGGCGCTACAACCTCTTTAGGTCTGGGCCTCAGATTTCTGAATCTGTCTCATGATCATTTTTAAATCTAATAGGCAAGTAGGTGATCAGCCTCCAGTGCCTGACACACGCCGTCGACTTTTTGGGTCTAAGGCAAGCCGGATTCCTTACGATGTTTTCCTAAGTGAACGAATGTTATATGCGCACATAGAAAGAAAGTCCATTGGTGCACAGCCGGTGATCGAACCTACGACCTCAGGGATGAGACGCGCACGCTGAAGCCACTAGGCCAACACTGCTCTTAAGGGAAGGTTTAGCAATATTAATTTTGTTAAATTTTATTTTAGGTTTCTCCCTTCATGCAAGCGTGCACGCAGCTCGTCCGGATATCCGGTGCGTGCTACACTTGCGTTCGCCGTCAGCTCTCGCTATATCTTCCACGAAGCGAGGTCTTCTCGCACTCTGCTCCGAGGCTGCCACACTTGGCATCTTGGCCTACCATCGAGTGCCATTGGGTGAGTTAAACACACAAATTTAGCCATAGATATGAAAAACCTATTTTTGTCTGTTGAATAGTTCTTATCGAGGAAGGTTATAGAGTATATATTGTGCATGAAGCAGGGCTTAGCTATATAATTCTTGAAGCCTTGTTGTATGTCCAAAAAAATATAAACGATTTTAAAACAAATGGTGACTTTCACCAGTATAATACGCGAAATAGAACTAATTTGAGTGTACGACCAACCAGGCTCCAAAAGATAAACCACTCCTTATATGGAAATTGTATTCGTTTTTACAACAAACTCCCAAGCGAAATTAGAGAATTATCACTAAATAAATTCAAAGCCCTCGTTAAACGGAAATTAATCAATAAAGCTTTTTATAGATTTGAGGAATACTTAAATGATCCTAATCCTTGGGATTGATTTGCTTCAGTTCAAACAATTTGTATCAAAACTTAGCGATTAAAAAGAGTGGCGGAAAGTTTCTTGCCATTTCTTCTTACCCGCTCTACGCCCGTGACTTACGAACTGGTAGTAAATGTAAATTTACAATTAATTTAACTTCTTTTTGACGTTCATAAGTACTTGTTTACCTAAATGAATAAAGATATTTTGAGTTTGAGTTAATATAGGTATTATACACATTGTTGGGTTGATAACATTTAATCTGCTTTGTAAAACATGGACTGTTGTAGACAGCCTTATTCTCGTACATAAATATCATAAACATGATAATGTCTTCATCATCAGGTCATCATCTTTAGTCCATGTTTCATATTGAGCTAAAATACGCCAATAGCTTGACAAATTATACACACATACACATTAATTATATTAGATTATAAGCAAGCTAAAATAGAAAATAATTAAAACCACACCAAAATGAAAAAATAATAACTAAAATTAAACCTCATTAAGAGCATGATAAACAAAGTTACGTTGAGTTGGAAGACTGTTTATTTATTTATTTATTCAGGAAACTAAACAGATACATCTCTATACAGAAAAAATAAAAAATTGTGCGTGTACTAGGTGTACACACGTAAGAAGTGAAACTAAGAAATAAGATCTTATTTTTCGAAAAATGATCTACTATATGCAACTTGACAGAAATTCGTTAAATTAGATAAAGTTTAACAAAAGGCTTTTATTATCATAGATATGAATACAAATATTTCATTTTACCTTATTACTACGAAGATTATTATAGAATTTCATTAATTGTAATAGAATTATTACTATCATTGAAAAACGTGACGATTTGCTACAAAATTTCTCCCATACGTCGATAAAGAAGTTTCATTCCAACGCCGATAAAGAAGTTTGACATCAAAAAGCAACATGGCGCGTAACCGAAAATGTGACGTAAGAAAAATTTACACTAAATTTTTTCCAACCTCGATAAAGAAGTTTCACTTCACAAATAAAAATACATGTAAAATATATCAATATTTTCATCATTATTACATACATGATTACTAAAATCAAGTTGTAAGAGCGAGATAGCCTATTCACTGGACCATTCAAAGTAGCAGATAAGCGAGCCGTAGGTATAGGAGACTTTTAGTTCTAGTAACTCTAGGATTACAAATTAAAATCCTTATTAAATTGCCAGTAAATATAATATGTTACATCGTTTGATTTTCGTGGCTATACATGATTCCAGTTGGTGGAAAGCCTAGTCAGCTTTTCCAAAGCAATTGCTTATTAATGTCAACACACACGGTTTTGACACACGAGAGTCATAGTTTAGGCCCCATTTTTTTTTATTAGGACCACAAAATTAGTACAAACACATGATATTAATTGACATACATACAAAAATATAAAAAGCGGTGCCGTCCCTAAAACATGTGGACACGACCAGCGAAATCAAGTTAATACAATAAACAGTCTTAATACAAACAACCATAAAATTTAAAACTAAAAACTATCTTAATATATTATATATAAATTACGTGTCACGTTGTTTGTCCGCTATGGACTCCTAAACTACTGAACCGATTTCAATCAAATTTGCACACCGTGTGCAGTTTGATCTAACTTAAAAGATAGGATAGCTTACATCTCAATTTATACCCGCAATATTATTTTATTGCAAAAACAGATGGCGCTGTGTTGAAAGTACCAACGTTTCACATAAGCTACAATTTAATGGCATAACCACCAAAAAAGCATGGTGGTCCCCATGACTGGTGTTCTCCTACCGCTTCCCTTGAATAGTTTAGTACTATGTAATATGACAAAACCTTAGCCACAGCAACGCTAGTTACTATATATATGCCCCCATGCTGGTACTACAATTTTTTTTCTGCATTCCAGGTGTCCTAGATAACGAAGAGTGTGATAAACTTGTAAGAGCCCTCGGACCGCACTCCAAAGTGCTGATGCTCAGCTGTGGAGGTGCCTTATGCTGTGGAGCCACCTTGGAAGAGGCGTTTTACCAAGCAAAGAACTTGAATACAGCATGTGAGGTCCAATTGCGTCTGGCAACACTACCGCTGGACGAGTTGAATGTGTTTGACGAAGAGACAGCGAAGCAGGTGAGAAAGTTTTTGATTTTCTGGCTTGTGATTAGCTTTGTTTTGGAGTTATTCTTCTACGCGTTAGGGAAAAATTAGAGTAAATTTTTACGATGCGCGCGCACACCGTCACAAAAAACCGACACCCTGAAGTTAGCTATAGTTAACATCTTAACTTTTTCTATTGTTACTGTCGTTTTTTCTACAAACGTAGAATAAAATGTTTGAAAAGATTTTTATCTTGTTACGCCAAAGAAGTATAACTTCTAACGCGTGTACATAAGTACAAACACGTTTTTTTTTACTTTAAAAACAAGAAAGCTCATCAATTTGACTTGTTTTTAATTCCTTTTTTTAATTGGATAATATAGTCTTAAATTTATTATGATCTATCACCTAAGCATCTGGTCTAATTTTCGTTAGTGTGTCTGTCCACAAATTTCTCAAAACCAATCAGATTTGTCGTTATTTGTTAAGGTTCATTCCTTTTCATCATTTATGATTAACATAGGTATCTTAGGGACCCGCCTATTAAGTTTCACGAAAATCGGTTTAGTAGTTGTGAAATAAGGGTATCTTCGTATATACATTTTTAAATACTGTTTGAGCTGTAAGACGTAAGTATCTCGTTATTCTCGTAAGGAGCTGCATCCATTACACATTGCTCTATGCGATAAATTCAAAGAATAACACATATAGGTGGCCCTTCAAGTATTACGTAACCATATTTACTACATCTCCCCTCCCCCTGGTCAGCAAAGGCTAGTAAAGATCTTAAATGGTATATTGTGTTGCCATATGAGTAAAATAGGCTCTAACCAGCTACGTGCAGCCAGTTGCAACGAAGCTTAGAAAAATAATCCGGCGTCAAATTCAGACAAAATGAAACGAAATTATCACCCGACTCGCTAATTTTATAAAACGCAAGGAGGCAAACTTTCAAGGTTTGCAGACTTTAACAATTCTCATGTTAAACCTTATACTACAAGCCACACACAACGATAGCGCGATGGAGCGCAACGCAGAAAACGCACAGCGCCATCCGTTGATGAATTCTACAACTAAACACAATATTGTTGTATGACGTTTGGACACCTCGAAAGAAAGGAAAGAAGAGAAAATCAAAGACCAATAGTGATTACGTAATAGTGGAACGGCCCCTAATTGAGATATTTTTTTATAGAATCAGGTGAAAATGGGCAGGCGGCTCCCTTGATGTTAAGTAATATAAGCCCATGGGCACCCAATGAGAGAGCTCGAGTGCGTTGCCGGCCTTAACAATGTTTTTATTAATTACAGATCTACGATTCCACCCACAAACCACCAGCTGATGAGAAGAAATGGCGTGTTGGTGGAGAAGAATTTGAAGCTTTGATGCGAATGCTGGACAATGCTGGTTTCCGTACAGGGTACATCTATAGACATCCTCTTGTTAAGGTAATTAACTGTAGAAAGAAAATATGCTTGTATATTATTGAATATAAGTATTGGAATTCCTTAATATTCAATATTTAACGATTTTAATATCTTTTTGGTACTGGACAGGTAATAGAAATAAAGAAACGTGTGGCACTCGGGGACTGCCGCGGTAAAGCTATTGCATAATTTTTTTTTCAACTTATGCAATTATAATTATTTATTTATGCAGCATTTTTTTTTCTTTGATATTAATTCAAGTTTTTTCTTTAATAAACTAATTCAATCTACCACTCTACCAGACTCAGACTAACTCGCCTATATAGTCTCGTCTCACTCTAACGCGAACCGGCTGCACCGATCTCGTCAGAGAGATGTGAATACGCAGTATGCGTTCTGTCCCGCTCTAAAGCGTAAGGTTTTTTTGTTACGGAATTTCTGGATTCGGTTTCCACGCTCGAGGCCCGCGATAGAAGCTATGCAATAGCTTAAAAATAATTAAGAAATAATCTTCATTTACAATTACAATCAAATTAATAGCTCTTAATGTATATTTGATTTAGGTAAAATATAAACTTTTATATTTGTTGTAAGCCATATCAGGGTACCATACCTTAGATTAATAAATGGATAAAAAAATCATTTATTGAAATAAAAACTTACCCCAGACACCGCCCTTTGTCTTTTCCAGCATTTCCATATCATGCCTTCGTTTTCATCCCTTTTTATATCCACCTTTTGTCTCATTTCTTCTTTCTCTTATTAAATGTCCTGTCCTATTAAGATATGATCTTAAGTTGTTTTATTTATAATTTTATTTTTCTTAATGAGTTTATATTCTTTTTAGAACGACGTGCCCAAACCGAAGAACGACGTAGAAGTACCACCGGCTGTCTCATCTCTGGGATATCTTCTAGAAGAGGAAGAGTTGTACAAGCAAGGGTAATAAATGGTTTTACCAAGTATTTTTATTACTATTCATGCTATGCGTGATCTATAGAATTTGTACCCACTACAATGGTTCGTTCTCTCCGTCGTTTTTAAATAGAACAAAAGGTGAGGGGTACCGGGTTCGATTCCCGGTTCGAGGGCAAGTTTTAATTTAATTTAAATTTGTTCTCGGCCTTTGGGAGGGTTGTGCGGTACCGGGCTAGTGCTTAAACCGTACATGGAGGACATGGACGAATTTCTAAGGCAAAAAGCACGAATTATAAAAATCTTATACTTGACGCTGGCTAATGCACAAACCGTGTCAGAGCCATAAAAAAATATATATATATATATAAATAGAATAAAGGCCGCCAAAATAAAATATTCCGTAAACAGTCACACATACGTACCAATATATTTTACTGAGCCGTTCATGACATTTCTTCTCTCATTTAGATATACATTTTTATGTTGCTACCTAAACAAATAAACTTGATAACGATGTTCAGTTTATCTTAGACGGTTGAACTGAAAAGTTATTTACCTTTTGTGCCTACATTTTATTAGATATAAATATAGTTTAATAAAAGCATTGTTAAAAAAACAAGATTTATGTTCATTACCATTTTCAGCCTAAATTAGGAATTATTTGTCACTTTTTAGTTTGATGTGCTTTAAAAGCGTGACTTTTTAGTTGTTGCCTACATTTGATTAGAAAAAATAAATTTCATTGTTTTTCAGATAAACCTATGAAATTATTATATTTTCGCTGATTCTTTATAATGTACAAAGTTTGAATTAAATCTTCTTTAATGGTAAAAGGGGGGGGTAAAAAAAAAAAAAAAAAAAAAAAAATAAAAAGATCGAGTAATATATGGGCCGCCATTGATTATTTGAGCCAATTTACACAGGGGTAATTTTTGATGTCGGTGCCAGAAATCTGTGTATAACTACTATGATCTTAAATATCTTTACATAATACAATTTTTAATAAACATTCGAAAGCCCTGGAGATGTCTAAGTCGATGAATTTCTTGAATAGTATGTATACTGACTTCAAAATTTTCTTAAGAATTTTGAAACCCTTTATATAATATAAAGTAATTAACACGTACTTAATACATTCACTTCTAGACAATATTTCATTACTTCTTCTTCCTCTCTGGTTCTCTCTTTTTATTTTCTAAATAAAGGAATTTGTATTGCGGTGTGGTTCCGATGTTAGTGGCCTTAGTGGGTTTTTGTACTTTTAATTATGTTAAAACAATATTAACCGAAAACATAAATTTATCTGAAAACAACGCCGGCAGAAATATTATTAAAAGTTTTTTTGTGCATTTTGAAGTCGGTAATACTTTTAAGGAAATTTATCCTATGAAAAGTAACGTATTCTCGTCTAAAGTGAGTCTATAAAATTATTTCCCTCATGAAGCACTTTCATCATAAACTGTCGATCATTACAGGATATGGAAGAAGGGCGGCAAGACAGGTGAACGCACCCGCTGGCTGAACTCGCCGAACGTGTACCAGAAGGTGGAAGTCCTAGAGACAGGAACCACTGATCCCAAGAAGATCACCAAGGTAGAATATTTGAGGGTTGAGGCCGAATAAAAATCTCAGATAGAGACACCATTTTTGACATCACAGTAAAAAAAATAGTCTCGCTTTTTGAAACTTATATAATAGACAAAAGTAGTCCACTGTTTAAATTTCTAGATATTCACAATTCAGATGCAAATAAAAAAAATCGATTTAAATATAAAAATCTGAAGATTGTCAAATTTTAGGGGGTTTAACCTTATTCATTTCTATAACAAAAAGTCCGTTGACGAACTTGGGGAAGTAAAATTAATCGATTTCACGTAGTAAAGGCTTTCTACATTTCAACTCGGTTAATTTTAATAAACAAGAGTAGATTTCTAACTAATAGAAATTGGTTTAAGATTTCGAGTGACAAAATTATTCAAAATATTAAATTCTTTAGCAATTAAACATAGCATTGATGCCAACATTTCTCACCAAGTTGTTAGAAATGTCAAATTGGTTTGATTACAATTAAAAAAAAACGCAAAAAATTGAAATTTCATATCTCGCAGCTATATTTTATTCAAATTGTTTGCAGTCGAAGATTATAAACAATAAAAAGACAAAAGTTAATACAAAAAGGATAGTAATATGAAAATACGCACAAATTGGCATTCGTTAACAAAGTTTAATAATGTATTTTCAGTTTTCTTAAGGCTTAACATGCAAATAAATATTATTTGATATAGCAACCCTGCAGACTGATAAAAAAGGTTTTGGACAAACGCGTAATTGTTAAATATAAATCATATAAAAAAAATGTTTTTATTGTCTACATAAATCACGTATTGTACTATCTAGTACGTATGCAACGTACGCGTGTACGTACGACACGAACACATGTACGTACGATATTTAATATTTTATTTTTAATATCACATATTGTAGTGGCATTTATGTATGCGTTTTGTTGCACAGTATATTCTAACCTTATAGAATGTAATTAAAAATAATACTTTTTTAATAACGAATTAAGAACAGCGTGGGATTTCCCATATAACTGGTGTTTTATTTATAAAGGCCTATAGCATATATAGTCTTGGCTTGATTGGTTATATATTTTTTCGATACAAATATTTTTGTACGAAATCAACGAAAACAGAGCGATCTTTCTTTAGAAAAAATAATATATCGTACTTTGGGATATATAAATAATTTTGATTATGGTGTTAAAACAATAAAAATGGGTCTATTAAGCTCATTTATTTATTTATTTTTCATTATTCGTTGTCAATCAGAAAAAAGCATTTATTTACTGTGCAACATTCGCATTATCTATAGTAATTTGTATTTACTCGGTTGTATATTTAATTGAAATTATGATTGTTATTTAATGTAGCAACGAAACAGATTAATATATTAGTTTTAAGAATATTGGGGCCCCATTTTGTATATTGAATAGATATTTTTATTTTACAATTAATAAAAATTATATCTGTCCCAACGTTTTGTGTGGTTTTTAGCTTAGCACAGCCTATACAGTTTTACAACTCGAACATTCCATACAGTTTACTACACCCCACGAAGCGCTGCTTCATACAAAATGTATCGTGTCAACTATTTCATTTATTTGTGCAAAGGGTAGTCTCAAAATAATTTATTTCGTACGTCTAAAACGTACAGAACCTATGTACGTACTCGTATGTGCGAATTCATTTAAGAGTTAAGACAGAAATTATTGTCGTTGAAATGATGATATTCATTGAGGAAAAAATCGAGATTATTTTAGACCCGGCCAACTTTAAAGTGTCACTCTTGAAGCCTAAATAAAAAATACGTTTGGGGCCCCATTCCTAATCTTTCAGTTAGTGTGTTGACACTATAGCATTCCTTATTGTATCACAAAATGGTCGTCGCACATTTTAATTAGATTTTTAATTACACAACAAACATAAAAGCAAAGACTTTTATCAAAATTGTTCTGTATCGCGTTGATTTCTCGTGAGTTTATGATATTGTGATCTACCCTCTTTTTATAGCCAAATGAGGGTACATAAAAATAAAGAAATAATTATATATTGAAAATGTGCGACGATCATCTATTACTGTAAGCTCAAAAAATCTTTTCAAGTCATAGGTTTAAGCGTAAAATTATATATTTTAGTGTAATAACGCCTTTGTGTGTTTTTTGTTTTCGTATAAAATCTCTTAGATTTATTTTGGTGAAATTATGAAATACAACTACTGAATCCAGTAAGCATACAATCAAGGATGACACGTCCAATCGGTTTGACAGCTGTCACTGTCAAAATTCGCATCTGCATGAATCTTAAGATCTGTTCTGCAATTTTCTGAATGTAAGATCCGCTAATAAGTCACCGAAGTTCTTCCTAAGACAATCCCAAATCATCACTTTCATACTTTTTGCTATACTTTGTGAAGCTTATTTTTTGATTGAGTTTTATGTTGACATTCAATTTCGAACTTCCTTCAAAGCCTGCCTGATCGCTGACACATGGCGTTCGCTAAATATGATTTTGTTGTTTAAAATGTAACTTATACACACAAAAACTACGCTAGCCGAATGAATTTCTAATCTACAGAGGCTACTAGGTAGTTTGGCATGACTCTGAGGTTACAAAAACTAACACTGACACAAGCTCAAACTCAAAATAACTTTATTCATATACATTATGTAACCAAGTATACTAATGAACCAGAAAATATGTTAAATTGTTTCTAAATTTACATTTACTACCAGTTCGCAAGTTAAGAGCGTAGAGCGGGCAAGAAACTCCGCCACTGTTTTTCATCGCCAACTTTTGAGTCATACAAGCACATCGCACACTTATAATAACTCTCAGGTACACTCTCAAGTACATACACACACACACTCACGTATACTTAATATCTTATAGGAATTGTGTTTGATTAGTTGCAACACTTCGGCTAGTTTTTGTATTGCTTTAAACATCCCTAGTGTCGGAAGTAGAGTTTATTTATTTATTTAGTTATCAAGCCCACGACATCACACACAGTCCTAAATCTACCAATTATTTCACAAAATCTTACATCCAAAATGTGCGACAATCAACGCAAGCATAAGTTTCTCAAAAAAAATCAAATAGAAATTTAAAAAAAAAATACAACCAAAACACACACGACAATACACACATTAACATAAAATAATTTTTTTTTACCATAAACATAAAATAAAATAAATTTTTTTGGTTTTAAAATTGGCACTAAGCAGAAAAAAAAGAAAAATCATCAGAAAAGCAGCGAAATTAGGTTCGAGAAAAATGGGGTGCCTCCACAATGCTTTCTCTAAAACCGATCAGCCCACTACCGAATATATCCAGCTCCGGATAAGCTGTGTTCAATTTGTTAAAATCACGAAGAATTCGAACGAGAGGTGCCTGAACTCCTAGGTTAGAGTTAGATGAATTTTGTCACAACCATATTTCTATTCTGAATATAGTCTTTATTATTATTCTATTTAAAGTCAAGACTGTCATTCAGAAATGTCAGTGTCACTTGTCAATTGTCACGAATGATAGGAGGTTTAGAGTGATGGAGATTTTATACGAAAATACGCTTAAAATTGTGCTTATAAAAATAAATATAAATCTAAACAAAATAACATCTATTTTTTCGCTCTCAAATGAAATGCTTTTGATATGTTTTTTTTGTGTCGTGTGACTAATTGAATAATGTTTTGCAGTGGGTCGACGCTAACAACGAAGAGGTACTGTGTTAAATATTTTTAAACTATCATTCTTTGAGCAGACCGTTAAGTTTTTTTATGTCATTTTTTTATCGGGTATCGAGTTACCGAGAACTATATGTAGGAGTATGAATTTTTATTAATTTAATAAATATTTTGGTATAAATGTTTAGAAAAATGAAAAAAATTGTTTTGAAAAGGAGGAAAACTGATACTTTGACTGAATTAAGAGTTCAGAATTAAAGAAAATAAATCACTTTTCGTTCGGGAAGTGTTAGAAAAAAACCGTAAAATCGATACGTGAGATCGTGTTTTGTTTATTTTATTCATGAAATATCATCCATAATTTCATTGACATATTAAAATGGAATATTTTGTAATGTAGGTCAAAATTTGATACCCGTTTGCACTAAACTTATTCTTTATTACGCTTAGATTAATTTATTGGTTACCATAGTTACGGGTTTCTCGTAGTAATGGTAATAGGTATATTTTTTTAAGGCAAATCGAAGCATACGCTGTCGTCTCTTTCTGTCTAATTGTGTTCACGCTGTGATGGAAAGAGACAGCAATAGTGTAATAAGACTGATTTTGTTTTTATGTAAGCACGTAGGTGTATAGCATGATCGTAACGGCAAGATTTGTGTATTAAAATACATTTTAGTAAACAAATTTCAATTTGAATTTCTTATGGAAGATAATACAGCCTTTGAGATTATACTTATGGGTGATTCAAAGTTGTATTGAAAGTATAGATACTCCAAAACTTCTTGCATATCGCGATCATGGAATGGACCTGTAACAGTTGGAGGAAGTACTAACACAATAATATAAATAACATGTTCAGTGTAAACGGGTCAATATTAAAATGCGGCACATATGGCATTTAATTTGGCAAGAGTCGCATGCGCATAGAGTCTGGATAATGAAAGAAGATAACAAAAAAGCGCGGCAAATTAAAAAAAAAATTAGTATGGTATCCCTAAAAGTTTGATATATTTTGTGGATTAAACTCCTTGAGGCTTGATTTTATTTTATGATTATTTACATTGATAGTAACTGTATTTCTATGAAATTAAATACTATACGTATTTAGTCTTTTACTATTGATACTTAAAATGACTAGCATTACATGGAAAACTAAAGCTATATTTATTATAAATCACAACTTTATTCGGAATAATCAAAATCAGAATCCAAAAAATCAATAAAACAAAGTTTAGGCTATTATACCTGTTAAATATTCGGAAAAAATATATAATAGAAATAAAAATGAGTAATTGCATGAAGTATCAAGACAATAAATCATAGTAACCTTAAGAAATTCAATGACATTCTGTGTTGCCATCAGAAAGTTTTCAAATAATTCAATTATCTTCTTTCATTAGCCAGACTATACAAATCTTAGCGCTAATATCTACCAGTCGTTATAAGACAAATCGTTGCAACTACGGCTCGTAAATAGGGCCGTTCACTGTCTGTAGATATATGGATGATTTCCCTAAGCAGATTTAAATTACAATATCAATCTTGCCAAATTGGATGACATTTGACATAGGAAATTTGACAGTCAGCTCTCTTTCTCTTCTCTTGGTATCGGGACTCTTACGTTGCGTCTTAACATAACATTAGCATTTCATTAATACCCTGGTTTTTGAATGAAATATGTAAATTTTATTCTACATCGAGAATGTACAGTGTAGGAAAAGATTTGAATTGATTGAAATGTTGCCATCCTCTCCTTGCGTCCCTGCTGATATTCTTTTGTTTTCGATTCTTTTGTTTTTTTTTGCATGGGGATTGTTATACTGTACATGCTCGATGTCGACCAGGTTTCTCGCTTTCCTTTCCTCGCTTAAGGCAACATTTTGAATAATTTGAATCTTTTTCCTAAGTGGGTGCAAGATGGCTCTCCTGCGCACTCGGGTACACCTGTCAAAATCGACACACTACAATTTGTGCCTAAAAACACAAATCCCAAGGAGTTTAAGCAGTTGCAGCAGCAGGTATGTGAAGGTTTCTATTCATTTGAAATAATTCAACAGTAAAATGTGTAGATTTTTAAAAAATATGATTTGTTAAAGAATCATTAAGTGTTAATGATCAGTCGACTCTCCATAGTTTGACAATAGACCGGATATACATTTAAAATTACCCAGATTTAAAAATAACTAGCGTTCTAGCTAGAGGAGGGGGCTCAAGACTCTATAATAATAATATCATTATTATTAATAAATGAGCAGTGTTGGCCTAGTGGCTTCAGCGTGCGATTCTCATACCTGAGGCCGTAGGTACGATCCCCGGCTGTCCACCAATGGACTTTCTTTCTATGTGCGCTCGAACGGTGAAGGAAAACATCGTGAGGAAACCGACATGTCTTAGACCCAAAAAGTCGACGGCGTGTGTCAGGCACTGGAGGCTGATTACCTTCTTGCCTATAAGATTTAAAAATGATTATTAAACAGATTCAGAAATCTGGCCCATCTGGGCCAGATTTCTAAATAGGTTGTAGCGCCACTGATTTTTTTTTTTTTTATTAATAAATAATAAACAATTAAATACAATAAAAAAAATATTTCGAAAGAGGACATGATATTTTTTTAAAGGAAAATCTTCGGTCTCTTATTATTCAAAGATTTAAAAAAAACAATTAACTAATCTGTGCAAGATAAATGCTTCAATAAAATGTAGGGAAGCCCGAATTTGTCCCCACCAATTAACATTGATTTTATTCAAGTTATCGAGAGTCGACTGTAGATTGTTTCTAAAAAATCATTTGAAATAACAATTGAATGATTCTAGTTTTATACACACCACATCAGAAGTTCAGCAATGTAACGGTTTATTTGTGGTTATAAATTTGATTTGCGGCATATCCCATTGAGTAGATGTTAATAAAATATCTGTTATCATTGTCTAAAATAGTTATTAGTATTTAAAAATAATATTTTCCCTGGAACTTTGAAACTTGAGTTCAAAAAGAAAATAAAAAAAAAATCTACCTTATCCATTTAATACCAATTGCGTTAATTATTTTTTATATTTGAATATTTCATTCAATTTCATTTATTATATTGCTTTGCATGGCATTTGACAGGTTGTGTCAGATATTTTAATATAATTCGCACGTTTAGATTAAAGAAAATCGACGCGCTGACAAGATCAGTGCAGGACCGCAGTCGCATATTTTGGAAGGAGTGACATGGGATGAAGCCGCCAAGATGGTTGGTGAAGATGCTGCAAACACGCATACTGGAGATCATGTTGTAAGTGTCTATTATGAGATCTTTAAATGCGATACTTAAAATGACAGAATTTAGGTTTATTTATTTACACTTCGTTACATTAATAGAAACACAAATAAGATAATACATAAAAATTATAAGGAATGCAACGGCCGGCCCTATCGCTAAAAAGCGATCTCTTCCTGGCAACCTTCGTAAGGAAAATACTAAAAAAATATATGTTGGATAAAGTGCAAGAAGTGCAAAACCAAATTTTATTAAAAAACTAAAAATTGAAAAGCTAATCTCACTTATTCATAAATTGCGATCCATTACATGAATTACAAAAGTCACGATTGAGCAGGATAGGATATGGTTAAGAAATGATTATGTAGAAGAGTTTTAGAAAGATGTTAGGGAGGTGGCCAATCGTATGGAGTCGGGCAGCCAATTCCAGGACTTAATGGCGGATATCCTAAACGAATTGCGTAAGAAGGATGAGCTGTGAGGTGGATTTTCCAAAAATAATCTATTAGAGGAACGTAATATATAATTAATATGTCGCAGCCATCTAGCTTAGTTAGCCGTTCAATTAACAGCCTAGCCTTTTAACTAAACAGCGCCGTTTAACTAATGGCCGTAGCGTTTGTTACAACATTTAATAAATTGGCTGGATAATGCTTAGGCCATTCGTATGATTGTCATTCATTGGGTCATTATTTGTCAGAAATAAATAAGATAAACATATGACATAAAAATATTTCTTTTAAAATTAAATTGCTTAAGTCAAATTCACTTTATTATTGTCACAATACTCTTACATTGTTTATAAATCCTTATATATATTTCGCAGAAAACTAACTTATATATAATAAGGATAGAAGGTTAGGGCATCTCCAAAAAAATCTTGAAAACGTTTTCACGCAAATATTAGACTACAAATTGATAAGGCTGTGTTGGCCTTCAGCGTGCGTCTATCATCCTTGAGGTGTCATATTGTCTATGCAAAACATTGAACGTGATTACGGTAAAGGAAGACATCGTGAGGAAACATCCAGATATCGAGGTGTGTCTATAGTACGGGAGGTAGCAACGTTTAAAAAAAGAATTTTAGGTCAGCTGATTTTGTGATATTCTTCCTTCTTCACTTTCGGTTAGATTGGCAATTTGGGGTAGGGTTGGTTCATTAGTCATCCTATCTTTAATAATCTATTTTAAAAGCATTTTAAGAAGCGTAATTTTTAATTTTTCTTTTTAAATAAGTCTACCTGACATACTTTTTTATTGCCAGACATTTTTCAATTGTATTGAATCATTTTAATTTTTTTATAAAAATTTCAAATATTTTAGAATGTCTTAATTTTAATATTATTTCTTTAAATATAAGAAAAACTAAAATAATTTGCCAACATTAATTGGTTTTAATCTTAATTAAAATAAAAAGTATTGAGTATATGAAGATTGCATTTTAAAACGAATTTTTAATTTTCTTTTTAAATAATCTACCTACATATTTTTTATTAGACATTTTTCACATTGCTAACTATTCCAACATTTTAATTTTTTTTTTATAAAAATTTCAAATATTTTAAATTCTTAATTTTAATATTATTTCTTTAAATATAAAAAAACTAAAAATGAATTTCCAACATTAATTATTTTAAGTCTTAATAAAATAAAAATATTATATATTATTATATAGACTCTAAAATAAAAAAACATATAAAAATCACTATAAAATTTTTTTTTTTAGTACAGAGGGTTGGTCACCTACTTGCCTATTAAGAGAAATGATCACGAATAGTTACCATCAAAATCTGGGGCCAAGACCGAGCGCCACAAATTTTATATCACCAGATTGCCTCTTAAGAAATCCTCTAAGCAATGTATTAATTATCTTCAGGTGCTCATGGGCGCAGCATCGAAGGGTATCATTCAGCGGGGCTACCAACACAATGCAACTGTGTACAGCGCACCATACGCCCGTAATCCATTCGATCATGTAACCGACACCGAAATTGATGAGTACCGACGCATTGTTGAGCGCAAGCAGCGTAGCGAGTGTAAGTAATATTTTATAATAATATTATGTTAAAAAAATATAGACAAAATAATGAAATTAAAAATAATATTTTGCTAAATTGATTAATATTATCACTGTCAGTCAGCGAACATAGGAACGTCCCAAATGATGTCGCAGCGGTTCCAACAGACCTAGTTGGGTAGAACCTCTAATATAAATTACTAGCTGACCGGGCAAACGTCGTTTTGCCATATATATCATTTATAATAAAAAATAGGGGTTGATCGTAGAGGGGTGAAAGTTAGGGGGTTGTATGTATTTTTTTAATGCTGTATCATAAAAAAATATATCTAAAAATAAAAAAAAATATTTAGGGGTGGACTACCCTTAACATTTAGGGGGATGAAAATTAGATGTTGTCCGATTCTCAGACATACCCAATATGCACATTTCATGAGAATCGGTCGAGCCGTTTTGGAGGAGTATGGCAACGAAAACTGTGACACGAGAATTTTATAGATTTAAATTATATAGATCCATGGGTTTAAAAAAACCCTCAGACATCTTGATTCCACATAAATTTGGAGGGAAACCCACCAAGTTGGCATTTTATTTCACGTTTACCCGTGCGGGTAGCATACCGTTATAATAAAATAATTAAAAACGCCTAGAATGGTCTAAGCCTGGACGACCAATACAGTTTTCTATAGACGTTTAACACATGCTCGTTCGGTAATAATGTCGTGAGGTTTTCAAAATTTATCAGAGGGTTGATCACCTACTTGTCTTAAAATATCAAAGAAACAGATAGGAACTGATGCTTTGACCTATATGGTATCTTCAAAAATTTACGTGTCAGGCTGATCATCTTCTTATATAAATGTGGTGAAGGAAACAGATGTTAGAAAGTGTCGTGGTATTGAAACCATGGAAACTCAAACTAACTTTATTCATATAGGTAAACAAGTACACTTATGAACGTCAACAGAAAAGATGTTAAATTGATTCTTAATTTACATTTACTACCAGTTCGCAAGTCAAGGGCTTCGAGCGGGGAGAAGAACTGGCAATAAACTCTCCGCCACTCTTTTAAATCCCCAATTTTTGTCATACAAATTGATTGTAAAGCAGAACTGGAGCAAATTAATCCCGAGAATTAGGATCATTGAAATATTCGTCAAATTTATAAAAAGCCAATTTTAGTCCGCGTTTTCTATGAAAAGGTTGGGTAAGATCTTGACTTATGTATGAATCAATAATTTTAATATTACAGATGACACTGACTTATCCGAGTCGGAGGCGATAAGCGCCGCTCAAATCACTTCGCCGGCCAGTGCTCCCTCTGAAACTGAAGAAGAATCGCGAGATGGTAAGTCATTTGATCACTCACTCACTTTAACACGATGCGAGTCCGAACTTCTTTCGTTCCTTATACGGTCTTAGAGCTCGGCTTGAGTTTTAAGCGTCGTTTGAAAATATTGTTTATAATAATAATAATTTATTTATTGCAAGAATATGGTACAAAAATGGTAAGGTGGTACAATCGTAAATCGTTCGCATATTCTGCCACACACAATGGCGCGCAAATTTGTCTTAAGGAATTTTACATTATTAGTCAAGGTCAATTCTTATATCGCGTGTCTCACGCAAATAATCATTTATTGTAAATTTTTTCCAAAAGTAATACACTAAGTCGCTTTTTAAAGACTCTAGGAAGATCTTTTAATTTACTAATATTAAAAAATTTGCTTATTTTATGACTTCTATTTTCAGAGCATCGTGTCCTCAGAATAGAGACGAAACAAGCTCCAGTGAGGAGCCAACCTGAAGTGGTATTGAGTGATGGTGAGTTCTTTGAAATTCAGACATTTTCTTTAGAAGTTTGATGTAGGGAGACCCTTTTTTCATTGTTAAACTGTATAATAGCCATTAGTGGTTTTTGGGTTTTTCATATAAGGATTGAAATGAATTTCTCGTAATCGTTTTGGCCCTTATTTTTTTTTTAATTAAATTTAAAATTCACAAAATCTGTTGAAAACGTTTGTTGAATTTCATAATAATGATTGATTCTTAACTAAGTTATGTTTATAGTAACATAACTTAGTGAACATGAGGGTAGTTACTAAAAATTTATTTCAATGTTCCCAACGTTTTTTTTTTAAATCACTTAATAGTGCATTGGATTGATTTAGAATGTTTGCATGTTTGAATGTATATTTCCTTGTAGTTGATACAACCGATTTCTTGGCTGCCGAACGCGACCACGCCGATAGGACTAGAGGTTAGTTTTTATGGTTTAAAACACGAATACTACCCACATTTTTTTAAATTTTAAGTGGTGTATAGGCAGACTTTTTTTTATAAAGTAGTCTTTACCACAGAATTTGGAAATAACGCATTAGTATTCTAAATGTATTGAAAGTCTCTTCCAAAAATTATAAATTGCAGCAATTATATAACGACCGTGGTCTGAACCAGATATGAGTTTCATAGATCTTTTTTCTATTAGTTTTGGGTCAGATATTCCGATTTTTCTTGAGTGCACGAGCTAGTGTAAATGATGTGCACAACCTATGGCTAGAGTTTTTGGGTTGACAATTAAAGAGACTTTAAGTCCTTCTAAAGTAAACATTTACTTGAATCTGAAGTATTTCCGAACCAATTCGACTTAGGGTTTCAAGAAAAGAGCGTACCAATTCTTAAAAGGCCGGCAACGCACTCGCGAGCCCTCTGGCATTGAGAGTGTCCATGGGCGGCGGTATCACTGAACATCAGGTGAGCCTCGTGCCCGTTTGTCTTCTATTACTTTAAAAAAAACCCGAAACGCATGCATGAAGATTATTAAAAGCATGTTTTTGAGTTTTTTGCTACGTTCATTGCTACACAGTCTATTTCAATAGTTGGTATCCATAAGCAACATTTTTAAAAGGCCGGCAACGCGTGGGACAACTTGTATATATGGGTCGCGTATAGTATTTTGTATTAAAAACCGATTATAAACATAAAATTGGATGTAATCTTAAACTGTGCTAAAACATTTCGCAATCGTAAGATTCTCTTCCACTTTATTTGGATTTTGAAAGTGTAATTTTAACAAAGATTCGAACCTGCTCTCTGATGATGAGGTCTTCTTGGATTCGTCTTCCATTCCGTCTGGTGTTACTTCCCCAAGTATCCCAGAAACATCGATTATTCCCGAACACGTGATTGTTCGTACACAGTACGCTGCCGTTCAGCAGACTGTGAAAGGTAGGAGGGAGATGGGTATATTTGTTTGTATGGGGACGTTTATGTGAGTAAAAGAGATGTATAGCGGGAGCTGTGCAAGAGAAGGCGAGCAAAATATGTCTTTGTCTGAAAGAGATATGAACAACTGACATGGCAAGTTTAGTTTGTGTGAAAGAGACCATTATACATCGCAAAGGAGTATTTTTACTTTGGGTACCTGGACGCAGTACATCAAAAATCATCGTAATTTCAGTATGAATGGGAATTGATTTGTTTTACTGTGATGTCTTCGTTGTTGTAGCGTCTACTCATTCGTTGTTCTTGTGTTTATTTTATGTAAAGGAGATTTTTTGCTTACAAAATGTTGTTACGTATTAAATAGTACAGAGATACCAGTGTAGAGTACCAGTGGAATATTGAAGTGTATATATTTTTCTACTAATCGTACGTTATATATCATACAAATTTAGTGTTTTGGCTGACGTGAACTCTTAATGCAACAGTATTGATTTCCCTGTGTTCGACATTGGACCAGAGATAGATTGTGATGGCGACATACTTGGGGAGGCTAGGGGCCCATATGGGACAGTACAGCCATTGATGATCATGATTGACTTTACCTTATAAAATCAGTTAATGTTGTGTTAATGTTAATTATATGTACGCTGTAAAAGAGGGACATGCTTAGGTTAAAATAATAACTATGTACGTTTTGTTTTGTGTTCATAACATTATTCTTCTTGTATGCACGCTTGGGCATTGCTTGATAACAAACATTTCGCTACAGGTACAAAGCTATCACCGCACGGCGCTCACAAACGCACTCTTCACAGCTTTCCCCGAAGTCCTAATTTTAACCATATTGTACAAAAATACGAAGGACCAAAATGTAAACTAAATCTTAACCAAAAATTAACAGGTGCTGATACTATAGCCGTGTATAAAGACACTGTCAGTTGTTCTAGTACATTTTCTTTACAATCCCTAGATTCGTTTCCTAAATATCATATGCGTACTAGGTCTTTGCCAAGAAAACTAAAAAATGAATTCACATCTGTCTACAGAACAAGGTCCCATGGCGCGTTCGTTAACTCATACATGAACAATCCTGAACCCGAACACTTCCATGTACCAAAATGTGACAGCTGCGGCTCCATAAATAATACATATGCATGGGAAATGCGCAAAATTGACCCAAGATATAAACAATACGGGTCATTATATTATTCTATTGATAACTTAGCAAACGGCGTCGAAGAACTTACGTTCGACTCAAAACCAAACATTACTAAAACATGTGATGAGGTACCAAGACTTGATTTGAAATGTGAAGAGGAATTCGTTGAGAGTCAAGAATTTAATGAAGATAACTATTTCGATGATGTAACCAACTGCTTATCTCAAAATGACATAGAAACAACTGAAGTTCAACGAACTGAGGACGCAAAAACTGAGGGTATTTTCAGAGCCGAATATGTGACAGTTCAAACACAGACTGACTTCAGTTATAACACACTTGACTCCGAAGGTGAATACCACAGCTTTACAGAGGATATGTTAGAAGATATTGATGCTGTTGTATATGAAAGTCCAGTTAAAAATCTCGTCGACAAAGATATAAGAGATTATTCAGTACCAATTAACTTCTACTGCGAAGAATATGGTAAGAAAGACAGCCCAAGAGTTTCTCCGTTAAAAAAGAAAGAAGCTCCTAAAAATAATATATTAGAACCTATTTTGGAGGAATCCAAAAGTTATGAAGAATCAACCAGTGACAGCAATAAAACACAACACTCCGAAACAGATTTAACCGACCCAAAGATTGTACCAAAAAACGAAGAAATAGATACACATTCTTTTTTTGATGATTTTAAACGACCGAAAGAACCACCTAAACGCGAATCCTTACTGCAAAATGATGCAAGATCTAGTTGTGGAATGAGTACCATATCACTCACTAGTTTCGATTCTACAGCTGAATTTGAAAAATTGGAAGCAGTTACAGAAGTAATAGATTTAATCTTGAGTAAGATAAATTTTGATGTTTATCGTAATGAAAATCTATTTGCGAAAAGCATTCAAGACACAAACAATGAACCGAATGAGTTATTTTCTATAACTGATATTATTAGTGATATCGAAAATAATGTTCTAGATTATACACCTGTTGATATTTCCGACTCTTTCATTACTGATTCGTTAAAAGTAGCTGAAGCAGTTTTGTATTATATTTTTAATAGAGCTGTGTGTTCGAGTCATAGCCGGAAATCAAAGCAGATAACTAAAACAGTTATAACAATTGTTGATGTTGAAGATATTTTGCTAACAACATCGCGGGAGTGGATGGGGATTTTTCATGATTTCACTTTCATTGAAAGAGATGTAATAGAAGATAAACGTGATACTAATAACAAAGACATAAAACCGTTCGACAATAAGTCTGAAGAAGTATATATACATAATATGAGTCACGGTGTACCTCTGTATTTAGACAACATAGGCTCAAATACATCTGACAGCAATGAAGATTTACCCTTTTATGGAAATGACAGTGACGTTCCTGATTGTCCACCAGACGCAACACCTAAAAGTGAAAATAATGAAAACTCTGATAACGATGAATTCAATTTGAATGTTAGCCATAATTTCGAGGAATCATCAGATACAATATGTGATTTTCTAGAAAAATCAATACCAACCACTCCACATCTTAAAGAGGATGTGAATGAAACGTTTGTTATTCAGGATAAAATGAATGAAGCATTTGTGGATTCGCGATTCAGTCATTCATCAACTCCACAGAGAGTTGTTTTCGAATGTCCCGAATCGCCTATAAATACGTGTCAGTATGAAAGAGATGATTCAATACTTTCTCCGTTCTTAAAGAAGACCCAAGTACTCTCAATGTCCCAGACAGAGCACCGAGGCGGTATAAAATATTGGGTGTCTTTCTCCGATGATATAGAAACGGAAAGAGATGGTAGGTCATTAAAAAAATTCAACGACGATTCGATACCTAGCTATTACGTCGTCGACTTTGAAGAGAAAGATAATGGCAAAGTGCTAGAAAGGAATGATTTCTCCAACGAGACATTTTCTAAATATGAAAGCTGTGAGTCCGAGATACTAGAAGGAAAGTTGATTTACGATTTACGAGAAAAACGCCGAATGGCAAGAAGTTGGCCACCGTCTGATGAATCATTGTTTTATAGAATTCTATCCAATTTTAGAATGTCCCAGAGTTTTGAATTAAGCGATCTTAATTATTCTAAATTTGAAAATAGTTTGTAATAAGAGTTAATAAAGGAATTATTGATAATTAATAATTTAGGAATATTTTACATATTTAAGATATGGTAACAAATATTTTGGAATGCCTAAAGGGCGGTTGGCGATCCTATTTATTCTTATTTTTTTTTCATTCTATGTTGTGTTAATTATTCTTTTTATATATATTTAGTGCTAATAAAACCTTAAAATTTCACATCAACTATCTTGCCTTACAAGGACATTCCCCGTCAAACATTGTTTTGAGTTGGAAGGTAGACGCAGAATTAAACATTACAGAAACACGAACACTTATAGTACGAAGAACTGACATTGTCTTAATTTCTACGGCTTATTAACGGTTAAACGCAAGTGAAGTTATAGTTTTTATATTGGTCTTTGTCATTCATTGCACTGTGTATTTTGTTTGTTATTTTATGTTAATGTCAAACAAATTATTATTCAAACAAACAAAAAAATACTTGGTGATAAAAAAAAACATTTATTATTAGTCAACTTATTATTATAATGTACGATGTTTATAATAATTTGTTTGACATTTTATATAGATGGATTTTAACTTAGATTCATTTTAATATAGTTATTTTTCAGAGATTTTATATGTAAATATCAGCATGTACTTACATCATTTCTTTACAAACAACTTTTGTTTGTTTATGTCATCGAACATCTATGTTAAATTCCATCTGTTTATGATTTGTTTGCGAACTGTGAATGTTGCTAATAAACTTTGCATGCATTTTTATTTAAGTTTTATTTTAAGGGAATTGGTTATTAACAGAAGGTAAGGAACTTTAACTAACTAACTATTCAGGGTAAGATTCAGAGAAGGAAATACGCTGAATCAAATAGGTATTTGTTTTGAAAGACTATGAGGATCAGATTCAGTCCGGAATTTAAAGACGTCTCGAGAGGAGACAACCCTAAGAATGACATATGTCAAAATGTTACTGGATTTTTCTGTATGTCAAAGTTATGGCGATAAGTCTTGGCCCTGAATCTTACCCTAAGAGCTCACAATTCCAATAAATGAGTTCAAAGAATCCAAGCTTAAAAAGCTTTGCCAGCCTCATTATTAACTTTTTAATCAGTGCATTAATTTGGCTGAATTGCACTGTGCTTTCAGATTACATTTATTAACTATAGGAATAATTTAGTGCATGACTACGGTTGTTTCGATAATTATTTTTAATAAAACTTACCCGGAATTCAACACAAATTTGTTAAGTTAAATAACGAAGTTTCGAGTGATTTTCAGATTAAGATGTAAAATTTCATTTGATAAGTTTTATTACCATATATAAATAGTTGAAAGATATGCACTGACAGATAATCGAACCTAGGAACAAGCGTAAATTTTACACGAATTTGAATTTATAGATAAGTTGGATTAATCGTAAGTTGAGGGTAGTAGTAAAAACAAATGAACATTTCAGGTGAACACACTCTGAACGGAGATCATTCGGACGCGCATCAAAGCACCTTTTCCCACAGCAGTAAAGAGGTATGTTAAAATACTAATTTGGTACCCTCAAAATGTCAAAAAAAATTAAAAAACGTGGTCTAAAGACACATTTACCTGTATCTTTAGCGTGTATTGAAACGCAATTCAAATAGTTTATATAATTATATTATATAATTTATGTATAGCAGCGCTTCGTGAGCTTATTTAGAACTTACGAAAGCACAAACAGTTTGTAAAGCATGCTGGTACTCTGTAAATTCCAGTAGTATAATTTTAATTATTTGCGATCAGCGCCATCTGTATGCGCAAAAACTGCGCCTGGCAGAGATATTTAAAACATTTGTATAATTGTACTATATTATATTATTAAGTCTGAAGTCTGGAAAAAATGTCTTAAGTAGTAAAACCCCCATTTACATCCCGTCTTCATTTATTTAATACTAATTTGTGTAATTGTGATGTTAATATATTTTAGGGTTCTCCATCCAAGGAAATTTCCACCGAGGACTCGCCTAAAAAGGACAAAAAGAAGAAGAAGGGCTTGAGAACCCCTTCCTTCCTCAAGAAGAAGAAAGAGAAGAAGAAGGAGAAGTCCAGCACGCCGCAACCAGCTTAGAGGTATGTTCGCGTAGATTAGTCCTACAACATTCATATATTCTACAGATTCTTGTTAGCTCGGTCGTTGGCTAAGAATGACCAATTTTGCGTTAAGTATTAAGTGTTCTTAAGTGCGTCATATTTCTTTATTGGTCTCTTACGGGTGTCCATGCGATGCATTCGTCTGTGGTTAACCGAAGGTGGTCCGGCTACGCACTTGCGAGATTTCTGGTATCACGTAGCATCAGATGAGGCTCCTGGGCGGTTGTCTCCTATTAAAAAAAACCGGATGAACAGGACCAAGAGAGCGTTCAAGTATTACGTAACGAATTTTGGGGAGGGGGGTCCTTTTGTAAAACGTTACGATACGGGGAGGGTATTGAATTACGCGTTATTGTTAATATTAAGAGTCCCTGGGTGGTCACACGAAACGGTGTACTTGGGTACAGTCAGTACAGTTTTTTGTTAACTAACGTTTTTACGTTACGGCGCGTTACATGGGGGGGTCAATAATCTCAAAAAATGCGTGACGTAATACTTGAACGCTCCCTAACGGACATCATGACCAATCACATCACACGCGCTTTGCCATTTCGTCTGTTTTTTTTACATTCTTTGAGTTTTGTATTTTGAGCAGTCAATATTTGTGCTCAAAAATAATGTAATGTTTTGTTAAAATCAAATTCCAGTTGGGAATAAAATTGCTTTAAATGTATTACCTCTATTTACTTGTTAGGTATTATTATTGTAAAGAGATTTCTTACGGAAATTCCAAACAAAATGAATATGAAGCGGGAGCTCATTTTATACGGTACTTCCAGGAAGAAAATCACTTTTCGAAACTATTTTTTTCTAAACGATTTTGTCTGGGAATGACATTAGCTCACGCTTTGTCACGTGACCATTTTCATACTAGTCTGTTTAATGAAAGAAGATAACAAAAAAAGTAAAAAAAAAAGCGCAGGTATTTATATTTTGTGGATTAAACTTACTTGAGACTTCATTTTATTTTAATTTTTTACATTGATAGTAACATTTTTAGTCTTTTACTATTGATAGTAAAAATGACACAACTTTATTCGGAATAATCAAATCAATAATAAAAATCAAAATCAGAATCCAAGTCATTGCTGTTATCACTGTCTCTCACATTGTTTATGAAACTATCTAAATGTTTAGGCTATTATACCTGTTAAGTATTCGGAAAAAATATATAATACAAATAAAAATGAGTAATTGCATAAAGTATCAAGACAATAAATCATACTAACCTAAGAAATTCAATGACATTCTGTGTTGCCATCCGAAAGTTTGCAAATTATTCAATTATCTTCTTTCATTAGCCAGACTCTTATTCGTGTGGCGTTAGTGGGTCACGCCTGGAGAAAAGTGATTTTGTCTCGAGCCCCAGTTACTTTTTAATATCAACTATATTGTATTAATTAACGAAGAAATTTTGTTCACAGATAATATTGACAAACTACACTGCCATCTCGCTTTCAAAATACGTGTAATGTTAAGAGTTTAATTTTATCGCTTGGTTTACCCACCTATGGCGGGCCGGTTAAAAGATAAAACAACCAAACAATTCGTTACTAGATCTAGGCCCAAATTCTAGAATGTCAACAATCTAAATCTAGTTTCAAGAGCTGTTAAACCATTTTATTCTGTATAAAGTTTGACATATTTGACTTACGTTTTAGAATATGGACCTTAGATTAATATATATGTTTATGGCAGTGTGCAGTTACATTCCCTGTATAATGTTGAAAAATGGGCAATAATATTACGCTAGATGGCGCCTGTGGTGTTTTAAAACGCGCTATCGTTTTATTGCATAGATAAAATATCGTGTGGAAATGATATGGTTTCAATCAGTTTCGAATAGCACGAACGCTTAGATGCACGCTTTAGCTTACTAAAGACTCAATAATATATGTTCGCTGAGTTAACAATTATTAATTGAAACTATTGTTGCGAATTGGGTAGGTTTTGGTTGTTTTATTTCTTAATATTTAGGCTCTGGGCATCGCTTACTTATTCAGAACTAAATCACTTGCTATACTATCGTTAGATAGAGGCCGTAAAAAAGTCGGCCAGATTGAACTTATTTTTTTTTTCGTATCTACCCTCGTCAATAAAATATTTTAAAAACATTTGAGACTTATGAAATTATTAAAATAAATTGTGTTATTGCACAAACAAATTGTAATGTTTTAATAAACATTTAGTTCTGAATAAGTCCTTTAAAAGCTAAAACGCAGAATTTTGTATAAAATTAATTTTTCGTATGGCAATAAATTTAAACTTGCCAAGCCCAATGTTGATATTTTAGATTTTGTTTTAATAATTTTATTTGTCCGCGAATTTTGAGCGATTAAATACTCAATGAAATTATTGCGTTGATTTGAATGAAATTTTTAAATTTGTTGGTGTTCAAAATAAGCGGACGGTGCATTGCGTATTTTTTTATATTAGCATGTAATGCTTAAATGTTGGGGTCTCGCCCTACGCCATTCGTGCTTTTTAAATGCGCACGCATACATTCCGCAAAATGGCGGACGTGTACTGTGTTGCCATTACAAATTTAATATAATATATAGCACTATGAATGTACATTTAAGAATTTATCGGCTAGCCTACTTTGGTAGATTTTTAAATTATTTTATGCCTTGATTTATGCAACATGGCGGCGGTTCTAAATGTCACTTCACGGAATTGTTGACTAGCAACACTAACGTCAAAGCCGCCATGTTGGAGTAATCATTAAGTACAGTTTGTTACTTTTACGATAATTTTACAAGAAATTATATTTTTTTCTATTATTTTTTCTGGGTTTTATCAATTTGACATTACCTAGAATAAGTCTAGCGTTGTTAAAATGACAAGTTGATTTTTATTAAAGCGTTGTAGTAGGACGGACGTTGGGCCATAGACTTAATTTTTAACACCAGTGTTGCCATTAAATATTTTCCCATGTTTTAGATATTTTTACACTTTTTTTGCTACTTTATAGGACGGTTTTAGTATTTTGTTAAACGCCACCTGGTGTTAAAGTTAAATATGGTTCAATATTCTGTATTTACAAAATATTATTAAGGCATTCGGCGTTATAAGTGGAATACAAACTGAGCTTTCCTCTAACTATAAGTGACTTAGTCGTGTTAACATTTGACCTTGCAAAAAATTATACAATTAAATTCAGTTATCAATGGCACTATAAATGCAAAATGGCGATCAAATTCGACCTGTGTGTTAGCCGCTAAGGTCAAAACTCAGTAATTTTGAACTTTATAAGATTTGGTGTTGCCATAAATTTTCTACTTAACTATAAAATAGAAACATTTATTTACAGGGTAAAGCCCGTTCCGTGAATCTTAACGTCATTTGACAATGGTCCACTTATAAAACTGAATTATTCTGTACTCTTTAAAATTATGACACTGGCATTCTATGCAATTTTGTGTATTTGTATTGAAATAAATTATTAGTTTTAATGTGACTTTTATTACTTTCATTTTCAGTTATAATTTAATTGACTTCGTATTACGACTATAACTAACGAATACTGTGTTTCTGAGAAATCTGTGAACAAACGTACACGGAATAGAATGTGCTTAGAAGTCTAAGTCTCAAATCCAGGGAAAACTGTATAAAAATTAGACTTAAGTAGTCAATAAAAATCAGCAACATTTGAAAATTTTAACCGTAAAATTGTCCCTTAAAAAAACGTAAAAGTCTACCAGGAATGACTGTATGTATACAGCTTGCCAGATAGTGGACTGTGAAATGTGTATTTCAATTTATATGTTATAAATGCCTCCATAGAGATCTTTCGCCGAGTCGTTATACCAACCTTGACGAGATAATTATTTTCTTTATTCCTACATAATGGTATTTCCATTATATATTTGCGGATGCTTAGCAGACCCATGCGACTTCTTCAATACAAAAAGCTCCCTCGTGAGTTGTGCCGCGATATGGTGGGCTACTGGTGAGGAAGTTGCGTAGATCTGGTTAGAGCTGGGCCTTCTTAAGTTCTCATGTAATTTTCACACGTGTATAGCATTTTTATAGTAGTGTTGGCCTAGTGGCTTCAGCGTTCGTCTCTCATCCCTGAGGTCGTAGGCTCGATCCCCGGCTGTGCACCAATGGACTTTATTTCCATGTGCGTATTTAACATTCGCTCGAACGGTGAAGGCTTTTTAAGGAATACCAAAAAGGTTAGTCGACATCACAGGAGGCCGAAGAGCTGACAGCTACCTCGGACTGAGAATAAGTCTAGCTATTCAAAAGGGGACGCTGCCAGTATCTTCGGAACCTTGCCTAAAGGGACTCTTTAATAATGTATTTTAAGATTAGTTATTGTGTCGTGGATTAACGTGGAGGCACCACATCAAATGTAAAAAGCAGGAGCTACAGCTAAAGTACAACAGCCTTTACTGGATGCTAGGAAGAAACTCCAGACTTTCTCTAGATAACAAACTTCTTATATATAAAGTCATCCTAAAGCCCATTTGGACATATGGCCTCCAACTGTGGGGCAGCGCAAGTGATACCAACATAAATATACTCCAGCGACAACAGAACAAGATCCTAAGAGCAGTTGCAAAAGTACCATGGTACATAACCAACAACGAAGTTCACGAACACCTTAAAATGAGAACTATCAAAGAGGAAATCCGGAGACTGGCAGCTAAATACAAAGAGCGGTTAAGCTGTCACCCGAATGAACTTGCTCGCCAACTCACCATTAGACAGTATGTGAGTCGACTAAAACGTCACCATATTCTAGAGCTAGAAGACCGGCAGTAGCTCTAGACAGAAGATGAGTAGATGCTTCCAATGGGAAGTCACTCCACATGACAGCACCACAGAAAAAATTCGCTCATAGCCTTGGGGCTGATTGCAAATAACCGCAGAAAAAAAAAAAAGTTATTGTTTTTAGTTAAGAATATTGTAAATAAGTACTTTATCTTTGTTGTTACGAATTACATTTACAATCAATTAAAAAATAATATTACCAATTAAATAGCAACCTCTGTCGCTCCATTCTGCCGTCTGGTGTCTCTGGTTCATCATTTGACAGATTACTTGGCGATTACAAAAAAGAAATAGTCACTAATTTAGAGTATTGTCATCAGATCTTGGATTTATATAAATTAATTGTATTTGAAATGAAGACACCTAGATAATATATATACTAGGATGGAGTATATTACTAACTATTGCAAAAATAAGGTACCTTTTCTTAATCTGATCAAGTAATGGTTAACAATCAGTTCACATAGTAGTCACAAACACACAAACAGCCGAGCGAGCGATATTTTGCTTTAAAATGAGAGCAAGATTTCAGATTCGAGAAATCTCACACTACACCAACAGTTTCTCCCACCTCAGACAATACCTCAGTCTGTTTTTGTTCTCGTTTCAAGCGATTTGATAAGTTGGATTCGCATTTTTGCTTTTTGTACATTAACAAAACATTATCACATTTATTTTCATAACCATGGGTCCGCAGATGATATCTATTGAATTAAAGCGTGATTCTTATTCAAAAACACTCAACAAAAACAAGGTATTTCGGGTGCTGGAACGGATTAATCGCATTTAAATTAATTGTCAATGGGGAAAATTACTTTAATACGACCAATTTGAAATACTACTAATATGTCGAAGTAATATTGTATTTGTTAACATAATATTTCGCTAACATAAGTATCTGATACATATAGTAGTAAATTATGTTGTATGCCGCCGGAGATCTCAAAAAAAGAACTATACACTAACGGTCTTACTAATAAAGAATTATGCACATCGTATAAGCCTGTTATAAGAAAAATGTTACTAATAATTCCTGAATTGACGCGTTTGATGTATACGGCTGTTATAACAAGTGTCTGGTTTGTTTGAAGACTTGTACAATGCTTATACAACGCCGAGGCCTAGTTTAACGGGTGTATAGGACATTAATTGCGATATTTGATCTGATTTCGCGTTTGACAGCATTTTTTGACTGTTTAGTTCAAGGAAAGATTTAAGTTAGTAGGTATTTGTGTTTGTTGAAAATAGATTTTATAGATCAAATGGAAGATTTAGATAATATTGATATGCAGCTAATACATACGATTGAAGATTTGCCGCCTCCAAGGAAAGTCAAAACATACCAAACTCGGTGCAATCCGTTATTACTTTCGGATGGCGATTTCAAAACAAAATACCGCTTTTCAAAGAAGTATGTTATGAAGATCTGTGACAGTGCGAGCTGATGTCGAAAAGAGTAATAGAGGTGGATGGTTTTCGATTTAGGTGTCTTCTTCATGGCTTCTCAGTGTCTTTAGAAAATGCCAAATTATATATAGTAGCACTGGCAATCCTCCACAATATTGCTATTGATATGAAAGAAGACCTGGATGTTACGTATGATGACACTGAGAATGCTCCAGAAGAACCAAGGCCAACCTAGACGCCCCCAAGCAATCAGGCTGGACAAGCTGCTAGAGCTGCTGTTATTGAAACATATTTTTAAAGCTGTTTTATTTACATAGGTGTGGATAGTTAGACGTGAAATAAATAAAAAGTTATATTTCATTTAAAACAGGGGTTATATTTTTTTTATAAGTATATAATTATTCATTTAATTGCTGCTGTAATAGTTTGAGCCTTAGAAGATGCTCCTGTCTAGACCATTTGTGAGCTTCGGCAAGTTGCTTCTGTTTGAGCTCATGTGTTTCAGCCATTTGCCTTAGTTTGGTTTCATGCTCTTCCTGCAAACACTGGAACACTGCCGTGTTGCGGAGTTTGGCACTTTCCACTATTTGAGATGCCTAAAAAATTTAAGTATGATCGTTGAGGGCTTTTGAATGAAATAGTCCTTTTCTCTATCACATTGATACTAACCTCTCCCAACTTTTGTACTGCAGAAAGTGGCTTTTTATGTAAAATTCTAGTCCTCTTTGTCTGAATATAATTGTTTTGGTTGCTAAAATAAATACAACTTACATTAGAATTATGACTTCTATCAGAATTATTAAGTCAAACGTCAATCAAACACGGCGGGTTGCCAGGGTAACAATAAATAAGGGTCGTTTAGTTATTCAACCAATACACATCGATTATTGGTCAAAGAGGTGTTTATGCCCTGTACAAGCTCTATTCACTGAATAACTATCACCTTGTTATAACTCATGCATAGTGATTTTTTATTAGTAAGACCGTAAATATTTTAATTAAAATAAAACTTATAATTTAATATCGATGCGTGGCTGCGCGCGATACGTATGTTCATCCCGAACAATACAACAAAATCTTCGGATAAGACCGGTATCACAGATTGCGAGGCAGTAGGAATAGAATCCTTAGTACTTTAGATGACTGTAATCAGTCGCAAATTGTTATTTGTTAGGCAGTTTGTGTGTACGCTTGTCGGCTTTGGGAGACGAGTACGCGTCGGCTGTTTATTTATTGAAGTGAAACTTCTTTAGGCGCAAGAGGGTACAAATTTCGGATGAAACGCAATAATAATATTAGCGTCATGAAGATGTGCAGAGTTTTTGTCGAGAAAAGGGAGAGAGCGATTGAGACCGATTGAGAGAGAGTGAGAAGGGTGAATCACTTTCCCATCTATTTTTAAAATTAAAATTTCGTAATGAAAATTTATGAAATATTAGTAATTATTGTATTATTAAAACGTGTTTTTATTATCCATAAAATTCCTAACATATCTTCCTTTTTCCCTCCTTCTAAGTCTCCGAAATCTAAAGTTTTAGATTTGTATAAATATGAACAAGACTTAAAAATTAGTTTGCCAAAGAAGTTTCACTTCTGTCATGTGTCCGTACTTTGTACGCACGCACTTTTATTTAAATTATGTTTATTTATTGTTAATGTTGGTAAATGAGTTTTGAAGTTGTTCTTACTTAAAATGGATCTGTGTTATTTAATTGGAATAAAATATTAATACTCAACAATATAATAATATACTTAATTATTAGAAGTCATTAAAATAATAAATTAATCGTTTGTGTCCAGGGAATACAATTCCACTTGCTATCAAAGACGAATAAAAAGCCTCCATCCTGTGCCAAGGAACCAGTGAAAGCGAAAAATCAGCGAAGTTTTAAAGGCACGCACTGTTGTGTTTGCTGTTGTGCGTGCGTCGAATTCCTACTCCAATGTTATAAAGGATTAACTTGTGACAGAGATGCACAGATTGGGAAGGCGCTCTGTAATCTATTGATTCACTTTTTGGTTATTTTAAGTGATTGTTTTCGTTTTATACGTAAATTGTGTTGCTGTATTGTCGATGATATTCAAAAATAATAATTAATTTGATAAACTATTTATTGAAGTCACCCGAACCTTTGATTATTTAAGTTGACTCTTTAAGTTGGATCAACCTTTGGTGCCTGACAGTAGCATTTCTGGCGATCTCTCAAAAAGTTGTAAATAAAAGTCACGTTTATATCCGTTAAAGAACTTTTAAATGTGTTTAAAATTGTCACTATTAAAATGCAATTTAGGTTAAACAAGAGATAAAACTTGTTGATTGATCAAAAGGTAAACAAAAAGCTAAGTTTTATTTTTGTTTCTGGTTAAAACAAATACAGGTTATAATTATACTAAAACAATATTCTTGAATAGCATATATACTACACAAGTAAAATCAATTTAAGTACAGTGTAAAGAGTATAAAACGACACTCAAGGGACTAACATATTTGGACGTTAAATGTAAAGATGAAATATCTGCCCTGTGATTCTGTAACTCACCTTCTCGAACTCACACAGCGGTTTTCGCATCGGCGGTCGATCTCAAATCAGTCGTGAATCAGTCATTTTATGATTTGGCATTCTGAAAAGGTGGGAGCTTGTAGTTTATTGTTTATCAGAATGCCAAATCATAAAATGACTGCTTCACGACTGATTTGAGAGCGACCGCCGATGCGAAAACCGCTGTGTGAGTTCGAAAAGTGAGTTACAGAATCGCAAGGCTGTGTTAGAAAAAGAAAAAAGTTTATTTCAGACTAGTGTTAGTAATTACATAACAATTCTTACTTGAACGCTATTGCGTGTAGTCTGCTATTATCGCGTGATGTCTTTTGCTGCAATTATGTTGTATTATTCAAATTATTTTATTCATATCTTGCGATATTGAGGCATTTTCGTGATAAAGGAATCCCAATTTGTAAGCAAAAGAACCGATAGTCGAGTTATTACGGGCTAGGACAATAAAGCCACAAAAATGAACACAGCTCCGCAGTTTTAACTAATTTTGGCAACTTAAAAATTATTAAAAAATTAAAACAAGTAAGGTTTTAGGATAATGAAGAAATAAGATATATTTATCGTACATATTTATCAATTTGATAATAATAATAATAGCATATAGTTTCCAAAACTTAAATATGCACATTGAAGTTTCGTTTATATGAAAAAAATAACTTTGAACAGTAGGTAAGATACAATGTAACATTTAGGAACCATAATATGCTGGTATGGGATGCATTCTGTTCAGACACACTTGCCCCTTCCCATCTACATGGAAACAACAACAGAGCTGGTGCGGCTTGTGATGCGGCCGAAAAAGCTTTTGCCGGCAAATAGAGAGGTCTAGGTTCCGAATATGATTTTGTCCCATTCGGTGTCGAGACCCTTGGTCCGTGGGGTTCTAGCGCTATAAGGCTTTTTCAGGAAATAGCAAAAAGGTTAGTCGACATCACAGGAGACCGAAGATCTGGTAGCTACCTCGGACAAAGAATTAGTCTAGCTATTCAAAGGGGGAACGCTGCCAGTATCTTCGGGACCTTGCCTAAAGGGACTCCTTTTAATAATATATTTTAGTTATTATATTTTAAGGTTAGTTATTGTTTTATTTGTTCTTCTGTTTTGTGCATTTATTAAATAAAAATAAATATGCTTGCATTGTCAGTTGGACATAGAACCTCCATCCTTAAATAGACTTTTAAATGCAAAAATAATATTTTGTTGGACTTTTTCGTCTTCTATAAAACTGTAGTACATCACTTTGCTCTATTGTCAATAGTTTCTTTATTAGTTTTCGCTTGGGTTACACTATCCGACTATCGTAATTTCAGGGTTCTGGTGAAATAAATTTTCGTAGTCCTGGACAATGCTAACAATCAAATCTTTCCTCTTTATAGGTTGATTTATGTTTGACATGACACTTTCACTTAATAGTATTCGTGGGGTACAATAAATTAGAGACAAGACGGGACTTATAGTTGACTATCTACTTAAAGTCTGTTGCAGATCCCCGCTATCAATAACACAGTAGGCGCAACTACTGAATTCTGTCTCCGACTGTCGGCATCTTTATATGATCGCAGTGTGAGTTCACACTTCACAGTAGTGATATTGTGTAATTATGTATTTAATATTATATATTTTTTAAATATTTTTGTAAATAAATAAACAAATCTTTGTAATAGGTGAGATATCGAAAACATTTTATAGTTTTGAGCTCTTACTTAAGGAATATTAATTAGAACGTACTTTTCTGATTATAATAATAAAAGTCTCTGCAAAATATGAGTAATTGTTCGTTCCTATCGACTTTGTATCTACATTACATTACCAGTTATAGATAGTACTAGTGGACCCCACAGACGTTGTCCTGCATGATATTTAAAGCGATTAGGATATTAAGCAAAGTATGAAAGTACCGACTGCAGTGCCATCTGCCGGGCTGATTTGTGAATCTAAACCATTCCCAGATCCCCTTGAACACACACAAAAAATTTCATCAAAATCGGTCCAGTTGTTTGAGAGAAGTTCAGTGACATACACACTCACAGAAGAATTATATATATAAAGATTTGCAATTTATTTATGTCTCTATACCAATGTTTCCCAACGTGGGGCCCACGTCCCACAGGGGGGCAATTTGATTGTTAATTCGAATATTTATTAAAATTATATGGAAGGTTTTGAAAATTTACGTACTATGTTTTGTTAACCATTTCCCAGTATTTTCTTCGTAAATCCCATAATTTTCTCATTTTTTAACTTTCAAAAATATGTATGCTTTATTGGGAATTTTATAAAGGTTAAGGGGAAGGGGGTACTTACATAAAATAAAATATTGGAAAATTCTGAAATTTATTTATTGTCTTCAAAGTCTAAATCTTCCCGTCTTATTTTAACATGCTGCTGCACATTCTGGAGTCATGAGCAAAGACATTATTGTTATTTGGCATGATTATTTATTCTTTGTTGTACAGAGCGGTTGGAATGAGGCTAATTAGACAGATATGGGTTCGAATTCGACCCTAAAGCCTGTGAAGACTTTATATCAAATCTACCTTGTGCCTCTAACTGCAATATTTTAGATGCAGTTTCCGCAAAACTGTTAAAACTCACATATATCTGGTCACGATACGGCAAACTATTCCTTAAGGTGATTTGCGCCACGTTCATATAAGGAACCATTACGGCATCAACTAAAATTGGATCTCTGTGTATGTACCATAACTTACTCTTAATAAAAAAGAGTTTTTGTTTCAAATCTCGAATTAAATCTTGGAATGATCCGTGTCTTTTAAGATTTAGTATCTCTATTATTAACGTGTTATCTTCCTTATTACACTCCTGTTTTAAAATTTCTTCAATATGCTCCCATTTAAAGCCATGATCTGTCATGCTTACGTAGATCGCCGCTTTTCCCTCTAATTTACCTAATAGTAGCATGACATTTTCTTGTGTCTCTCCTACAGAATCCAACCATTGTTTCGCACAGTTAAGATAATAATACAATTTGATAGGGTCGCCATTGTATGACGGGACTCTGAACAATGTTTTCGAGTCGGCCATTACAGATTTTAACTTCGAATTATGAGTATTCACCGCTAGGTAGTTCATGACACCTAAAACACAAAATTATAGGGTTTTAATGAGCATTTAATCTGTGGCGTAACAATACCATCTGGGGCCCGAGGCAAATCTTTCGTGGCAATTCTTTTAATGGGCCCCTATCAGTAAAAATCGTCCCTACTCAGTTGATTTTTAATAAACTTCGAGATTTTCAGCGTACTCAATTACACGTTGTATATATCCCACTAATGGCCATAGACCTCCTCTCTTAGGCGAGAGGGAATGGTGTATAGTCCCCATGCTAGCCCAATGCGTATTGGAGACTTCACATTCATCCATAGAACATAATATCTCTTGGGCAGGGGCCCTAACGTGTCGGGGGCCCGTGCCACCCTATTGTTACGCCACTGCATCTAATGTTTATATTATACTCGATACTTACATGGACCTATAATTCTGTCTTGTCAGCGTTGTTCAGAAAAACTGCACGTTTCAAACTAGATTTTTGTTTCAACTGTTTGCAATCGACATTGAATTCGTTGGACGTCAACAGGCGTCTGGATTAATAAAAATTACAATCCTTACATTCCTTACACTTAGTGATAACAACTGCCCATCGCGACAGTATGTTACATACTAGGGATGCTCGATGATCATCGATGTTGAAACAAAAACATCGATGTTTTTACATCAAATACATGATGATGCTATACGAAAAATATCGTGACATCGATGATAATTAACGAACGCATACACAAATCAGGTTTATTAAAATTCTTTCCCTGTCTGCGCACCAGTCGTTCCCTTCATTCGTTCTTCGTAGTCTCGCTCTTTCTCTCTCACTTCCTCACTACTCTTTATCAACAAATAAATATATTAAAAGGTTCTTCTTCATCAAAATTACTTTACATTCAGTCAGTTGATAAAAAATATCGAAATATGTAATAATTTGTTGTTTCTTAATCATTTTCAAACCATTTCATGTTATGAATTTATGATGTTATCCAACATCGATGTTCGGTTTTCGATAAATATCGACCATCGATATTCGGTTTTCGATTATAACATCGATGTCAATATCGATGTTTTTATAACATCCGTCATACTCCTTAGGTGAGGTATGCGGTGACAATGGTGCACGCTCGTACAATGGATTCTTATTACATTACTGAAGAACAATAACTAATTTAGTAGAACAATGCCTGCTTAAGACTTATTTATAAAGATATAAGTATGCTTGTCTGATCTCCAATGTCTGTCGACGGTACAAATGGGTGTAAAATTAAGTACCTATAATATAAGTCAAAAATATTTATTCCAAGCACGTCTAAAGTATCGTATTTCCACAAATTTCTCGAAAAATAAAAGTCCTTTCGCGATAATCTTTTTTCAGATATATTGATAGGCTAACTGTTTATTTATTGAAGTTTACATCTATATAATACTATATTAACAATTACAAGCTATCTTTTCTAAAATATATGATAATATTTGTTATATTTATACATAGTATATATAGGTATTGTAGACGAGGGAAACGGTAGGGAGAACACAGTCATCGGGACCACGCTTTTATTACATTAATTTTGGGGTATTTTAAACCGTTGGTATTTTGAACACACGCCATCTGTTAGAATTGCACTATCAAATAATCAACAAATATTTTGCATAAAATAATATGCGGGTATAAATTGAGATAGCTATCCTATCTTTTGTGGTCAAACTCCCTGAAAATTTGATTGAGGGGGGTGGGGGGGGCCGGGGGGAAAAAAAAACGTGACACGTAATTTTATATATAAAAGATTTTGGTGAACATAAATGTAACAAAAAGTATAAAACAATAAAAAACATAAAAAATACAATTACTAGAAATTGTTGCTTATTGCTTACAAACACACGATCTCAGGGTTGAAAGGTACATGAACCACTTGGCCATCATTGCTTTTACGGGCCAGTAACTAAACTAAACATAAACAAAAGAAAATTGTGAGCCAAATCCTTGAAATTCCATCTTGCTGTATGAAAAAACCATGTTACGTATACTAAGAAATATTACAGAAAACTGAGTCACGAGTCAATAGAGGCCATTTAACCTTTTTTCTGTTTGCTTAAGCACTATAAAACAAAAAACTCGGCGATTAAAAAGTGTGGCGGAGAGTTTATTGCCAGTTCTTCTCTTCCGTTCTACGCCCTTGATTTGTAAAGAGCGACTCATGGCCATGTGTAAAATACCTTTTCAGAATCCCTATTAAATGCGCCAAAACTTGTAATACAGGGCCACTTTTCGGTAGATTTTTTTTTTTAAAGTGGGGGCTGAAGTAAACAAAAAATTATGATTTGAAAAAAATGTATATTATATAACTTAATCTTCAAAACACTCAATAAACAACTTCAAATAGTATGTCTAACGCATCAAGTCATCAGTGCTAATCTAGTGGATATTATGAAAAAGATACCTGTGTAGATTTTTTAGAATTTCAATAAGAATTAGTTTAAAAAAAGTCAATTTTCTTATAAAACGCAAAATAAATTATAACTCTGCAGGGGTTGAGCTTAGAGACCTCCCGTAGAACAATTTTTTGCAGCTGATGACCTCATCTATCCCCTATTTGCGTTTGATCCACGACTTTTTGGCCACCCTGTATATAAAAATCTAAAAATATTTTATGTGAAACTAACGTTAAAACAAGTTATTTGACTGAATTTAAAAATTTCAGATTATTTATTAGCCACTATAGAACATACGTAGTAAACGGTAGACATGATGGCGTAAAGTTTTTTAGGCGGGCTTAATTATTCTTAAATTAAATACACGTATATTATTTTTCACGTTTTTTTAAATGGCTTTTATTTGTGCCAACTGGGCACAAGGTACTTCGCTTCACGAATTTTTCTCCTAGTTATTAGGATTTGATATAAGCCATAGTTAAATATGTCATTGTATTTATGGATTCCACTAGGCTGTGATCAGTTTGTGACACGTTACTGAAGTATAAAAATCAATATTTTTAATTAATTTACAAGTTTATTATTTTATTTCATTTATTTTGAATCGATGTTGTGAACTATTCAAATTTAAATCTTAACTAGTTATTTAAACACGCAGGCTGCAGCCGTTGTCAACAATAAATTCCGCTCCTGTCACGCCAACAGCCCTGTCACTTGCCAAAAATAATATCATATCCGCAATTTCCACAGACTGCGATACTCTTTTCAATGGCATAGAGTCGGCAAAATTCTCCATCTTAATATCTGTTACACCAGCGTTTTCCATAAAGTCGGTTATAACTGGTCCAGGGCTCACTGTGTTGACTCGTACGCCTTCACCCGCCAATTCCACAGCCGCACAGCGTGTAAAATGGTTTAATGCCGCCTTTGAGACACAATACGGAGTCACGCCTTTCATTTTCGGAGTCAAAGAGGCGGCGACACTTGATATATTGACGATATTACCTTTAGTTTTGACCAGATATGGCGCTGCAAGGGAGGTCACCTTAAGATGCGCTCGGACATTAACTTTCATGATTTCATCATAAATTTCCAAGAGGTTACCTTCCATAATGGTTCCATCTCGCATTATCCCAGCATTGTTGACCAACACATCAAGTTTTCCAAATGTTTTTATGACAGATGCAACCATTTTTTTACATTCTTCGTCGTCGCCTACGTCGGCCTTGATTACCAACGGTTTGGAATATTTGGAACAGTTTTCGGCGGCTTTGTTCAATTTTTCCACGTTCCTGCCGACGATGGCCACGCTGGCTCCATTTTTAGCGAATTCAATAGCCGTCGCGGCTCCAATACCGGAGCTGGCACCAGTTATTAGCACAACCTTGCCTTTGAAACTCATGGTTCAATTGTACTCGTAGGTATGCATCATGCATTTATATAACTATTCTATTATATAAGTAAATTATTATATAATATAATATTATTATTAGAAGTTGTTGAGATATGTAGCACTTGTAAATTTCCGTAAGTCATGTTTATATGCGCTGTAAGACCTTTGAGAGGTATTGTTATATACAACTCATTTGTACACTAGTTGTTGTGATTTGAAATTAGGCTTTACCAGGTAGAAAGATTTTTGCGACCTCCCGAAGAATAATATATTTCAGTCAATTTTACATAAAACTATAGTGAATAGGCTATCTCGGACTTACAACTTAATAACATTAATGAACATATTGATATATGTTACTTAATGAGGTATATGTTTCTATTTATTTTATTTTGGCCGTTGTTTGTGGGATGGTGGAAATAAATGAAACTCTTGTTTGAAGCTGAGTGTCGTTCGTTTAAAATATTAGCTTATAACTAACATAACATTATGGAATAATAACGGAATTACTTCATTAAGCAACTGTTATCATATATTTTTTGTATATATAACAGGCGGTTAACTGACAGGAGGCTCATCCGATGTTAAGTGATACCGCCATGGACACTCTCAATGCCAGAGGGTTGGTGCTTTTGAGAATTGGTACGGTCTTTTCTTGAAGCACCCTTATAAACTGCCTTAATTGACGTTCAGACAATCATGTCAAATAGGTTTTTGGCATATGTCTTAGTTCAATCTTTTAAACATATAGAGTAAGATCGGTTCTAAGTAGTCTCTCGTGTACTTTTTAATACCTGTAGGTACCTGTAGGTACCAGGTGAGAAAGGTAACTAAAAATCAGAGTTACTTAAGTTAAATTTGAATGACTGATTTTTATATATGTTATTCAAATAAATATTACAAAGTTATATTTAATCAGTCAGACAAATTGTAATGACCAAACATCCCCTAAACATAAAAATTATTCAACTATGAGTATGAGCGCGAGAGCACTATGCGCATGCGCCTCAGAGTAACCACTGGCACCACTGGTGCAGCCTTGAGTCTGGACTCGCCAATATTCTTGGCGATGGTGAAGGCGAAATGCGAGAGTTTGGAGCCGGCTTTATATTATTTCTAACGTGTATTTTTAAGCAAATAAACACATGAACAAGCAAATTAGTACATTGCTTTTGTATTAAATGACCGTCGTTTGGTGTAATTTTGGCTATATTTTTAATTTAAAATATGTATTTTTTAAGCTCTCATTCATCAAGCGAAGATATTCCAGTTATATCCCAAAGCAGGCATTTGATGGGAACCCTCAAGCGTGGTCGTCCCAAGCAAACCTGGCTTCGTACTGCAGATGAGGCGAAGAGAGCCGGAAAGACACCGGGTCTTTGAGTCTTGGACTCGATAATAAATGGTGAAATACGAGGCTCAAGACCGAACGCAATGGAGACTGTGGACGCCCTCCGACCCAATTAAGGGTTATAGAGTCTGAGCTAATGAAAGAAGATAACGAAAAAGCGCGGCAAATTCAAATTTTTTTAGTATGGTTAAACCTAAACGTTTGATATAGTTTGTGGATTAAACTTACTTGAGACTTGATTTTATTTTATTATTTTTTACATAGATAGTAACTGTATTTCTATGAAATTTAATACTATACGTATTTAGTCTTTTACTATTGATACTTAAAATGACTAGAATTGCATGGAAAACTAAAACTATGTTTATTATAAAACACAACTCTATTCGGAATAATCAAATCCTGCGAAAGAAACGAAACATTCTATCAAATAAAACAAAGTTTAGGCTATTATACCTGTTAACTATTCGGAAAAAAATATATAATAGAAATAAAAATGAGTAATTGCATGAAGAATCAAGGCTTATTGTAACCTAAGAAATTCAATGACATTCTGTGTTGCCATCCGAAAGTTTACAAATAATTCAATTATCTTCTTTCATTAGCCTAGGACCTTTAGTCAAGTCAAAGTCTCAATAAACAGTTAAATAAAGAAATAGCTATGAAAATAAAACACAGATTAAAAACTTAATATTTTATTCGCTTTATACAAATATCAACAAAGTGACGAAATCTAAAAATAATTATTGCTATCAATTATAATAAGGTGTCATAAACTAATCACACAGTACTCATTCGACTTACGTATACCCGTCATAATAATAGGCCATAGTAGTATGACACCCGAATGTCAAACTCAATTTTGACATGCGGGTCATTCTCTCAGCATATCTAACATACCAAGTTTGACACTATCACTTATTTGAACGCGAATAAACACTAGGTTTGAAATTTAGAAAACGGTTTTCATTTTTATGAAGTTATACTTCTTTAGGCGCGTTATGACATATTGATGAGAGTGAAATTGTACGATGCGCGCGCACCGTGACACAAAATAAACAGAATGAAGTTGCCCACGGAAGATGCTACGGCATTGGACATAATTTAAAAACAAAATTCGAATAATAATAGAATTTATGTTACACTTAATGTAAGAGAATACATATTTATTTACTTAATTATGACTATAATGACTCCTTTGCCAGTCTTTGATTATTTAATTTTAATTCATTATTTTTAATAATGATAAAGAAGTATAACTTCTTACGCGCGTAAATAAGTACACGCACCCTATTTTTATAGAACATGGGCAAACGGATGCTGGCATTGAGTGTCCATGGACGGTATCACTGAACATCAGATGAGCCTCCTGCCCGTTTGCCAGTTCTGTATTAAAAAAACCCTTTAATTCTTTGTCAAAGTCATCGTTCACGACGGCCATTCGTAAGTTTAATGATACAATACCGCCACCGTAACCTAGTACCCGCAATGTACATAATTTTAAATAAAATTTACATTTTTTATCTGTTAAAACATTGTATAAATTTCTTTATGATCTTTTAATTGATAATTTTTCAATTCCATTGTGTGTCCATAAAAAAATCGTACCTAAACTTATCTAAGTGAGTGGTACAGTCTATGAACGTCACAAACTTCAAACTCAAAGTCTGACATAGTCTGTGTAGAAAGCTTGCCATGTTTGTATACTGATAAGTATTACGTAAGAAGATTTACTCCCCCCCCCCTTCCTCTTGTCAGCAAAGTAAGCAAAGCTCTCAAAAATAAAAGTACATAAACTTATTATTTTTTGTAGGAATCCTCGAAAATACATGTGTGGGTAATATGTGTTGACGTAATCACCAAAGACAACCTCCGTCCCCCCGTCCCCCCTCCCCTATAGTACTAACGTAACACTTACCACGTAAAGGCCGATTTACATTATCTTAGTGTTTAGGAGAGTGCTTTAGTACAACTTGAAAGGCAAGTTCTTTAGTGCTTTAGTGCGTTGCGAGTGAACGTTTACATTTCTTCCAGTAGAGTATCATTACAGCGCCACAATGAACGCGCAACGACGTCGGCAAATACAATCTATTCTACGAACATACGAAAATACTAACTGTAGTTATGAAACATATAGAAGACGAGATTTTATTCGAAATAAATAAACTAAATATAAATAATAAACAAAATAGCTTCTTTTAAGGCAGTGTATGCCGAATGCCTAGCCTGTTTGTTTTTGTATAAATTGTTTTTAACGTTCCACAAACATTCGTAAACAACATATTCAGACACAAATTTGATAGTTGTATCTTTCGACCATTTAGCCATCTTTAAAAATCTAAAAACACGCACGCGTTTCACGGCACTTGTGCACTCTCCTAAAGATTTGACTAAATTCCGTGTTTACACACAACGAGGGGTTGCGCGGGCGCGGGAGGGGTATCACTTGAAACAAAAATAAAAAGCGATTCTATTTTGATTCAACTTGAAAGTCAAGTAGAACCGTACTAAAGCAAGTAGCGTTTACATGTTTCAACTAAAGAACTATCCTAAAGCACTCTCCTGAACACTAAGATAATGTAAATCGGCCCTAACACGTAGTCCAACACTAATTTTGATATAAAATGCAAAAAGAAAGTAAAATTTTGTGAATAAGAATTAAAATTTCCTTCCACCGTACCTCAAATCTTGAGAAGTACTCACTCAAATTCAATTTTACGTCCTAAGCCCCAACCTCACCAACTGAGCACCATGTATAGTCCTCACATGAACCCTTAAATAACTAGGCCGCGTAAAAAACTTACAACAAATATGGCATTGGTATTTCTTTAGACCCGTATGGGTCTCCAAATGCCTCTTCAGCTTCCCTCTGGTGATGAATCCCTTCCCGCACTGCTGGCAAATGAATGGCTTCTCCTTTGTGTGGGTAAAGCTATGCAATTTCAAATAATAATGCAATTTAAAACCTTTATTACAAACTTCACAAATATATTTCTTCTCCTCCTCTTTGTCGATGTTCTCTATCGCGATCTTCGAGCCGTGGGATTTGAGGTGTTCCTCGAGGTAATAGAAGTGCTGGAACACCTCGCCGCATATGTTGCACACGCGGCTTCGCTCGTCCGACGGTATGACGTCAGTCAAGTTGTGGGTCTCGCCCTTGCGGGGAATTCTACGCGCGTTTTGTAAGACCATAGCCAGGATTTCGTTGCGATTTTCCTCTTGTATCCTATTATTGAATAAACTTTGTCACACAAGCAGCTGATATGTAATGTGCTTAAACTCTGATTTTTCATTCCGTAGAATTCTGACATCCACCGAAAAGGGGACAAATTTGACCCGTTTGAGGGTCAATAACAATAAAATGCTAAAAACAATTATATTTTACCTACTAAATATTTACTTAAGTTACCTTATACAAAAATAACAAATATTTCAATATCACGAACAGTATATCGAATTAACTTTAATTACTTTATTTGTTTCTTTAGCTGGCATCACTGCCTACCAGTTCCAGGTTTAGTGAACCTTTTAAATTTATACAATGTTATCTTCACTTTGTATTTTTTTTAAAGGTTATCTTATATTTATGTTTACTTGTGCGTTTTTACTGTTTGTGATAAAAAGCGATTATCGTGTCGTTAAACGTGTATTAACTCAGATGTTCAGACTCAGAAAAATACGCCCGGCCAAAAAGGTTTGTAATCTCTGACATGTCAAAAAATGATAGCTGTCAGAATTCTACGGAATTAAAAACTAGTATGCTAGAAAGTTAGTAAACTGAGTTCCGAGCAAGCGATATATTGACAGATTCAATATAATTCAAGGTCATCCAATAAATAATATATTTTAAAAACCTTCGTCTATTATTCAAAAATATATATTTTAAACTAAAATAACAATACTCACACTCCCTCCCTCTGATGTGTGGACAAATGCATCTGCACGTGATATTTTGTATTAAACATATGCGCACAGACAGGGCACTCGTACTTCAACATATATTTGTCCACACTATGACTTATTATATGCCTTTGCAGTTTGCACTGTGCGTTAAAAGATTTCGTGCATATATCGCATATGAATTCCCGTTCGGGCTTGTGGTTTTTTCTATGATAAAGCTGAAATTTTAAACATTATTAGCTATCACGAGCCTCGACTGTACGGACGGGTGCTCGTTAATTTAACGTCCCGTACGTTCCTGTGTGTACGTAGAAGTTATTCTTCTCTTTCTGTTAGTTGGTTTACGCTATGTTGAAAAGGTACATATAAAACAAAATCAGTTCAACTTTCTCGTCTCTTTCTGATAAATTGGTTTACGCTATGCTAAAAAGAGACAGATGAAACTTATTCATTTCAACTTTCTTGTCTCTTTCTGTTAAAGTTTTACGCTATGATGAAAACGTTTTCGTCTCTTTCTATGATGAAAAGAGATGAGACGAGGGAGTGATACAATTAGACTGACTCAAAATACCGTTATTGATCAAAATAATTTCAAAAATATAAATATTTTTAGTTTTACTCACCATACTCTCTCTCTTTTTATACAACTTATCACATATAGTACATTGGTAGGGCTTTGGTCCTGTATGGCTCCCTTCGTGAACCTTTAGATTCTCTTCATCCTCAACTTCTAGAAGACAGTAGTGGCATCTATATTTAATTTCTTCGCCTTCATGGGATTTTTTATGGATCTGAAATTGTTATATACAGTATAAAATTTAACGTAAATTCCACGATATCATCAAAATCGGTTCATTAGTTTTTGAGATGAGATATTATTCTTTGACATGTATTTGAAGTAGTCACAAGTTTTTCAGGTATTGTTAGTATAATTTATAAATAAATATACATAATGAATTTTTTAGGCAAATTTTCAAAAACTTACATTCGGTAAAGTCGGATTACACCATTTATAACCGAAAATGTTTTTTTTTTGGCTGATCACCTACAAACAACAGAATCAGACAGAATCTGAGGCCTAAACCTAAAAAGGTTGTAGCGCCACTGGTTTATTTTTTTTGTTATATCAACTTCTGATAAAGTTTCCGGTTGACCTATACAGGGTGTCCCATAAAGGAACGCCAAGATGATACCAGATGAAATTGACGTGTGACAATGTTTGTAATCGAATTTCAAAATGGCTCGAACGAATTGTATAAAATTTTGTATATTTTTGATAGGAATTTCGTAAATTATTTTACCCCCTAAGTGATATGGGACATATGTCCCTTCTATTTTTGATGTTATACTTCTTTAGGCGCGTTATGAAAAATTGATGAGAGTGAAATTTTACGATCGCGCACCGTGACACAAAATTAACAGAATGAAGTTGACCACGGACGATGCTACGGCATTGGAAATAATTTAAAAACAACATTCGAATAATAATAGAATTTGTTACACTTAATGTAAGAGAATAATAATAAATATTTATTTATTTAATTTTTCAAATTTAAACTGAACTTTATTGACTATAATGACTCGTTATCTTTGATTTTTTAATTGTAATAAATTATTTGCATGCAATCAAAGACTATTTTTAATAATGCCAAAGAAGTATAACTTCTTACGCGCGTACATACGTGCACGTACCCTTTTTATTTATTTAACCCTTAATTTCCTATCTACTACCAATTACCATGTTTTAATATAGGGCAAAAAAGCCAGTCATCGCAGCCCAATGGATACTCATTTTAGTGGGTGTGTTGCCGGCCTTTTTATACCGATAGCAGTATCGGTAGGCATTACCTGTAATGTATGAAGATGCAAAAATCTCTTATGACAATATTCACACGCGTGCGGCCTCTTCCGATATTTCTTCGACTTGTCGTTGATTTTCTTCGATAATTTCTTGACAGCCTTTTTCACTTTCTCTCTGAAATAAATTAACATTTACTTTCATAGCTGTCAGAACTACCTCCGTTTTAAAGTCGGTTAGAAAACAGAGACAGTGTTCGTGTTTTAAGCAGAGTCGAACTTAAAATGGCAATAAATGTTTATATCTCACGGTTCACACTATACACTTAGTCTATGGTCAAAATATAATAAGTGGCAGCCCTTGTCCTTGAGGTAGCAGGTACGAATCACTGTACACCAATGGACTTTCTGTCTATGTGTGCATGTTACGCTCGTTCATACAGTGAGAACATCGTAAGTACATCGGCATAAGACCCAAAATTATTATGCCTTCTGTGCCTGATCGATTATTTACTTTCAATGTACATGAAAGTGGCCGGAGAAGTGTCTTAGGGGTCGTTCAAGTATTACGAAAGCAGATTTACGGAATTAATCCCCCCCTCTTGTCAGCAAAAGCAAGCAAAGCTCTCAAAAAGGTATTAATTTTTTGTAGGAAATTGTCGAAAATGCATTTCGTTTTACGAGCATAGACAATGTGTGGGTAATATGTGTAAAAAAGTAAATAATTACTGTTGACGTTATCACCAAATAATGTAAGGTCTTTGAGACCAACCCCCCCCCCTCCCCTATAGTTTTTACGTGCGTACGTAATACTTAAATGGGCCTTTAGCTGAGGTATTAAACACACACAACACACATGAAAAGAAGTCAATACTCACTTATCCTCATCATCCTTTACGTTTTTCGCATCATTTTCCGATTTGACTTCATCTGAAAAGTATGTTACAAAAATTCAAAACTCCAGTAAGGAAATAATCACGTGACCAAACGCATTCATAAAAAATAAACCAATGGCGCTACAACCTTTTTAGGTCTGGGCCTCAGATTTCTGTTTCTGTTCATGATTATTTGTTAATCTAATAGGCAAGTAGGTGATCAGCCTTCTGTGCCTGACGCCCTCGACTTTTTGGGTTTAAAGGTTTCCTCACGATGTTTTTCCTTCGTACGAGCGAATGTTAAATGCGCACATAGAAAGAAGTCCATTGGTGCACAGCCGGGGATCGAACCTACGACCTCAGGGATGAGAGTCGCTTCATAGATTTTATAATTTGGCAGTCTTACAACTGTGAAACAAGACGGGTCTTTGGCCTACTGTGTACTAAAACTATTGTATATAAAACTTTGAAATACTTCGCTAAGTTGAATAAATTAAAATTACTTTGCTTTAAAAAAAAACTGGTCTTTTTCTCTCTCTCTCTCTCTCAAATTAATGTTTCTTACAATTTCAGATGATATTGTTGCTTCACAGATTAGTAGTAGTAGTAACATACCAAAAACAATAGACAGACTGGTTTATTAATTAAGAAGCAAATTTATTAGAATTTACTAAGTAATTATACTTCGCTAAGTTAGACAAAACAAAAACTTGAGTTCAACTATGACCGTCTTATAAAAAAAATGTGTTTAATCACTATACACAATGCATTATAATGTGTAAGATTTGGGAGCCATTCTAAGTAAAAATACCTGTGTCAGTCTGTGTTATTCCAGCTGTTTCATGTCTCTGAATCTTACCTTTTTGAAGTGAAACTTCTTCAGGCGCATGAGGGTAAAATTTTTACGGAACGTCACAAAAATGTGCAGCGTTTTTTGTCGAAGAAAAGGAAGAGAGCGATTGAGACCGATCGAGAGAGAGAGGGCGAACGTAGCATGAAGCAAATAGCCATGGAGCGGGAATAGGGAGCAAGCAAGTGAGAAAGATCGAGAGAGAGTGTGAGATAGAGCGAACGTCGCATCACGCACATTGCCATGGAGCGAGAGGTGAGAGAGAGCTATAGTGAGAAAGATTGAGAGAGAAAGGGAGATCGAGAAAAAATACACGCTATTGGTTGATGAATTCGTTTAGTTACATATTAGAACTTTAGATGGCAATTCTGTCGCATAACGTCTTGTTTAAACGCATTTTTTTATTTATCTATATTATCATTAGCACATATACAGTGTATAAACAATGTGAATATAGATATACAAATACATGGAGTGATCATATACTGGTACATGATCATCTATTGGGGCTTTTACCTTAGTAATAATTTATTTACAAAGAAGTTTCACTTCTGACATCTGTACTTTATACGCACGCACTTTTTTTAATTAGAATTTAAACAAACAATCCGTCCTACCTTTCAACGATTCCGGATGCGTCAAAACGTGCCTGTGCATTTTGCTCGCCGTTATGAACCCCATATCACATATATAGCATTTGAACGGACGTTCGCCCGTGTGCGTACGCATGTGCACGCGCATGTACGACGCCGTACTAAGACTTTTATCGCACACGGGACACTTGACGCCGTTCGTTGTTATTTCTAATGGCTCCTCTGGTTTCAACCAAGTGTTTGATGGGAAATAATCCTCGTCTGAATCGCTGTAATGTAATAAAAGAATAAAAATCTATTAAAAATACTTGTCAATGTTTCTTAACATGAACCTGTGGCGCTACAACCCACAAACCAGTGGTTCCACAGATTTATGAATCTGTTTCATTATCATTTTTCAAACAGGCAAGGGAGCGTTCAACCCCGTCATTTTTTGAGATCAATGGACCCCCCCCCCATGTAACGCGCCGTAACGTTTTTCTGTACCCAAGTGTAGTAAAACGTTTCGTGACTACCTACTGATTCTTTATACCTAAAAGTTACCATTATGGGGTGTAAAGTACAAAAGGAAAAAATTCGTTACGTAATACTTGAACGTTCCCCAAATAGGTGATATGCTCTGTACACACACCGTCTTTTTGGGTGTAAGGCCGATTTCCTCAGAGTGTTTTTCTTCATACATATAATCAAGTTTCATAAAAATCTGTTAAGTAGTTTTGGGGTGTCCAAGCATTTTCGCAGGTAAATAATGTTATATTTTTTTTTATAGAACATTGGGCAAACGGACCGAATGTTAAGTGATACTGCCGCCCATGGGCACTCTCAATGCCAGAGGACTCACGAGTGCGTTGCCGGTCTTTAAAGAATTGGTACGCTCTTTTCTTGAAGGACCCTAAGTCGAATTGGTTCGGAAATACTTCAGTGGGCAGCTGGTCCCACATGGTGTGGTGCGCGGCAAAAACTGCCTTGATGAAACTCAGCTGCAGATATTAATCCGAACAGATCCTCTGAACACTCTCCATGGTAAATGCGGTAGAAGATGCAGAGTGACCCCACATCATAATAATTTTGTTTTAAGGGCTCATAGTGTCAAAAATTATTATTACTTACTCATTATTTACACTTGCGTCGTCTCTATCATTATCATTAGCCTCATTCACATCATTATTTGTATCACCATTAATTCCATTATCATTAACCGCATCATCATAATTATAATCAACATCCTCAATTTCTTCTTTAATTTCAACATCATCCATAGGCACTTTAACAACTTCTATTTCTAAATTTGTATCTTCTACTTCTTTTTTACTCTCTTTAATATCTTCTTTCTCGTTTTCTACTGTCGGACTTGGCCATTCGCTAGACCATAAATCATCTTTCGACTTAGATTTCTCCATTTCTTGTTTTTCGCGTAGTTGTTCTTCTAATTCTTTTAAGTATGGTAATATTGCATTGAAATCTGAAAATTATATGAATCAGTGTTTAATACTTACAACTACGACGTCACAGCATTGATTAATAATAATAATACAGTGGCGCTACAACCCCATAGGGCTTGGCTTCAGATTGCACCCGTTTCATTGATCATTAAGAAAACAGACAGAAGAAGAGACCGAAGGTTGGTAAATGCTGTCAACATACATTAAATTGAACACTTCATTTTTTTTTTTTTTTTTTTGGAGTAGATACCTCAATGACCACAAATTAACAGATCTCTCACATACCATAAACCATAGAGCACCATGATAAAGTCAGGTGTTATGATGACGCAGATTAAAATCTCGCCTTTAGACACTTGAGTTCATTTTAAAATATGTCTAATTTGCAATAATAACTTTTTCACATACCATATGGTTCACCTTCTAATTTGTCTTCAGCGTGTTTTTTATCAAAATGTCGCGTTAGGATTTCAAATCTGAAATATGTCACTAACTGTATAAAACTTACATTATACATAACTATATAAATATATACAATAATATAGATTATAACAATTGTAATTAAACCAATTGGAATTAGTAATATTATTACTATCTGTATTTTTTATTATATAGTAATTATAAGTAGAATTATTTTATAAATGGCGCCAAATATGCAACGCGGGCGCGGCCACAGATAATTTTATATACCATAAACAATAGATTAGCAAAAAAATTTAAGAACTTTTTTAGTCAACAAAGTCTAGTATGTGTTTGAGAACATTGATGTGGTCCATAGAGCACTATACTGCAAATACTGGCTGCTTTTGGACTGTATGGCACAACAGTAAAAAAAAATTGACCTTAAAAGAAATAATATTACAAAAAAACATTAGGAATTGGAAATATGTTTAAATTCATACCTGTAAAACTTTCTATAACAAATTCTGCACTGATATTGGACAGATAAATGAAACCTCTTATTGTGTCGCCCGAGCTTGCTAGCCGTTATAAAGGATTGCCCACATTGTTCACAGGTGTATGGCTTTTCATCTATAAATGGAGAATTATTTACAATAGTTAGATAATGGGTTTGTAGTAATAGGCTTAAACAATTAATATTAATTTTCATATAATGTACTTTAAGTTTTCATGTCCCTTTAATACTTGATCCTTGAATTACACAAAGAGATCACTGTTAAAGGTATACATTATTGTGACTATGATAAATATCATTGTACTTTAAAAAGAATTTTTGCAGTGTTTAGAAAAAATATTGTTTAGTATTAAGTACAGAAAACATACAAGCAATTATTAAATAATGATTTTTGTTCACAGTACTAAACTATAGCAGTTATTAGGGCAATTGTAGACTCTATAGCATGCATATTATGTTAGTTGGCACTCTAGGCGTAATGTGATATTATGATTAGTTCTACAGATATACAAGCACAGATTCTAATAAATACATTTCTGTCTTACCTGTATGTGATCTAACATGTAACTTCAAATAATAACTTAATATAAACTGTTTCTGACAGGCAAAACATTTATAAATCTTTTCTAAATTTGTGGATTCTGTTGCCTTTTCTTGGGTTTTTAGTTCTTCTGGATTACTTTTGTTTTTCACATCATTGTTGTTCAAACCAAATTCTGTCGCTTTCTCGTTACCAATATAACCATCTTCAGGTTTAATATCAATATCAGGCACTGTCTCCTTTTTCATTTTCTTTAATTTTTTCTGTTCCTTTTTTAATCTTTTCTTTTTCAATGCATTCTTCACTCTTAAATCGTAACTTGTTGTTCTACCCTTGTGTGTTGCAACATGTGAATCTAATTCTCTAAGTGTCGGAAAACTTATATTACAAACAGCACAGCCATAGAATGGATATCCTTCTTGGGTAATCTTTTGAGAAATAAAACTCTTTTTCTCTTTTTTAACTTTGCCATTGGTTTTTAAAAAAGGTTTTATATCAAAGTTTACACTTGGATCTTGTTGTTTCTCACTTTGTATATGAGCTGTGGGAGTTGTATTTTCATAGTTGGTGTTATTAGAAGTACTACTTGGAGGTAATGTGTAGAATTCTTCTGGTTTAACAGCAAACTGATATGTTGGGTTAATTGTGTTTGGAAACTGACCATAGTGGTACTGAGACAGGTAAGAGAAGGCTCCCAACGGATCCACATCAGAAACTGCTGGTTCCACCATTTTAGCCTGTAATAATTTTGTAATTGTAGAAAAAACTCCTAGAGATTTTGATGCATAAAATACTTATGCTTTAATTTAAGTTTGTTTACAAAACAAGTAAACTTTAGAATATACAAATATTCTAGTTCTAGGCCTTTGACTTACGAAGAATGTAGGGAAAAATGTTAATCAATACGTTGTATGTTAAAAAACACAGACATAATTCATCAGACGTCAAAAAGAAACGTTTTTTTAGGTTTTTACATAAAAAACACTAAAGCGCGAACCAGAGTATAACTAGTTCTAACAATTGTATATATTGTACAAAGTATTTAGTTACCTAAATAAATTTATGATACAATAATGTTAGGAGTTGAGCATATTTTATATACAAAAAAATAATTAAGTTGATATTGCTTATAAAATCCACACTTTATTTTTGATCGAAATCAACATTCACATGTCATAAGTTAATTGTAAGTTTTCATTTTTCAATATTATCATTTCAAACTGTTATGTCAAAAACAGATGACAATTAACATGTTACGTTCAAAACTATACATATGCTCTATATTTAATCTGTGATCAACAGTTTGAATGATCTCTATAAAATATTATGTGGTTACGATTTCCGAAATTTAGTCATGCTGCTATTTTGTAATCTTAAATTATTGAACCATCAAAATTATAATAATGTCCAGAACTTACTTGTTGCTACTAGTTTCCTTACAATCTACATTATACAAGTTAACGACCTAGTTCTTGTATTGGTATGATATCTAAAGCTGGCGGCTTCAACACATTTACACTTTGTGCTTATGTAGTCTCTGTGAATAAGCGCGAGGCGTTATGTCAAACTGAATAACAGATATTGGGCGTGTTTGGCCGAAGTAAGTACTTACTAAATTTAGTAAGTCACTTACTATGCTTACAAAATTTTCGGCCGGGACACAAAATAAGTGCTAACGCAGTAAGTATGGCTTAATATACGACGCCATTTTGCTTATTGTTGATGTAAACAAAACGGACAATAAAATATCCAATAAAATATTTCTCATAAAATTATCCATTTGAAACTATTCACAGGTATTAAATTATATTCCTAAATTTAGTACTGTCAATTATATTCAGTCTATGAGGTTATGTACGGGATATGACATAAACCGGTGTTTTGTGTTATGTTAATAAGCCAGTAAGTCTGTCCTGGCCGAAAAGCGCTACAGTCAGCTTGTAAGACTTTAATTTTTTTATGCTTACTGGCTTACTAAGTTTAGTAAGTACTTACTTCGGCCAAACACGCCCATTGTACATATTGATCTTTTTTCTCATTATTATTTTGTCTGTGATTGTTAACTTATTAATTGGTTGGAGCCTGGAGGTTAGAATACTTTGAAAGAATGTCTTATGAAATATATTCCGTCTAAACATTACCAGGACAATCTCGTGAAATGGTGCACAATGTTTTTAATTATATTAAGCATCTTAATAAAAACGGTTTAATGAAAAAATGTAATTTTTAATTTGACATCAGATGCGACTGGGGTTTCTAAGAGGAGTATTGAAAGAATTGTTAGTGAAGTAAAAGCGAAGTGTGTTGAGCTAGATGGAGCTTATGTCGAAAAATGAAAAATTATTTACACAAACTACTCTTTTACGTTCTTGGTCGGGCTTAGAACTTTTGGATCCACCTTCGTATGCACATAATATTTATATGTATTTGACACATTTTTATTTATTTACAACCCACCCAACCTTACTAAAACCAGAGTAGACTAAAATATATAGCTTGGCAAAAAGTCATATTTTTAAACATCTTTCATCTTACGCGCCAGCTTTCGATAACCGACCTATATATCTTGTGTATACACTTGACGTGGAATGTTTTTACTGTCCAGTAGGATAATTATTTAATAAGATCATAAACAATAAAGAAATAATTTATAATAACGCGAACAATATTTCGTACAAGAGATTTCTACAAGAGTTTTCAAAAGAACATCAAAAAATTAAAAACAACCGTTACTAAGGTGATATAATATATAAAATTCTCGTGTCACAATTAAACTCCTCCGAAATGGCTCGACCGATTTTCGTAAAAGTGAGTGCATATCGGTTAGATCTGCGAATCGGACATCATCCATTCCCTAAATTGTTATTTTTAATTTTTCACACAATGTTTTTTGTTTTTAGGTACCTACTTTTTATGATACAGCATAAAAATACATACAAATCAATTAAATGAACATGGATAAGGCACTACACCAGTAACATTGGGAAACTCAATTCTCGAGGTAGTGGATACGTTTACCTTCAATACTAAATTAGGTAGATCCAATTTCAAGGAAATCGAAGAGTTCGCCTTAAGCAGCATTCAATAAATTTATAGTGGCTTTTCAGCTATTTCAGCCTCAATGCTCCAAAATTCTTCGAATAGTCAGAACTAGTGATGACATACGGCTCTGAGATATGACCGTACTTTAAGCCTGATACACAAGCTCCTCAACGATCTACAGAGAGAGCTATGCTCAGTGTTTCTCTACGCGAATTAGAAATGAAGAGATCCGGAGAAGAACTCATGTTACTGATTTAGCAAAATGGGCGTAAGCTTAAATGACAATGGGCAGGGCACGTAGAAGAACGGATGGCGACAAGGACCAGTCTAAGCGTTGGACGGTCTCCCACTAGGACAGATGACCTGGTGAGGGTGGAGAGAAGGCGTTGGATGCAGAGTGCGTGGAAACGGAAATTTAGGGAAGAGTGGACCAGTGTCCAGCAGTGGACGTCAACAGGCTGAAACTTACTATGAAATTTTTGTACTCCAGTTCAGATTTTATTTATTTAATACATTTTATAGCATATTCTCAAACCATGTATTTGTAACATTTGAATTCCAAAAATTCAATGGAATTAATTTAATTACGATACAGCGGCTGTTTTGGTAGCGTCGAAACTTCAACAATCAAAATAAGTAATATTTCGGCTTTATTTTTATCCACTACGGAAGGGAAAATTAGGGCAATCAGCAAGACTATTAATTAACAATTCTAACTTTGTTTGTTGCGTAAACAACATATTATATAATGATTATATATTTATTTAAATAAAGCCTAAACATAACAATCAAATATACAGTATTTACAATTTTTTACCTACATAATAATAATAAAAAAAGGGTGCGTGTACTTATGTACGCGCGTAAGAAGTTATACTTCTTTGGCATTATTAAAAATAGTTTTTGATTGCATGTAAATAATTAATTACAATAATTAACAGCTTACATTTGAAAAATTAAATAAATAAATATTTATTATTATTCTCTTACATTAAGTGTAACATAAATTCTATTATTATTCAAATGTTGTTTTTAAATTATGTCCTATGCCCATTAACAGAATGAAGTTCCGTGGGCAACTTCATGCTGATAATTTTGTGTCACGGTGCGAATTTAGATTAGATTTTTACAATCCAGATTCGCTCGCAAAGGTGCTCGGTGTTATTTCTTATGATATAATTGATGGTAAAATATGATTTAATAAATTCATTTTTTAATTAAAAAATATATACACTTTCACATTTTTTTTTTTACAACTATACATATATTACACAATAAAAATGATCAGAATCCGAAATAAATAAACAGTAGATAAGCTAAGATAAAAAAGATTATTGTGGCATCTACTTTTCTCCAGTTGTATCTCAAAAAGAGTTGCCAACATACCACTCACATAGGTACATAAACCACTTAGAGCACTTTAAGATGTCTTTGGAGAAGCTACAAGAGCACCCTGAGTTAAATATTATCAGGTTATGGTGGATTCCACATTTACACAGATTTAAGTGTAAGGTCCAACGTTGGACCACCACTGTTGGACGACTAGTAAGACACCACTTGCTGAATGTAGACTTGATTCACGACTGTCAGTCAAAATATAAAAAAATTAAATAAAATATGTTTATTATGGAACCTAAGATACAGATATCACTTATTCCACGCCATTAAATTTGAATCGATAGACATCCCTACTCATCGGCAAAGAAGACAGAGAGTGTAGGCCGGGAGAAAAAGCCGGCGTAAAAAACTCTCGGTACTCTTTTAAAATAGCAAATCATCAAACAACACTTATTTTAAAACAAATATCGCAAATTAATTAGAAGTAGCCTGTCTAGCACTAGTCCCAGGCCCTTATATCAACTAGATAATCGTTAACTTTATTAAAGCCTTTTTACACAGCTTTTCTTAAATACATTTTATAAATTTATTAAAAAGCAGAGATAAAAGAGCCTCTGGAATTTTATTAAAGAAGAGTATCCCTTTTCCCAAAAAGGAATTACTAACTTTAGATAGTCTAGTACGGGGAAATTGCAGCCTGCGTTTGTTCCAAGTATTAACATTGTTCGTATGTTCTATTCTAGTAAACTTATCACTATTTTTATATACAAACATAATATTTTCATAAATATATTGCCAGGGAAAGGTATAATAATTTCCTTGAATTTATCTCTCTGAGATTCCCTACATTTTAAATTATAGATTGCACGAATAGGCCTCTTCTGCAGGATGAAAATAGTTTCGACATAAGCAGTGTTGGCCTAGTGGTTTCAACGTGCGATTCTCATCCCTGGGGTCGAGGTAGATTCTGGACTTGGACTTTCTGTCTATATTTTACACTCGCTCATACGGTGAAGAAAACCATTCTAAGAAAACCGGCTTAGGTACCTTAAACCCAAATAGTCGACGGTCCGACAACAAAGGTTGATCACCTACTTGCCTATTACCAATGATCACGGAACAGATAAAGATATCAAATGAGGCCCAGACCAAAGAGGTTTTAGTAGCGCCATTGTTATAGTCAAATTTGGAAACAAATTATGTTTACTTTGAAAGATATCAACGTCCTGTCCGTGAATAAAAATACTCTTCTGTGAGTTTCGAAACTCCGAAAACTCGTTATATAAATCCTAATATGGGTAATTTGCTTGTTATAAAAACTGAATCAATTCGATCTAATATTATAATATTAGAACCTTTATCCCTTCTCTTCACTCATTGAAAGATTACAAATATGCAACTTACATGCAAAAGTTACACGTATTATGTAGCAGTAAAGTAGACTTTCCCGTGACCAGTGATGCAGTTACGTCATTATGTATTACACAAAACAGAAAAGCAGTAACGCGGGAAAGCGCGCGGTGTGTGGACGCGCATCGCATTCCATATTCAAAAATTCAAACTTCCTTTGTTTATTGTTTGTAAAGCGTTTTGATACTCTGTAGCTGTTGAATTGAATTCTGTTAAAAGTGCATTTTATATACAATTAAGAATATTTTTTTAATTGGTTTGTTAAGTTATGGATGATTTGGAACTGCGCAGAGGTAACTTTTAAATACATTATTTAAATTGCCATGTCGTGAATCGTATTTGGTATAAATTAGTTAAACGTTTATCTATTATTATATCAGTATTATAAAGTTTGTTACCAGGCCATAAATCTTTAAAAAAAGTAAAGTTTGTTGTTTATGTTTTGTTTCAAATAGTTGTTACATATTTTATTATAGAAATTATGAAGTATTAACACCAATTTTTATCGTTTTTAGGGCACGACTATCTTTTATTTAGAGTGTAGTTAGATTCAGTAACGTAACGTATAGTAGAAGATAAGATTAATTATTACATGAATTTTTCCCTCTATTTTTTTACACGAATATCATCAATCCGACTTAATATCGCGTACTTTAATTTTAAATAATAAATTTGACAGACGGCTTTGCAAAGGATTGTTTCTATATTTTGAACAAAAATAGCCTATGTATGTAGAATAATATGCCAATAAAATGCAGTGATAATTGTGAAAGAATTATTATCGGTTCAAAAAAAAACTGAGGAATCAATTTTAATTTTAATTTAACAGTTTTCTTTGTCTTGTTCATAAGTTTGAATTCTTTAAATTCTATTGAATTATAATATGGTATAGACAAATGTTGCTTTAGTGTAAAATAATGTTTAAAACAGTTTGATTTTTGTGTTAAATCACAATGGAGTCGATATTTTATCTCATTTTTATTAGTCGCAAAATTAATAGAGTTATTAGATAGAATGCGTTCGAATTCAATGAAACGTTTATTTAATTATACATTTATTTAAAAGTTCTAAAACAATATGCTTAAAAATACAAGAAAATATGACGTTACAAATTTTACACACACATTAGAACATAAATTACAAACAAGGAAAAAAACAAATATTAAAAACTAAAGCTAAATACGGTATAATATACATGACAAAATATACAAATAAAATACAACTATTATATTATACTACAACAGCTGCAAGAGACAGAAGACTTATAAGATAAAAATTAAAAAAAAAAAACAGTTACACAACCAAAAATAAAATAAAAAATCGGTTGTCTGTAAAAGTCGGTTTACTGACGATAGTTGAACGTGACAACGTCATAAAAAAATATTGATGGGATGGTTGCATTTTTCAAAAAAAAAAAATTAAATTTTATTTGTTTGATAGGTATTTTGTATGGATATAGAGAAGGAGGTAAATGGAAATCACAATTGAATTGATCAAGTTACATTTATTTGTACGCATAAATACAATTATGTCAATTTTAAATGTAACGCCTCAGAGCGAGGTAACGCCTCAGAGAGAGGTAACGCCTCAGAGGAGGTAACCCTCAGAGCGAGGTAACCCGATGAGTATTTTTTTCATGGTGAGCGGCTATCAATTATAAGACGTTGTGTCAAGAGTGCAGGTCGTTTTTCTCGCCGCTCTCTTGACTCCGTCTATGTTCCAGCCATTTTGGAGCCAACAGGCATTGGTAGAGACAATAGCTAGCGGCCGGATGGGATGTCGTTGGTCCCCACGGACAAGCTTAATAGCTGGAGCGGCCGCAGAGCAGGCGGAAAGTAATAAACTTCCTCCAACTTCGACTCCCATTGGAGTAGAGACTCTTGGGCCTGGAGTTCAAGTGCACAGAAATATTCCAAAATTAAACAAATTAATACTACTGATGCACAAGAGAAATGCTTTCGGTTTCAGCATAGGACAGGTTGAGAAGATAGATAGATCCCCAACACTAGTAAAACGCTAACCTAACCTCACAACCAAGTGACAGGATTCCCTGTATCGTGGGCTAGTCTTTTCCATTTGACATATTAATGATTTTAGATACTTGACGTAATAAATTCTACTGTAATATGTGCTATTCTAGTGTAATTTAGAATGTTATTTTACATAATAATTATGTAAAAGCGAGAGTTATGTAACCTAACATTAGTCAACATACATATTATATATATTTTAGTAAATCATTAGAAGCGCAAACCAAATGTTAGCGATCGTACATTTGAAGCCAAAAAGAGCTCATTTAGTTCTTTCGACACCCATAAATTGTATTATAACATTCTCGTTTCCGATAATGTCCAATAAGGTCGAATACAATTATATTGAAGTGTCACTTAGATTAAGAACCCTTAAATAAGCCAAGTTAGTTTTTGTTAGCGTCGCAACCCCACTTCTCTTTATTTTATGGTAGTTATAAGCTCATGTATTAAACGATTAAACCCAGCTTCATACAAAGAGTTTAATTTAACATATATTTGAACTCATCTAAAACTACTTTTGTTTCCCCTATCCATAGTTTATGGGTGATATCTATGTCGCAGCCAACTAGCTTAATAAGCCGTTTAAATAACAGCCTAGCCTCTTAACTAAACAGCGCAGTTTAACTAGCGGCCTGAAAGATGTTCAGCCAGTTGATCAAACAGCTAGGCAAATGACTTGGATTGATGACGTTTTATTACTTGCCTACCCTGTTGAATGTTAATTTAAATTTAGTTCCACTTTCTGCCACTCTCAAACTCGAAACGAAACTGTTCAAACTCAATCATCAGTCAATATGGCATCGGCAAACCACAACAATGGAAGAGTGTAGTGACAATAATAATGTGAATTTAGCTGTGACTGATGTTTCTTCTCTATTATTTCTGTCACATGGTCACTCTATCGTACGAATGGCCTAAGCATTAGCCAGTTTATTAAATCTTATTACAAACGCTACGGCTGAATATCTTTGAGACCGCTAGTTAAACTGCGCTGTTTAGTTAAGAGGCTAGGCTGTTAATTAAACGGCTTATTAAGCTAGTAGAAAGTCTAGATCAAATATTATAGGAATTAATTTTAGATTTAAACTAAAAAAAACTACTTGTGTTTCGACATCGACTTTTTTGGTTTGTCTAAGGTTAATTTATTTTTTTAAACATATATGTACAGTATTTACAATATTCTTAACCTAAATAGTAGTAATAATAATAATAAAATAGATTAAAACAAAAGAATGAATATAAGAAATAGAAGTGGTAGCTGGAAGCGAATGGAGAAAGAAAGTCATGAACAGTGTTAGTTGGAAAAAGCTGGTTCCGATCGATGGTACTGATGGTAGCTAGAATATAGGATAAAATAAAAAGTATACTTATTTCAAATCTAAGCTGTATATTAATTTTTGTAATTTAAAAAAAAAAAAATTAAAACAAATTTAAAAAGTTTGGTCCCTGTGGCAGTGTACCTTTAACGCTGGCAGCATTTCCTCGCTGTATTGCGATACTTATTCGTTGAGGAAAGCACCAGCTCTGGGGTCGCCGGTACTCTACCAGTATCTACTGTTTAAATATTAATTTTTTTTAAGGCATGAAACCCGGAACCGCGTAAGGACCCTGAGCTTAGTAGACCTTATTTAAAAACAATAAATTTGACATAAGACCTATGTTTAAACAATGAAACAATTGTTGTAAATACATATTAATGTCATTGTTTTAAAACATTAAATTTAACTGAATTACACCGGCATTATTATCGACAAGTATAAGTTTAATGTGATTACTATGTGCTTAGTGGTGTAGCTGGTAGTACCTGAGTTCGAGTCCCGGCGAAATTGTGAGGTTCAAACAGTGACTACGAAAAAATCCACTATATTTTTTATCCACACATATCCTTCTCAGATTACTGTTTTTAACCGACTCCAAAAAACACGAAGTGTGTTTATTAATTCAGCCACATTTTGGGGTCGTTGGCGTATTCTCTCACGTACGTACAACCGTACAACGTATCCACATAGGGGCCGTTCAAGTATTACGTAAGCAGATATACTGCAATTTATCCCCCCCCCCCTCCTCTAGTCGGAAGAAGTAAGCAAAGCTCTCAAAAATAATAGTACATAAACGTAATAACTTTTTGTAGCAATCCCCGAAAATGCATTTCGTTTTCAAGCATAGACAATGTTGACGTAATCACCAAATAAGAAAATCAAAGACCCCATACCCCCTATAGTGCTTACGTAATACTTGAACGGCCCCTACATGCAAATATTTAATAACATACTAATAGCACACATGTGTAGATAATTAAAAAAAAAGGGTGCGTGTACGCGCGTAAAGAAGTTATACTTCTTTGGCATTATTAAAAATAGTTTTTGATTGCATGCAAATAATTAATTACAATTAAATAATCAAAGACTGGAAAAGGAGTCATTATAGTCAATTAAGTTCAGTTTACATTTGAAAAATTAAATAAATAATTATTTATTATTATTCTCTTACATTAAGTGTAACATAAATTCTATTTAGTTAAAAGTATATATAATTATATATTTAGAACATCTCTACCAAACACTAAGAAGTATGTTGTAGCTTTGGCAGTATTGCACAATATAAAATTAATAAATTTCTTTGAAAAATTAATCAAAACTCCTTTATTTGTTTAAAAGACAAATGACAAATGTCATTATGGTCATTCAAAATTCTTGGCATACGAACTTCACGCATATTCTATTTCTTTTTACTTGTAGATTGTCTTATTCCTATCTCGCTCGCGCACGCTATAATCACACTCCGAATTTTGTGTCACAGGTGCGCGCGCATCGTAAAATTTCACTCTCATCAATTTTTCATAACGCGCCTAAAGAAGTATAACTTCAAAAAACAAATATCTGCCAACGGAATCTACTGATCCGATTTCGATGAAATTAAACTATTAGCTAAGTTCCCTAATTTCTGTACAATTCTAGTCTCTGATATACTAAAGGGCATATCCCTGTTCATTTAAGCGGCGGTTGAACAGGCATCTCCTGGACAGGAGCCCTGCCCTTTAATAGGCCGCAACTCACTTAACATCAGGTGGGATTGTAGCCAAACGTCAGTTGTTGTTACACCAATACTCAAACCAAAAAAAAAAAGGGTGCGTGTACTTATATATAATCAGAAGTGATTTAAATTGAATATTTAAACCAATACTAATTAATATTTGTGAAAAAACTGTGCTCATCAACCTTCCTAAGTGCTTCATTACAATTGAGGTTAACTATCAGTTTGTATTATTATTATCGAGTAATGTTTTGATTAAAAAAATTACCACATTGTTTAATCAAAATATGTAATTTTTCTCTAGCAAATATAAGGAAAAGAGACAAAAAACAATTGATGAATCAGTGTAACTGCACTAAATTGAATACAAAAAAAAGAGTTGTCATCTTATCGCTGTGAAACATCAAAAACTGGAGGTGGAACAAAGCCAAACTATTTTTTATAATGCCAAAGAAGTATAACTTCTAACGCGTGTACATAAGAACATACACGTTTTTTTAAATCACAAATTGTGCCCGAACTCTGAGGCAGGTTTTTATTCTGAAACAGCGAACAGTCTCTATGCTACCCGCATAGCAAAATGTTCCATATGTTGGTATGTAGGGTCCATATGTTGTATTTTCGCAGAGCCATCTTTTTTTTTGTTTTTTATAGAACAGGGGGCAAACGGCCAGAAGGCTCACCTGATGTTAAGTGATACCGCCACCCATAGACTCTCTCAATGCCAGAGGGCTCGCGAGTGCGTTGCCGGCCTTTTAAGTATTGGTACGCTCTTTTCTGAAAGGACCCTAAGTCGAATTGGTTCGGAAACACTTCAGTGGGCAGCTGGTTCCTCATAGTGGTGGTGCGCGGCTGATTGCCAACTGATTGCCATCTTCAAGATTCTGCAATAAACTTTATCATCTGTATTTTGCTCGCTCATTTAGTTTTAATTAGATATTTTTTACGTAAACGTTATTAAGTACAGTGCATATAGCGTGCCTCTTAAAGGTATGCAATTTATTGTTTCTAGTAAAATTTTAATAAAATGCCCGTTGAAAACCCTTTTTTAAAGGTTAATTAAAACGCTATTAAAAGATCAATCTTCCAATTTGCAGGTTAGACAAGATGGCCGTTTCCGGTGACGTCACATTGGCACAAGATGGCGCCCGATTGCATCCTTATATCGTCGCGTTAGTGTAAGTGTTTCTAACGAATTAATAACTGATAATTACTGTTTGTTTGATACTTGAGATAAGTACAATACGTTCTTGTTTGTATTGTCACGTTTATTTAGCAACTTAAAGTCGTAAGATGTTCCCTACGCAACTACTTTAGAAACAAACTTTTGACGACTCATTGGTCTAGTGGTTAGTACCCCTGACTGCGAATCCATGGGTCCCGGGTTCGATCCCCGGCTGAGACGAACATCGATGTGATGAGCATTTGGTGTTGTGCTTAGGTCTTGGGTGTTTAAATATGTATTTATACGTCTATCTATCTATAATATGTATGTATATCCGTTGCCTAGTACCCATAACACAAGCTTCACCAGCTTAGCATGGGGCTAGGTCAATTGGTGTGAATTGTCTTAAAAAAAAAAAAAGGATAATGAAAAATTAAATAATGTCGTGATATGGCGCGCCATTTGAAATTGGAACGGTTTTATATCGTGTTTGCTTTTTTTTGAATTATTTATAACAAGCTTCTCATACTAAAAAAAAGTGCGTGCGTACAAAGTACACATGTAAGAAGTGAATTTTCTTTGGCAAACAAATTTTTAAGTCTTGTTCATATTTATACAAATCTAAAACTTTAGATTTCCGAGACTTAGAGGGAAAACGGAAGATATGTTAGGAATTTAATTGTCATTAAAATATTAATAGTGTCGAAAGTTAATAAAAACAAAAATTTTTACATTTATTTCTTCGATACTAAAAACACCTGGCATTTTAATTTACAATTCGTCATTTGAGATTGCAATAAATTTTTTTGCATAAAATATAAAATACTTATATTTCATAAATTCTCTTTACGAAATTTTAATTTTAATAATATATTTCTATAAGGTAAATCGCCCTTCTCTCTCTAAATCGCTCTCTCCCTTTTCTTCGACAAAAACGCTGCACATCTTCGTGACGCTATATTATTATTGCGTTTCATCCGTAAAAAAATTACCCTCATGCGCCTAAAGAAGTTTCAATTCAAAAGGTATGTAGCTCTAACAGGAGTACTTGAAGATTCGGAAGCCTATCAAAATTACCGATCTCTAGTACCAAGTCTCTATAATAATAGTTCCGAGACTGACCAGGTTCCTGAGCCGCAGAGGGTGACAGCCGCTTTAGCCACTAGACCTTTTGCTTATCTATGGCCACTTATCTTTACTAAAGTTGCCATAAAAATGACTCTGACGTAGGACGTGATCTAATTTGACAATTGACATTTCAACACTAGTTTAGTTAAATATTGCTGTATTAGTTAAATAAAACTCCGAGTTAACTAATCGGCCTTGTGTCAAGAAAGTCGTAATGACTTTGACATGGTTAGATAAATTGTTTTTGACTATATACGAATACCAAGGAGGTTCTTACGTGCATTTTTATTTTATTTACAGAAACACATACATTATCGTTACAGACTATGCCAATACGATAATGTCGAGAAAAATTAAATAAATTAAACACAATATCGCTACTGTGAATTCACTCTGTGAACATATTAATATGTCGATAGTGTCGGAGACAGCATTCAGTGGGCAACGTCTTTGATGGGGATCTGTGCAACAGACTGGTTCTGGCCCATATATATACCATAGGCACAAAAAAACCCAGTTCTTGGAGTACACTTGGGTTGCACACTGCCCTCACGACTTTCAGTACATAGTAGGCAAACTGTAAGTCCAGTCTGGTTTGAAATTTATTGTACCCCACCATCCCCAAGACAAATAATGTTGGGTACATTAAAGGATAGTAGGGATAGACATACTGTTATAAATATATCGTATAAATATATTATATATGCCCTCCAATTATGCTATTTATGTTAAAACGAGGACAATTAAACACTTATGAAAGAAATAAGATATAACATATAAGGTAGCGTCCAAGTATTACGTCACGCAATTTTTGGAGATTATTGACCCCCCCCCATGTAACGCGCCGTAACGATTTTCTGTACCCAAGTAAAACGTTTCGTGACCACCTAGTGACTTTTTATACCTAAAAGTGACTTTTATGTAGTGTAATGTACTGGAAAGTCGAAAATAATGTTAACAATAACGCTTAATTCAATCCCCGCCCCGCATCGGAACGTTTTACAAAGGACCCCCCCCCCAAAATTCGTTACGTAATACTTGAACGCTCCCTAAGTGTAAAAACTCCATTAAAACAAATATAGAACAGGGGGCAAAGGAGGCTCATCTGATGTAAAGTGATACCGCCGCCTTTGGACGCTCATTGCAAGGGGCTCGCGAGTGCGTTGCCGGTCTTTTAAGATATAGTACGCGCTTTTCTTGATGGACCCTAAGTCGAATTGGTTCGGAAATACTTCAGTGGGCAGCTTGTGTAACGGCGGACGTCGAGGTGCTACGGGTGAATGTACGTAGTTGGTCCCAAAGTTCTGTCACTGGCACATTATTTCTAAATTTCGGACGCAGGGTTTTATTTTATAAAAAAGTTATTGCATTCTAATTTGGAATGTTTGACTATTGTTTTAAAATAAAAAAACAATAACTTTCAGTAAGTTTTCACGACGGAGTGGACATTGAAAGAAGACCGAATAGTTGTTATTGTGTTGCACCGCTGTGGGCACTCGCCGAGTACCATTTTCAAGTTGCTCAAAAATTTTAATATAACGCTTAGGTTTGTGTACGGTACTATTGATAGGTACCTTGAAGTCGTGAGTCTCAGTGTTGAGGACAAGAAAAGAACTGGCCGGCCACGCTCCGCAAGAACACCAGCAGTAATCAAAGCTATCAAAGCGCGGATAGTAAGAAATTCTGTCCGAAAACAGAAGTTGATGGCTTTGCAGATGGGTGTCAGTAGGAAAACAATAAAAAAGGTTTTAAATGAAGATCTTGGTCTACGAGCATACAAAAAAAAAGTGGGAACTTACTTAATGCTCGTCTAAAAGCAATAAGGCTTAAGAGATCGCGGGTGTTGTTTAAGCGGTACGCGAAAAACCGACACCGTGATATCCCTCTTTATCTTTACGGAAAAAATTTCGATAATGAAGAGAAGTACAATAAACAGATTGATACAGTGTACGCTAGGAGTTCTGAAGAAGCTAAAAATAAAGTTCCAAGGGTACAACATGGACATCATCCATCATCAGTAATGGTCTGGTTGGGAGGTCTCCTATTAACGGGCGCTAACTGAGGTTCATTTTTGCCAAAAGGGGGTCAAAACCAGAGCTAAAGTGTACCGAGAGACGGTTTTGGATCGCCTTGTCAAAGACCTGTCCAGCACCCTATTTGCGGGACATCACTTCGTGTTCCAGTAGTCATCTGAGCCTGCATAACAAAGCCAAGACCACAAAAGCCTGGTTTGAGCGTCAAAACATGGATTTAATTAGACATGAGGATTGGCCTTCCTCCAGTCCGGACCTTAATCCTTTGGACTATACATTTTAGCAGGTCTTAGAGAGGAAGGTCTGTGATACACCCCATAAAAATTTGGAGGAGTCTGCAGTCGTCTTTAAAAAACTCAGTCACTGAAATCGACATGAATATGGTGCGTGCTGCGATAGACGACTGGCTGCGGGGGGGGGCTTAAGGGGCCTGTATTAAAAATAAGGGAGGTCATTTCGAATAAGTTTATGCTATTTCTATTCCTTAATTAATGTACTATGAATTGATATATCACTCATTAAAAACTGATCAGTACTTTTGTTTTTATGATTATTTCCATTTATGACAGAACTTTGGGACCGACTACGTATATTCTGCCTGGACGTGCGACAATGAATATATAAGAACTATCGAATCAGGCGCAGAACCATACAACTTCCTCACCAGTAGCGCGCAATATCGCAGCACAACTCACGAGGGGACTATTTGTATCGAAGTCTCATAGGTCCGCCAAGCGCGAGTATACAATGTAAATACATAAATAGGATAAACAATAAGAATGCAAGGTTGCTAAATATATATATTATATACCTATATATATATGTAACGTTATGTGCCAAAAACTTTAATTAATAAATTTATTTTCTGTATTTCTTTGGGCCGTGAGGTTCAAGTGAACAGGCGCTAATTAAAGGTTTAAGTTGGCGTCTGGTAGATAGTACTGGTGACCCCAGAGCTGGTGCTTTCCTTCACGAATAAGTATCGCAATACAGCGAGGAAAAGCTGCCAGCGTTAAAGGTGCTGCCACAGGGACCAAACTTTATCAATTTTTTTTATTAACTTTTATCTTATTATTACTATGTAGATTAAGCATATTGTATAATGTATATACTCTATATTTGATTGTTATGTTTAGATTTTATACAAATATCTATTTACAAATATATCTATTATTTAAGTAGTATCTTTATATGTGAAAATTAAAGAAAATCTCTCCTTAAACTATCCTCCTTAAGCCTGGAAGAGATCGCCAAATACATAAGAATATGTTGTATAAATTTCTTATAAATTTAATATAATAAACAAAAATATTATTTCGTTCAAATAAGTGTAGACTATGAGAAAATGTCAAATAATTTACAGACGGAATATTTCTGTCAAAATGAACCAGAGATTACACAATAATCGTGTAAATTTAAAAATAGAACAACAATTTCACGTGTCTAGTTTTCACTTTCGCGCTATTCCAAATTGGAATGCCGCCAATTTCAATGTCATTGGGTCAATGACTTCTCTTGTAAAGGCTATTTCACAAGGGGTTTAAGGATTTTTATGGAATATATAATAATATTTGAAGGAAATATAATAGGCCAAGAGCAGTACAAAAAAGAACAGTGTTGGCATCAGTGACTCTCATCCCCGAAGTCGTAGCTTCGAACCCCGACTGTACACCAATGGACCTTCTATGTGGGCAATTAACATTCCCTCGAACGTTGACGGAAAACATCGCGAGAAAACCGGCTTGCCTTGTACCCAAAAAGTCGACGGCGTGGGTCTGGCACAGGAGACTGATGAGCTCGCCTATTAGTTTGACAAATGATCATGTTGTAGTGGTATTGATTGATTGTGCTAAATGCGCACAGACAGACACAGCTGGGATCCCACCCTCTTGAATTTTTCAACGTACCAGAAAAAAAAACTAATTATCGAGAGATTCAAATGATTGAGAAGTCAAGTAAAGTAAAGCACTTATTTTCCCAGCTGCACAATTTATGTCCTTATCTGCCTCTAATGCGATGCCCTAGATGTCCTGTTTATTTCCATTTAACAAGTTTCCAATGCGTTTTTTTATTACACTTTATCTGTTCTAGTCTATTAAAATTAATTTTCAATCTGTGGTTTATAAGAGATCTATATATTCTGTGGCGCGTCCCGCGTTTAAATTGTAGAATTTAGTGCTGTTGACCTTGGAATGACGCGTTCCGTCCGCACGTGGATAGATATGAATTTCATTGTATGCATGACAACCGCGTAGATAATATGTTTACTAAAAGGTTTCCTGAACAATAAATATGATTTTTTTTCCGAAGTCTCTATTGTTGTATATTGTTGGTAGAGTGAATTCATAGTAGCAATACATAGAGTATGTTTTTATTTTTTTACATAATCGTATTAGCATAGTATGTAAGGATAATGTTTTTATTTCTGTAATAAATAATTAAATAGTTATGTGTAGAAAGCAAGTATTGGATTATTATAAGTTTTTAATCAAATTATAATCGATTAATAAAAAAATTAAAATGCGTAAGTGTCATGTCAGAAGTGAAACTTCTTTGGCAAACTAATTTTTAAGTCTTAAATCTTAATCATATTCATTATTTATACAAATCTAAAAATTTCTGTGACTTAGAGCGAGGAGAAAAGGAAGATATGTTAAGAATTTCATTAATTTAATTGTCATTGAAATATCACAAGTGTCGAAAATTAATACAAATAATATTTTTTTTTTAAATTTGATTCTTCGATAATAAAAACACGGGTCAATTTAATTTGCACGCTGCACATCTTCGTGACGTATCCGTAAAAATTTTACCCCCATGCGCCTATAGATGTTTCACTTCAATAAAGCTATTTGGATAGTGTTGGGACTGCCACGCTTTTGTAGCCTCGGGCAAATTTGCCCTGATGACTTCTGGGTGATTACAGATTGCGTGGCAATAGGAACAGTATCTTTAGTACAATGGATGACTGTACTCAGTCGCATATTGTTAGCATGCTCAAGGACCCTAAGCCAAATTGGTTCGGAAATACTTCAGTGGGCAGCTGGTTCTACATAGCGGCAAAAACTGCCTTAGAAACGCTCAGTTGTGGAACGACGGACGTCAAGGTGAGGTGGAATTTCGTATTCTCTATGTCCGATGAGTTTAATTCAGATACAAGTATTAATCCGGATAACTCCTCAGAACACTCTTTATTATAAATGCAGTAGAAGATCCAGAGACCCTACATCTCTACGCAACGCCAGTATTCCGTTGCTACGATCCCCTTATGCCGTATGTTGAATAGGAATGTTGCTATGTCTTCCGCGTGATTCTTATCATATAGATAAGCGTTGTTACACGTTTGACCAACTGACCTTTGCCCTTCGCTTATTGTTATTCACGTGTCTTAACTATCCATTGGCAGTTTACGCAATGTACGAACACAAAGTATTTCGTAAACGAAGAATGTCATTTATGTATTGGAATGAGAATTCAAATTCGACATATTCAAATAGATAAAAAATCAACATTTAGGTAAGATTTTATAATTCTTAGAATTAAAATTGTTTTTGAAGTGAAACTTCTTTAGGCGCATGAGGGTAAAATTTTTACGGATGAAACGCAATAATAACGCGAGAGGTGGGAGAGAGCTATAGTGAGAAAGATTGAGAGAGATAGTAAGGGATACCGAGAAAAAATATACGCTATTGGTTGATGTATTCGTTTAGTAGTTACATATTAGAACATTAGATGGCAATTCTGTCGCAATAACGTCTTGTGCAGTAAACACCAATTTTTTTTAAAAATATTATCATTAGCATGTAAACAGTGTGATATACAAATACATGGAGTGATCATATACTGGTACATGATCATCTATTGGGGCTTTTACCTTAATAATAATTAATGTACAAAGAAGATTCACTTCTGACATGTGTACTTTGTACGCACTCACTTTTTTCCCTAAATACTTCTCGATACAAAAGTCAGTGACGGCGCAAGTGTTCCATTTACTGTATTGTGAATGGAACACTCGCGTCGTCACTGTACTGCGTACTTCCTGTTTCGATAGGCCTGAGTGTGTGCAATGGAAGCCACAAGAAGATGGCCTGGTGGCGAAAGACTTCCACATAATTGAATAATAGATTTATAGAAATAGCAGTATATAGACCGTGTGGTGGATTAAAATTCTAAGCTGGAAGAAAATTGGATGGTGGATTAAAGTAAAGCAGTGCTGGCAGTGGCGTAACAATAGGGTGGCAGAGCTGGCAAAATGCCACGGGTCCCTGCACAAGAGATATTATGTTCTATGGATGAATGTGAAGTCTCCAAATAGCTTTATCGAAGTGAAACTTCTTTAGGCGCATGAGGGTAAATGGGATACGCATTGGGCTAGCGTGGGGACTACAAAACATTCCCTCTCGCCTAAGAGAGGAGGTCTATGGCCATTACTGGGACAAATACAACGTATAATTCAGTACGCTGAAAATCTCGAAGTTTATTAAAATGAAACTGAGTACAACGTGACGATATTTACTGATAGGGCCCCATCAAAAGCAATCACCACTACGGGTGTAACAGTAGGGTGCGACCCATGACGTCGTTCGAATCACTGCTGTGCATCAATTGAATCTTCTATCTATCTGCGCCATTAGCAGTTTCCCCTACATAGCAAACATCGTGAAAAAAACGGCATGTCAACCACAAAAATCGGTGTCACGATAACTCGTGTCTGACGACAGAAAACTGCCTACTTGTTTATGAAATACATATTGAGAAACGGATGTTATCTGAAGACCCATTTAGGGTGGAAGCGCTGCTGTATTATCCAGTGCAATTCTTTAAATACATTGTGGTGCAGGAACCCATGTTGGACATCTCGATGGATAGGCAATATTCTTTAAATGTTTTAAAAAGTTTTGGATACTTTTTTATGTTGATATTAAATAAAAGTGTACAGAAAAAATAAAAACCTAATTTCCTTTCTCTGTATACATTATTTGCGCGGACTGTGTGAAGATATGGGTTACTTGTATGCGTTGAATGTTCGACATTGCTTCTCAGGGCAGAGTCTAAAAAGTTTTCTTTGAGAATATATCAAACTTCTACATAGATTGATAGTATTATGTATGTATACTTAAGGCTCTAAAGTGAATTAGAACAATTTGTGGAGCAAACTATATAGTATATTTTTAAAGTATATTTTAGAATTAATCCCTCTTTGTTCACAAAATCATAAATATATTTAAGTCAACTAGAATGGATCACTGTCGAAGTAGACATGGGAAGAAATTGGCTGTGCCAAAAATTAATCTGGATTTAAGGAAAAACACATTTGTATGGATCTTTGAATGTTTACCAAAAACATTCAAAGATCTTCCTACTAGAGTTATTAAATAGTTTGGAAAATCCAAAAGTGCACGCCACATAGCGGTCATTCACATTTAAAAAAAAAATCTAAAACAAAAACTCAAGTTTATTAAAACAAAATAACAAATTAATCTTTAAGTCTCACGCTACGAAGAAAATTTAAACATACATATTTAGTGGCGCCATAACTCTAAGGTGAGGAACAGTCGTATTTTAGTTTTTTACAAATTATAATTAAACGACAGTACTTAGAACGCTAATAATATATTTCAATAATGTGATGATGCCGTGATAAATATTATAACAATTGACTATAATTTTATGACTCATAATGTTATTGTAACTTCTATTCTACCTTTTAAGACAAATTAGCACGCCATTACGTGTGTCAGACTATGCGTAACTTTAGATTGTACCAATGCAAATCAATGATTATAATTATAAACTTGGTACTGTCAAAATACAGTCAAACCTGGATAAACAAGAGTTCAAGGGTGCACAATCTCATTCTCGCTTATAGAGGTTTCTCACTAACCCGAGTTTCTCGCTAATGTACCTGCATTAGCGAGAATGGGCGTACTCTTTCTTTCTCTCTTACCGAGGTACGCAGCTATAATATGTCACAGCAAGTACGAATGTAGTATATAATATGTAATATGATAAAATTATGTGCACTTATATATATTATGTACATATATATTTTATTTTATTTTTAATTTGTTTTGTCATTTATTATTGTATGTGTGTATATTTATTGTAGCTATAGTTCCTCCTAAATAATATTAATAAATAAAGCTCGACTGTAGCGTATAGAGGTATAGATAAGTAGCAGTCTCACTTACGGAGGCTCATGAGGGAAAAACTACTCTCCCTTACAGAGGTTTCTGTTTCTCGCTAATAGAGGTTTTGGGAGCTTAAAATGACGGGTCCCGGCTATTACTCTCACTTAAAGAGTTTTCTCACTTATCCAGTTCTCACTTACCCAGGTTTGACTGTATATCAAATTCGCTCCCGTGCTGTGGTAACTTTTTACGTAATAAAGTTAAAATAAATTCATAAGTATAAAATCCCATTACATTATCACTTGCAATACAATCTTATTATTGCACAATGTGGTTACGGTCAGTGCCAAGGTTAGAAGCCGTATACTTGACGCATGCATGAGCTTGATGGTATTATGTAAGGGTTACATAAATTAAGGACAGGAATTATCCCCTGGACAGCTAAGGAAACAAACGTGTCTACACTAAAACAGTTACAGGTAAAATTCGGCACTTTGTTACCAACCCATCCTGAACACGCAGAAATCCAGAAAGTTTAGAAAAAGTCGTGACTGGTATGGAGGGCACCAGGCACGATCAAGTAAAGTCCCTTGGCTAATCTTCATTGGTTCACAGCTATTACTGCCTTCAAAACGCAGGGTTGAGAGAAATAATAATAAAGCCTATTCATTTTAATAATAAATGTTAATAAGTTGTTATATGTATAACTGAATGAAACTCGTGTTGTCGAAATATGTATTTGAAGAGACAACATTTAAGCCGAACGTCCAGGTCAACTAAGTAGTTTAGCTTAGCTCGCAAGTGCAGCTAAGCTACGTAAATCGGCCCAGCTAGTGGAACTATTGTGTGCGACGGAAGCCGAACGTCCACCGCCGGCTAAGCTAAATGAAAACTAAACTCAGTGAACTAAGCTAAGCTAAACTAGAACTACGTTGTCCGTCCACAATAATAAGCTAAAACTACGTTCAGTGATGGGCCAATTTGTGCTAAATCGTCGAGTTAGAAGACGACACGAGCAATGACGAGACTTTAGAGGTAAGAGAGGAGGAGGACGTCTATAGGAGAAGAACATTGATTATTGCTTATTTTATGAAGAAAAAACGGAAACATAGATACTGGATAAGTCAACACATTCAGTCCTGGAAAACAAGTAGCGAATTTAACACTTTGTTTAATGAACTAGACGACGAAAACTTTAAGATGGTACTATCGTGTATCTTCAATAGTTTGATGAGTTACTGACTACTGTCACAACACTGTCGACAGGCGTCAGAGGGGTAAGGCAAGGGGGTGAGAGGCGCTTAGTTTAGCTGGCATAGTTTGCGGTGGACGCACATGTATGAAAATCTGGCTCAACTATGCGAGCTAAGCTAAACTAACTTAGTTTAGCCGGCGGTGGACGTTCGGCTTTAGAGTTTGTTACTTTACTTTTATCGTATTTCTTTTATAATTTAGAAACAGCGTTTCCTTACGTGAGCCCACGCCCCACAGGGGGCAAAATGATTGTTAAGGCTATTCGAAAATTTCCTATAATTATTTGGAATTACAATTTCAGTTTCTTTATTATGTTTTGAAAAATTACTTTGTATGTCTTATAATCCTATCATCTAACAAGAGAGTGAGTAAGAGTATCTTAAATTATATTTTTTTTTGAAATTTGAACATACGTTATTTTTAGGAGGGGGGGAAAAAGAATTTTAGAAAGGCTAAGATGGGGCCTGGCACAAAAATATTGGCAAACAAACACTAATCTAAAATGTTCTTATAAATTAAACGACCGGCCAAAACTACATTTCCTCAGTAACAAATTAAATAAAACACCAATTAACACATAATAGATAATCAATATTCTAAAGAATCTAATCTAAATAATCATGTTTAATAAATATTCTTTACATTATGTTAGGGTTAAATCTGTCTTTTATCGGTGCAGCTTGCTATTTGACCCGCCCAATTTGAATTACAATTATTTAGCGCAAAATTACAATTCAATATTCAAATAGAATTTGTATAAGGTCCTTCTCACTCTCTCTCAATCGGTCTCAATCGCTCTCTCCCTTACAGAAATTATATTTTTAAAATTAAAACTTCGCAAAGAGAATTGATTAAATATTAGTATTTTATATTTTATGCAAAATAATTTGTTGTAATCTCAAACGCCGAATTGTAAATTAAAATGCCACGTGTTTTTATTATCGAAGAAATAAATTTTAAAAATAAAATTTATAATTTGTATTAATTTTCGACACTTAATATTATGATGTTAAATTAATTAAATTCCTTGCATATCTTCCTTTTTCCTCCCTTTAAGTCTCGGAAATTAGATTTGTATAAATATGAACAAGACTTAAAAATTATTTTTCCAAAGAAGTTTCACTTCTGACATATTGTGTACTTTGTACGCACGCACTTTTTTATATCTGGGGACACGGCAGAGCGCCAAGTGGAGCCAAAAGCGGCACGGCCGTACCATCCCTTTCTGGAAGCAGTTCCCTATATCTTGGTTGTTGGAAAATTAGAAGCCTAAACTTTACCAAGCAGGGATTGTATAAACACGGTATATTTCAAATTTCGATTGAACCAGTAGTTTAAGAATAACCAGTCAAATTTCTTAATTCTGTCCCTTACTCTCATCATTAAAACTCTAAGGCACTTCTAGCAGAGAGTGAAGCTCCAAATTTAGATAGAAGTGAGATTGCCAAGTCAATTAATTTCTTATGGTTAGTACAAGATGTCGTTAAGGTAGCTAATTACGTGATAATTGAAGAAGGGAAAGTCCCTTAGTAGGGACTGAAAAAATTGACCAACTTGGTATTACACTAAAAGAACTGCGTTACAACAAGTTAAGTTTTTGATGGCTTATATTCTTTCAACAGCAGTGTTGACCTAGTGGCTTCAGCGTGCGACTCTCATCCCTGAGGTCGTAGATTCGATCCCCAGCTGTGCACCAATGGACTTTCTTTCTATGTGTGCATTTAACATTCGGTGAAGGTAAACATCGTGAGGAAACCGGCTTGCCTTAGACCCAAAAAGTCACCGGCATACGTCAGGCACTGACTGATCACCTACTTGCCTATTAGATTGACAAATGATCATGAAACAGATACAGAAATCTGAGGCCCGGACCTAGAAAGGTTGTAGACCGCCAATTTACATTCAGATTTTTTCTGTTTTGTGATATCTATTATAGAGACACAATAAAATGTCCGCAAGGGTCTCGAATCAAAGTCATGGTTGGCCTATCAGTGTCGGCGGCTCATCGTACACAATTGGAGATGATTACATGACTATTTGCGGCGAGGAAGTATTGTATATATATAACTGGCATATATATATACTGCTCAAAACAACTAGCGGAACAAGATTTTTCTCCTTTCTATTGCTTAAACTAAAATTAGATTTAAATTAACTTGTACGCTATTTTTTACCTTGTTAATTTGTTAATTACTACAATTAATAAAAAAATTCAATTTGTATTTTTATTATTAAAAAAAATTAAAATGTGCATTGTAGACGAAAAACTAATTGGTGATAAAAAAGGTCCATCAAAGAAATATTCTTATATCGTTTGAATATTCGTCTTTAGTGACTTTCAGTAACGTGTGTGGCCTCCATGAGCCCTAATCACGGCTTGACAACGACGCGGCATGCTTCGTATGATCCTCCGAATATCTTCTTGTGGAATTCGCTCCCATTCTTCAATCAACGCTTCAGTGAGCTGCTGCAGTGTTTGAGGTGCAATCGGACGCTTCCGGATGCGCCTGTCAAGCAAGTCCCAAATGTGTTCAATTGGATTTAGGTCAGGGCTCATGGAAGGCCACTCCATTACACGGATTTCCTGCTGTCGTAAGTAATCTGACGTGATGGCTGCAGTATGCGGCCTGGCATTATCTTGCATTAAAAGAAAATCTGGGCCCATACCATATGCTGCGGGCCAAACATGATCTTCGAGCACATTTTCAATGTAAGTTTGAGCACACAAGCGCCCGGGAACAACGACGAGATCTGTGCGCTCGTCCAAACTAACTCCGCCCCAAACCATCACAGAGCCACATCCAAATTTGTCATATTCCTGGACTGCTGCTGCACTGTATCGCTCGCCTGGGCGTCTGTAAACACGGAGATGACCATCGCAACGTGTTAGACGGAATCGTGATTCGTCAGTAAAAAGCACTGGCCTCCAATGTCGAAGTTGCCAATTAGCGTGATTTTGCGCGAACTGTCGGCGAGCTTGTCTATGTTGAATTGTTAGACGCACAGCCCGAACTGGTCGGCGTGATCTCAAATTGGCTTCCAACAACCTATTTCTTACCATCTGGTCGGAAATTTCTACACCAGTAGCCGTCCATAGTGTATTTTGTAGATCTCTTGCAGTTGTGGTGCGGTTACGTAAAGCACAGTTGACGATGTAGCGATCTTGCAAACGTGTAGTTTTTCTCTTTCGACCTTGACCACGCCTTCGTGAGTATTCTCCCGTCTCACGGTATCGCTTCCAAAGTCTGTAGATAACAGAAGGGGCTACTCCTAGATCATTTCCTACATAACGCATAGTTCGACCCACTTCAAGCAAAGCGATAGCTCGGGAGACATGCAATTCAGTCAGATCTGGCATTATGACCTAAACTCACTCGCTTCAATGAATAACAATACTCAAAAGGCTCACTTCAATTTCTATTAATACTCAAAAGATTGAAAAAAACTACTTAAAATGTGTTTTCTGTGATTAGAAAGTAATGAAAATTCAAAGACGTCACTTTGTTTTTCGTCTACAATGCACATTTTAATTTTTTTTTTATAAAAAAAATACAAATTGATTTTTTTTATTAATTGTAGTAATTAACAAGGTAAAAAATAGCGTACAAGTTAATTTAAATCTAATTTTAGTTTAAGCAATAGAAAGGAGAAAAATCTTGTTCCGCTAATTGTTTTGAGCAGTATATTTAAACTCAAACAGGGACCCGCGTTGTTAAAAATACAGCGGTATACGATAAATATGGCGAAGTGAAAATTAGTAATGAATTATTATTAGAATAATAATTATTAAAATAATTATTATGAAAGTACGCATTTTATCCAAACAAGAATTAAAGGAATTGTCGAGAGCAAATTGTGCTGTAAATGCAGAAAGATTATCTGCTATTATAAAATAAATCAGTGGCGCAACAATCTTTTTAGTTCTGGGTCTCAGATTTCTGTATCTGTTTCATGATCATTTGTCAATCTAATTGGCAAGGTGATCAGCCTCCTCCTCAACACTCTCCGAGGACTGTTTGGGTCTAAGGCAAGCCGGTTTCCTCACGATGTTATCCTTCACCGAGCGAATGTTAAATGCGCACATAGAACGTCAATTGGTGCACAGCCGGTGCTCGTACCCACAACCGCAGGGATTAGAGTACCACACTGAAGCCACTAGGCCAACACTGCTCTTCGTTATTGTGGAGGGAATAATATACTTCCATCTTAATATAGTAATGTACCGAAAATCAGCACTTACGAAAATGATGATGACCCTGAAACACCGATATCCAACCAAGGATATATACAACTTCTTGGCCTTAGCCACTGGGGGGTGTTTTCCCCCGTGGGGCCACCACGAGTCGGGGACTCGCTGGAGACGCTGTTGCGCTAGTCGCGGGAAAAGCCTATTCCGGCCGAGCTAAGCTCGCCAAAACAACCCTAGCCTCTCTTTAGGTTGGACTGTTCCTCCAGGAACAGTACACCATCCATAAATAGATAACTAAAATATATATAAAGATTGGTCCTTGTGGTACACCATAGGATAACTCACAAAACTTCAGTAAATAAAACTAAAAAAGTACTTAAAATGCGACCACAAATATATATTTTTTGTCCATTACAGTCGTTGGTGCGTCTCTTCGTTCTGGAGCACGGCTTCGGTCCTCATCCATCGCCTACTGACTGCGCCGTTGCCGCCTATCACAGGTGAATAATAAAAAAATGTATAAATGTTTTAAGAACGTGTAAAACCCGGCATTATATAATTCGATTGCTTTTGGGTAATCGCGGTCAGCTATGCGCTTGCGATGACATATCTTACATATAAAAGTGAAAGTTTATATGAATTGATGTATATGCGAAAAGTAATGAATGGATTTTGTTGAAACTTTACATAATGTGGGTCACATAAGCTATAATTTACAGAGACGTCAGAAAACATATAATATATATAGATGTTTCTCTCAAATATACTCTCTCATCTTAACCTACATTGTAATAATAATAATTAAAAATGAATAAATAGAAGATTAAAACAAATTTAAAATGTTTGGTCCTTGTGGTACACCATAGGATAGGAAAAATAACAAAATCTCAGTAAATAACACTAAAAAAGTAAAGCTGGCAGCAATTCCTCGCTGCGATGCTATACGTTGAACGAGGAAAGCACCAGCTCTGGGGTCACCGGTACTATCTACCAGGCGCCAACATAAAACTTCATCTCTTTTATTTCTACCACATGGTCACTCTATCGTACGAATGGCCTAAGCAATTATTAAATGTTGTTACAAACGCTACGGTTGAATATCTTTCAGGCCGCTAGTTAAACGGCGCTGCAGCTGTTTAGTCAAGAGGCTAGGCTGTTTATTGAACGGCTTATTAAGCTAGTTAGCTGCGACATATACATAGAACACTAAACTGTGACAGACTACATAATTTTTTTACTGTATTGTTTATTTGAAAAAAGCACCAGCTCTTGTCATCAGTACTGTCTACCAGTGACCTTAAGACTCTTCTTCAGGTCTCACTTCTACTCCAAATAGAATAAAGTCATAGTTGGAGGAAAGGCTTCTGCGTTTTTGTTTTCTTTTGCGTCGCAAACAGTTCGTGTATATTAAGTAATATTAACCTCTCGTTAGGATTCTTAAATCTAAATTATATTATTATATTTTTTAATTCCAGCAGCAAAACCCGCAAAGACCCGCCCAGCAAGCTCAGACCATTTGCATCCGGTGCCTTTGGTGGACTGTGTCGTCCTGCATAATCCACCGAGCCACACGATTGACGTGATCTTCGTTCATGGATTATATGGTAGGTTGTCTCTGGTGTACCAGAAAAACATCCTTCAGATTTCTGTATCTGTTTCATCATTTTCTTTGTCTGGTCTGTGGGTCTAAGGCCAATTTTCTCCTGTTTCCTTCACCGTAATTAATTGCGCATAGATTTAGTGCGCAGCCGTGATTCGAAAGCATGACCTCAGGGTTGAGAGGTGCTAAACTTAGAGAAGCAACACAGCTCTACGCATTAAAAAAACCTTTAACAATAACCGCGAACTAATACATTCTCATAATGACGATTCGAGTGCTTTTCAGCAATCGGAAGATTCTAGTAAATAGTTAGAGATATTTTAAATTTACCGGTTTTAAACTTGCCTACTACATTTTAATATAATAAAGAATATAAGCCCAGAATTCCACTGGGCTATTCTAAATAGGGACCTTTTTGACCCATCTGCCATTACAAACGCGGCCAGTGTGACCGGCCCATTTTCACTTTAATTTTTGAGTGTGTTACCACGTTTTTTCAAAGGAAGGATAGAACGCTCCCAATATTCTTGATTTATAACTACACTATTACTACAATTAGTAGACGTAAATTTTACAAGTCGTTTCCGAGCCGCTAAGCTATACAAATATCTATATATAAATATTGTCGTAGAAGCATCCTTTATCATGTTAAACAATGGATGTTATCAAACGGTCGGTCAATGTAGGTCGGGCTACACACATACAAAATAGTTGACAATATTTCAAGTTAGCAGAATATATGATGTAATCATACATTTTTGTATAGAAAGCTTATAAGACTTGGGTTTTTGGATCTTACGTTTTTCTGGATCTACAGAATGGATTTTGAAAATTCTTTTACCAATACAAAGCTACTTTGTGAGTGTGTATATTAACACAAATGAAAAGACTCTCGTGGTAGTCGGATTTGCAGAGAGAAACGGTCGAACTAAAAGGTTTCTAACGTAAAAAGCAACGTACTTGCTTCTAGTTCGTATGTTTTTGAAATTATAAATGTTGGCAGCCATTTGCTATATTCCATGTGAAGTCATTAAATTTTCAGGCTCACAAGTATTTACAATATTCTACACTTCAATAATAATAATAATCAAAAATGGACAGACAACTAAAACAAATTTATAAAGTTTGTCCCTGTAGCAGTGTTTTTAATGCTAGCATTTCCCTGTTAAGCAAGCACCAGCTCTAGGGTCACCGGTACTACCTACCAGCCAACTGAAATCTTTAATTAGTAGCACTTGAACCTTGGCCCAAGAGTCTCTACTCCAAAAGAAACAAAATCAAAGCTGGAGGAAAGACTTATATTTTTGCCGTTTAGTTCGCCTGTTCTGCCAGTTTCTGTGCTTGTCCGAGGGAGGTGAGACGGGGCTAACGTGTCCACACAAGTAGCCATACTAAAGGTCATCTCATCCTCCAAGGAATCAAGAACATTGCATCCGACCGCTTATTATCCCTAGCGATGCCTGTGAGCATAATGTTCATTAACAGAATTATATCTAAAGAGTGGGCTTGCTTTAGACCCAAAAAGTCGACGGCTTGTCAAGCACAGGAGGCTGATCACCTGCTTGTCTAGATTGACAAATGATACAGAAATCTGAGGCCTAGACCTAAAAAGGTTGTAGCGCCACTGGTTTATAAGATGGAGTTACCTAAGATATATTTTAAATGCTTTAATTGAATAATATTATTTATTAATAATTAACTAATATTTCAGGTTCTTTAGGTAACACATGGAGACAAGGAGAATGGAAAGCGAACTACAAAATTAACCCCGATATTGTACCTTTACGAAGACATTCCAATTCAATTCCAGAAATGACAGAACAAAATATACAGATTACACAAAGCGATGACGAAGATTGTAAAGACAATAGTTTTAATAAAAAAATGGACGATTTTAGAGAGAAAATGAATGACTTAAAATATAATAGAGATAGAATTAATAATCAATTCATTAATTTTAATGAATTTAACGATCAAAATGATTATGAAAATAGAACTGATTTTAATGATACAGTATTTAGAATAAATGACAATAATGAAGATCGAAGCCAATTGAACGATGATTTAAAGAACATATTCAAAGATAACGTGGATAATGTGAGCGAATTCTACGAAGACATGAAAAAAATACTTCCGAACGAAAATATGTTTATAACCGAGAAATTTTATAACAACACATTGCTGGATCAAGTTGAAATCGTTGGGAATTACGAATCTCAGGCGAATTTTGTGCGTGACCTATTCAAAAGCAGTTGCGAGAGTAAAAGTGATAATTGTGAGTGTCATGGTGAGTGTGAGGTGGGTTGTGGGTGTGTGTGTGACATGTGCTATTCACCATGTTGGCCCAGAGACTGGGTCAAAGAGGACTTCCCTGGTGCAAGAGTTATTTCAATAAATTACACCAGTGATCCTTATTTATGGAGGCCGCTGTGGATCAAAGAAATCAAAAGGTATGTAATTAAAAATTAAGTTTAAATACTTTTGGTCATTGTGCGTGTGGCGTGCTGGTCCATGAGGTCGTAGGGTCGGATCCCAGCTGTGTCAAGCCAACGCACCAATAGACTGGTAGCATTTAACACTTGTTAACGGTGAAGGAAAACGTCAGGAATTTAGCCATTAGACCCAAAAAGGCGTCGGTGTGTGTCAGCCAAACGATTGATCATCTACAAGGGTATCTATAGATAATTTGAATCTGTTTTCCGGTCTCTTGAAAATTACTCGATAAATTGAATAAAATCAATGTAAATTCCCTCGGTTATTTAAAGTTGAAGGAATAGTAGCTCGCCAAAATGCGATAATTTGTAGTCCGAGCTTCCCTTCTCTCTATAATTTAGACGTAGACATAACAATTATAACTAACAAAAACACAATAATCAAAGAAAAAAATATAATAAAAAACATAATGAGAGATAAAAATAAAAATAAAAAAATCCCTTTTCCCATTCGGTTCGTTTTAAGTGTGTAATGCGTGTGCTGTGGTTGTAATTGGCCCTGATTCAGCATTTTGCTGAGGAGCAGAATGTTCCACAGCGCTGATCATTCTGCCAGAGACCACAGCAGCTAGTTTCCGCCTCAGTCGCAAAAAAAGAAAAAAAAAAGGAATGTAATAATACTTAGTAGAAAAAATAATAATAGTAAAAGTTAGCAGTGTAACTAATGAAGTCATGTGTAAAAGTATATAGTAAATAAAATAAAATTAAAAGTTAAAAATAAGAATAATTGTTTTGAGCGGATTAAAAATTTCGTGGATTTTTGTTGAGTCAGTAGATGAATCTTATAGCTGGGACTAAAATTTGACTTTAATTGAAGACTTCAGCGTAGGAGGGATATCATTCCAACACAACCAACAAATTTTTGAAGTGTTTATCATGCACAGACCTGGCAATTGCTTTTTTTAATTCGTCTATTTGGACAATAGACGGAATCGCTCACTCAAAAAAGATTACGAATTTTTTTTCAAATAAAATTTGTGAATTGTATTTAATTAATACATAATAAAAATATCAGGATTTTTGTTATTATGAACTCTTGGTAATTTGAAATTCATCTCAGATCCTAAGATTTTAAATTATCGACAGTCGACTGTATTTGCAATTAAAAATTTTTAATCAATTAATTTATTCATTGTAACTAATCATAAAAATGAATTGATAATTTTCTTAACCTTTGGTCCCTGCGGCACTTTTAACGCTGGCAGCATTTTTTTTATTAAATTACTTTTCACAAACTGTCACATGATATTGCAGGTTAAGGCTTCACGAGAGAGCAGAACAAATGACGTCACAGCTGTTAGACCTGGGAGTTGGACAGAAACCCATAATATGGGTTGGGCATTCGAAGGGAGGTCTGTTCATCAAGCAGATTTACTGTGATGGTATGTTATGGTAAATTTATATTAGCTTGCATGAATTTCGTAATTTGGAAAGATTTTTTTTTCAACATCTTTCATTTTATTTCTGCTAACTTTAGGAGGATGAGCAGTGTTGGCCTTGTGGCTTCAGCGTGAGACATCCATCCTTCAGGTCGTAGGTTCGATCCCCGGCTGTGCACCAATGGACTTTCTTTCTATGTGCGTATTTAACATTCGCTGGAACTGTGAAGAAAAACTTGCCTTAGACACAAAAAGTCGACGGCGTGTGTCAGGCACAGGAGGCTGATTACCGACTTGTCTATTAGATTGACAAATCATGAAACAGACTCAGAAATGTGAGGCCCAGACCTAAAAAGGTTGTACTTTAGAAGGTTTCTAAACATGCTTTAAATGTCAAATTTCAGCATACGACGCGCATTTACAAGTAACGAAAGAGTCAGTGGGGCAAAACGAAATTAATGATGGAACAAACGAATTTAATGATAGATTTAATGATATAAGCGATGATGCATTATGCAATACGAATGGGATCGAAGATAAAACTATACAAAATAGTGGTAAGTAGAAAGTTGTATTCCCGTACTTTGTTTTAGGAACTGGCATTAAATGTAAATTTAGAAGAATTTTCTATTGACAAGTCTTTCTAGCTATGCTTTGCGGTTAGTCTAGTCGACAAGTTGAAAATGGTACAAAATAGAGATACTGCTCTTAAAATGATGTGCGAAAAAATTATGGTGTGTTCTGAACACTATAATTAATTTATTCCCGTTGGAAATTTTACTTAAAGTTAATATTTTTTTTAAATTTAAAAAAAAAGGGTGCGTGTACTTATGTACGCGCGTAAGAAGTTATACTTCTTTGGCATTATTAATAATAGTTTGGCTTTGTTCCACCTCCAGTTTTTGATGTTTCACAGCGATAAGATGACAACTCTTTTTTTGTATTCAATTTAGTGCACTTACACTGATCATCAATTGTTTTTTGTCTCTTGTCCTTATATTTGCTAGATTAAATCAGAAAAATTACATGTTTTGATTAAACAATGTGGTCATTTTTTTAATCAAAACATTACTCGATAATAATAATACATACGGATAGTTAACCTCAATTGTATTGAAGCACTTAGGAAGGTTGATGAGCACAGTTTTTTTCACAAATATTAATTAGTATTGGTTTAAATATTCAATTTAAATCACTTCTAATTTTAATTCAAAAAGCATTGCTAAATTTCTTTGAAAAAATAATTAAAACTCCTTTATTTGTTTAAAAGGTAAATGACAAAAGTCATTATGGTCATTCAAAATTCTTGGCATACGAACTTCACGCATATTCTATTTCTTTTTACTTGTAGATTGTCTTATTCCTATCTCGCTCGCGCACGCTATAATCACACTCCTAATTTTGTGTCACAGGTGCGCGCGCATTGTAAAATTTCACTCTCATAAATTTTTCATAACGCGCCTAAAGAAGTATAACTTCAAAAAGTATTCAATACCTTAAATAAATTAATTAATGTGCCGTACTCGCTTTTGACGCCACGCGCGCATGCTAAAAATGTCACGCGCAGACCTATTTTCAGCGTTAAATTAAAATTATAAATAATGGAGATAGAGTTCCGGGAGTGAGGAGTTTTTTATTGGAAATTTCCTCCTCTTTCAGAATCTTTCTTAAATATTAATAGTTTATTAAATATTGGCATTTTTTTTCATATTTAATTGTTTATAACTTTTGCAATTTTTTATGTGCTAATACACGCTTTTGGTTTTGGCACATTTTTCTAGACGTCATTCCGGATCCAATGAGCTATCGCACATAATTTTAAGAGCAGTATCTCTATTTTGTACCATTTTCAACTTGTTGACTAGACTAGGTTCGGTAAATGGACTTTTAAATGAAAAAATAATGTTAGTCTAACACTTTTCAAGGAGTTTTTAGTAGATAGTATAAAACTGTAGTACATCACTTTGCTTTATTTTGAATATTTTTAAACTCTTTTCAAAATATGCCTTTAGGGATGGATAACGCAGGGTTCTAATGAAATAATTTTTCGAATTAGTCCTGTCCTGAAGTCTTTTCAATGGAAACAATAAAATATTTCCTCTTTATAATATTAGTATTTTGATAATTAAATTATTAAAAAATTACGTTTCGTCGAAACAATTATTCTTTTTGTTAAATATATTAATTATAATATCTTCAGGAATAGCCTCCCTGTGATAATTCGATGTTTATTAAAATTTTCAATTAAAAAAAAAATATTCTTAGAAATAAATTTATCCAATCCAGCAGTTATTATTTTTGTTTTAAAATTAAAACCTCGGTTCAGGTGGAGTCAGCACGATCAAAGCTGCGCTGTCAAGGCCCTTAAGGCCAACAGCGAGATTCCATTCCCAAAAAAAAAAGACTTAAAAGCTCGCTTACCAGCTATAACACGGGTCATCAACATACAATAATTTTCTACAGGAAATCCATCAAAACGGGCCGGTCTTTGGCGGAACAGCGCTGGTTTCATGTTCTACTCCGTGCCTCATAGGGGTTCACCACTCGCTGACATCAAGACTCCGATAACTGCAAGGAGTATAGAACTGTTGGAGATATGTAAAAGTAAGTCATATATATATATATATATATATATATATATATATACATATACTAGTAGTGGACTCAGCCAAGCGTTGCTGTGGCTAAAGTTTGTTATATTACATAGTAGTAAACTATTCAAGGGAAATGGTAGGAGAACACCAGTCATGGAGACCACCATGCTTTTTTGGTGGTTATGCCATTAAATTGTAGCTTATGTGAAACGTTGGTACTTTCAACACAGCGCCATCTGTTAGAATTGTGACTGTCAAATAATAAACAAATAATTTGCAATAAAATAATATTGAGGGTATAAATGAAGATGTAAGCTGCCCTATCTTTTAAGTTAGATCAAACTGCACACGGTGTGCAAATTTGATTGAAATCGGTTCAGTAGTTTAGGAGTCCATAGCGGACAAACAACGTGACACGTAATTTATATATATTAAGATATATGTATAGTAGCGGACGCAACAAATGTTTGTTTTGCAATGTATATTGTTTCTAGGAAACATTTTTATAGTTCAATAAATAGCTTCTTCAATAATAAAAAATAGGGGTAAAGAACTATGAATGTTAGGTGCGTTGTATTTACGTTAAAAATAAACAATAAATTTTGATTTAAAAATGTTATTTTTCAGATTGTCCACTTCTCCTCTCCCTGCAGGAGAGATGGCTGGCAGCCACTTCACCCTTCAGCCCAGCAGTCCACAGCGTTGTAGAGACTTGCCGAACTCTCATGTCAGTTCTTTGGTTGAGGATTGTTAGCATAGATTCCGCTGGTATGTACAAACTTGTACCATGCTTTACTTGGATTTTTTAAAACTTTGTATTATTGAAGTAGGTCCTAAATTACCAAAAACAAAACTTACTGAAGATATATCATGTGTTTAATATGTTATTATGCCTTGTATTACCCAACCTTGTGTACAGTCTTGGTCTAGTGGCTTCAGCGTGCGACTCTCATCCCAGCAGTCGTAGGTTCGATCCCCGGCTCTGCACCAATGTTTTTGTCTATGTGCGCATTTATTCGCTCTAACGTTGAAGGAAAACATCGTGAGGAAACCGACTTGCCTTAGACCCAAAAAGTCGACGGATTGATTTTTTTGATGTGAAACATCTAGAACCGCACGTAAAACCGATTTCTGGCGTGGCGACGCATGCCGTGGCGACGCGTCGCCCCTCTATATGATGGTATATATATATACAGTCTATATGCAGTAGTGTGTGTATTTCAAAGTCACTGATTAAACCAATTAAGTTGTCACGATTTGAAATAAATTCGTAAATTTTTGTATTTAATGAAAATAATGTTTATTCAATAAATAGTCATCGTCATCTGGAAAAAATATCGTAATATTTTATTTTATCATTATGACATATTTAGTTCCTATCACAATCTGTTCTTTTCTGCATATTACTTTTACAAAATAATGTCGATGTTTCACATCTGCCAGGCGTCCCGTGACGGCTCACATTTTTTTTATAATCTGTGTAGAATTAAAAGTTTATATTTATATGTGCTTTTATTTTTATTACTTTTTTTATTCATGTTTTTTTTATAGATCCTGGAAGGGGCTCATTACATGGGGTTTCGGTCGATCACCGAGAAATTTGCAAGCCAACGAGTCGACATTGCACGCTGTACACAGAGCTTATAAGTTTAATGCGTACTGCGCTTAACAAGTCTTGATCTTCTCCTTTTCATTATTATTCAGATCTCGTAGGTTCAAATTAAACAGCTCAATAAGATTTTTCATACATTAACAGAAGCATAACATCGTAACTCAATAATGCATCAACATGAGTGCGAACAGTTTGTTATGAAATATTTCCTATGAGTAGAGAAACTTGGCGCAAGTTTTGTATAATGACTGACGCAAGCCATGATTCCCTATATAAGATAGACATGATAAGCTATAGACCAAACAGTGGAGAGCATGGCAGCAGGAACCTGAGAAGATCATAATGAAGTTGGTAGAAATAATATAATTTTAAATATAGTTAACATACATAAACAAGAATTTATTATCGCCACCTATTCAATAAAGTACTTGCTGCAAGTATTATCACTAAATATACAGCCGTACTTTACTATTTATAAGTAATTTAATTATTACGGTATTTTAAATTGAAAAATTCAAGACATTTCAACACCAGTCAACGCTATCTCATATTTTTTACATGCAGTGATTCCAACTCCTAGAGAACATTCCTGGGATCAACTTCAATTACCCCTAAATATCGATAGGAATCCTAAACAAAAGTTGTACACTCGAATCTGAGAGTATTTTTGGTTATATTATTCGAATAAAGTGACCTTTAAAGAAATGTACCTCCTAAATAACCCCCTGGACATCTTGTTTCCCCCTGATTGGGGAGAAATCCCCCAAGTTGGCGACACTTGTAGATTTCCGCTAATAATTATTTTTAAAGCGATTTATGTATGTAGTATTAATCCGTGAATGTGATTATCTCGTGCCTTCATTTGTAATACTTAAAGCATCAAATGCTTCTAAATACGTAAATAGTTCTTTACTTATAAATATCTCTTAAATATATAATATTGATAACTGGAATATGTATAGTTATGTAATTTTAAACGTTGTTTAGACAGTCTGATTCCATGCTGATGAGCATACGTTGTAGATCAGTGTTTCCCAACTATTTTTGTGCCATGCCACCGTAGCTTTTCTAAAATTCCCGCTCATATTCATAGTTTTTAATATTTAAAAAAAATAGTTCACTTGAGAAACTTTAATTATAGGTTTTAAGAAAAACTAGGGGAATGTTAACGAAACACAGTTAAAGTTATTGAAATTCAAATTCCAAATCATTTTAACAAATTTTCCAATACCCCCCTTTACAATGAACATGCGCCAGAGAGGGGCAATGGGCCCCACGTTGGGAAACACTACTGAAGATAGTAAAAAAAACTCTTTGTGTATTGGAAAAGACTTTGTTCGATCACTGATAGTGGTTGTGAACGCGTTTAAAAGTTTACTATTTTAATAACCTATGTCAGGTATGTGTGCAATTTAATTACCATAATCTGTGTAAACCAACATTAGAGTCTGCGTAATGAAAGAAGATAACGAAAAAGCGCGGCAAATTAAAAAAAAATAGTATGGTATCCCTAAAAGTTTGAAATATTTTGTGGATTAAACTTACTTGATACTTGATTTTATTTTATAATTTTTTACATTGATAGTAACTGTATTTCTATGAAATTATATACTACGTATTTAGTCTTTTACTATTGATACTTAAAATTACTAGCATTGCATGGAAAACTAAACACAACTTTATTCGGAATAATCAAATCCTGCGAAAGAAACGAAATATCTATCAAATAAAACAAAGTTTATGCTATTATACCTGTTAACTATTCGGAAAAATTATATAATAGAAATAAAAATGAGTAATTGCATGAAGTATCAAGACAATAAATCATACTAACGTAAGAAATTCAATGACATTCTGTGTTGCCACCCGAAAGTTTTCAAAAAATTCAATTATCTCCTTTCATTAGCCAGACTCAAGTATCAAGACTAGCCTTCGCCTTTATCTGTGGACATTTAAGGAACAAATGACATCATTGTACCAAACCTTAATATATTTTTATATTAAGTAATTTAGTGTAATTTAAAGTTCGGTATTGTATTTTTTAAATATTTTATTTATAGTTGGGTTGTCTAGAAGCTTTTAGCAGTAAGACCGCCCATTTCCATCCTTCATTTATTTAGTTTCACTTCTGTTTTGTATCATTGTGATGTAAATTAAATGTTATTATTATTATTTTATTCAACCTATTATTGAATGAATACTTCGGCCATCTTATACTTAGATTTTTTATTGGGCAAGAGCTCTTTGGCCTAACAATTTTAAATTACGCTGTGATAACAGTTGAGTGATTTACTTAAAACGGAGGTGAAAGATTTATTTGCTATATTGAATTGAATAAAGTTGATTGATGTACTATGATCACCGTTATCATAAAACTTAAATATGCGATTGGCGTCCCACCTTTTTTAAAGAACAGGAGGCTCATCTGATGTTAAGTGAGCGCCCCATGGATTCTCTAAATGATAGGCGACGCTGTTGAGGCTTTTGGTTCGGAAATAATTCAGTGAGCAGCTGGTTCTACATACTGGGGGTGCGGCAAACTAACTACTTTAAAAATCGTTGTGGAACGGCGAACGTCGAGGTGATTCGGGATCGGCCTTGCAATTCTGAGTTACGGAATCGCAAGGCTGAACGGTCCTACCGTTCAGCCTTTCTTGCTAGTTGGGTACATATTAAAACAATCCCGATGTTGTTGTACGTAATTATTTATAGTACTTTATATCCGTATGGTAGTAGTTCCCATGGGATAACGTGATACAAGTCAGGAGCCAAGGCCGCATTTAGAGGTCTGAAAGCCTAAAAAAAAGGAGGGGAGGCCCCAAATTATTTTCGATATAAAATGGAAAAAAAATATCAGTCAAGTTTTACAATCAATAATTTATTGTGAAATCAAGTAGTTCATTTTGGTATTTAGCAAACATATACAAATTTAAATACAGATCAAAGATTTCTGTTAAAATTTAAGAACAATATAATCATCTTTGTACTAAAGTAAAACAGCGAAAAAAAAATATCGAAAAAAAATTGAATTTAAGACATTTTTTCCCGAAGCCTCTGTTGTGGGGCCCCCTCTTTTGTGATGGCTCCGGGACTGTAACCCCTCTTGTCCTCCCCTAATTCCGGCCCTGTAGGGAGCGCTAATTAAAAGATTATGTACAGAATTTAAAGCTGCAAATATAAATGAATTATATTTTTATAGTCTCCATTGTTGTAAATTTAACATAGTTTTATTTCAAACGAATTATATTATTTTATCGAATCGTCGTTTTATTTTAGTGATAAAAAGTTCCTTCATAGTTAATAACTCTTCGATATTTCAACGCCGACAGCAAATCAATCCCAAGGATTAGGATCATTTAAGTATTCCTCAAATTTATAAAAAGCTTTATTGATTAATTTACGTTTAACGAGGGCTTTGAATTTATTTAGTGATAATTCTCTAATTACGCTTGGGAGTGTAAAAACGCATACAATGTCTTCGATGTCGTTATAACAGATTTTGTCAGTGTTAACATTAATTAATGTTCACATGTAACCATTTCATATGTTAATCAATGTCGGAAAAATGGTTTGAGCTTCTGAGCTCTCTGGTGTATTATGTCATCGCAGTGATTGGAGCTGTACATTGTAATCAGTGGTTAGACAGACCCAGGATTCCTCGAGGCTTCGAGAACCAATTGTTTCCCGGTTTCACTTACGCTTAGGCCCCATTTGGGGCACTTAAAACAACAGATATTCATTAAAAGGTAATAAAAATGACTAAATTAATTTTATATCTCTTTATTAATATAAACATACTATATTCTTAAATTGTGACTCACGATAAAGGTTAAACCATTAATTAGCTATTCACTGCTTATAGTACGAAGTCTTTGGCATTCCAAAAAAAATATGCGGAAATCACAGGTATTATTTAGTACATTACTAGCTGTGCCGCGCGGTTTCGTCCGCGATCATATATTGTATTTTTTATAAATAAATATTAAACAAATAAATATTTGTGTGTTTTCATATTTCCAAAATTTTAAAAGTGTCAAGATTACTGTCAAACAATAATGACGTAATAATTCTACAACGTTTCATTTCACAGTTTTTGCAATTAAAAATATATTCTCACAACATAATCTTACAAAAATAATAATTAAAAATAAATTTCACTCATTAAAATAATCTTGAAGCGTTCTACAGCTAAGAACACCAAGACTAACTCTATGTAATATCTTAAAGTATTACGTACAGAGAGTCGTTAATTAAACGTTTAATTAAGATTACGGACCATTATTATTAGTACAGGTATGAATCTGAAATTATCTATACAAAGCCTGAACAATATATAAAAAAGGGCGTGCGTACAAAGTACACATGTACAAACTTCTTTGGCAAACGAATTTTTAAGGCTTGTATCATATTTATATAAATCTAAAACTAAGGTAATTCACCCTTCTCACTCTCTCTCAATCGCTCTCCCTCTGTTCTTCGACAAAAACGCTGCACATCTTCGTGTCGCTAATATTATCATTATTGTTTTACCCTCATGCGCCAAAAGAAGTTTCACTTCAAAACCTATATTACGGAAAAACTAATTTATTTAAATGGCAACAATCTTTAATATGTCATTGTTAACTGTCATTATCAGCTGTCAAAGTGAGGTGTCAATTTAATTGTGCGAGGATTTTTATAATTCGTAATTTTTATAAGACATTTGGCTAGAATCCCACCTGATGTTAAGTGAGATGCGGCCTATTGGAGTGCCGGCCTGTACAGGAGATGCCTATGTCAACCGCTGCTTAAATGAACCCCATACTGTGTATAAAAGATGAAAGGACTTCTACTTCTTTGCTGTTTTTACAAGAAACGTTCCAAATCGTGTAATGCGGGATCTGGGGGTGTCGACAACGAAATGGTTTCACCATTTCCAGCGTGCTTCTAGATGTATTGAAAGGGGAAGACGGAATCAGGTTGTGAAGTTCCATGGAGCATTCGTTGCAGTGCAATCTTGAGCAGACTGAAAGGCAGGCAACTGAACAGATATTGCGAGTTATAAGTGTTAAAACTTCAAAAATATTAAAAGTTATGTACAATGTAACGAATTGTAGGGAAGGGTGAAGGAAAGTACTCCTTAAATGAGTCAAATGTCATGCGAATGCCAGTGTTGCCATTATCATCGTTAATTTATTGAGCCATAGAGCAGTTTTAATTTATTGTTCTGGCTTTATTTAATTAAAACACTTAATCTATCATTATAGTCACTATTAACAACTCTGAGTAAGACATACTAGTATATGGACGAATACCTTATTATTTACTACTTAGATATAATACAACTAATGCCGGATTTGCACGTTTTTGTATTAGGAGGCTAAGTCTTATTTGTACAGAACTGGATATTAAAGAATATTTAATTAGACTACTGTCTTAAAGCGAAAAATTACGTCTCGTAATAATTACTATTCGATTATGAATATAGAAAACGTGCATCGTAATTGAGTTGTTATATCTTCTATTTGAATCCATAATATGAGATATTTGTATAGAGAGCGGTAGAGCTACCACGTAATTTCCAATGGCGATTTCAGTATTCAGGTATACAACAAGCATCCAACATCGTCTATTTTTTATTTGAATCTATCTATACTATGAGATATTTATATAGAGAGCAATTGTAAGCGGTAAGTCTACCACGTAACTTCCAATAGCGATTTCAATATTCAGCTATCATAGAGTACTATGCCAATTTTTGCATAGAATTGTAGTTGGAATCATGGAAATTCGACATGGCTCAATAATTTATAGGCATGTTGCTGTTACTATTGACTATGATATTTACACTTTCACATATGTGATTGCTTTTTAAGCTGTAATAATCTAAATATTTTTTATAGAAAAATGGTTTACGTATAAAATTCGTATCTAGCGCCATCTAGTAAAAATAATTAATTTAAAACTCACTACATATGTAGATTCAAAATAAAATCAAACCTTCAATTTGCCTACTTCTTTCTTTTAAACCTAATAACTAAATTCATAATTTTATTTATTTATTAACCAACAGATGGCGTTGCAGGTTTAAAACGCGTTAATAAAACATCCTAGAAATATACAGTAAACCCCCTTATAACACATTCATATTACGCAATTTCAGTCGCGTATAACACGGTTATTCCCCCATATAACGCCCGCGTTATGTTTCTGTACTGGGACATTTATATGATTTATAATGACGCGTTATATGTGGTCATATAAGCGCGTTATGCGAGAATATTCCTATAACGCGGAGCTACCGTGTTATAGGAGGGATTACTGGATAGTGTTAAGGTGCATTGTTCACTATTGGCGGAAAGTTTCTTGCCAGTTCTTCTTACCCGCTCTACGCCCTTGACTTGCGAACTGGTAGTAAATGATACATTTAGAATTAATTTAACTTCTGTTCATAAGTGTACTTGTTTACCTACGTGAATAAAGACATTTTGAGTTTGATTAACAATAAAGTACTTTTAACTTTTAGCATTACATTAGTGATAAAAAGATACACCATCAGAGATTGATTGGAGTAATTATAAATGGAAAATTAATCTAATAAATTCATTATGGTAACACGGTGCAAGTCGTGACAAGATAACTGGTAATAAAACTTTCTAATTAATATTGTCATAATTGGAATCGCTTTTAAGTTACGTGGTAGCCTTGCTTTCCTAGAAAGAAACAATTACTGGTATTAAAGAGATCTTTAAAGTAACGATTTTAATCAGGTAGCCAATGCTGCGTTCTCCATAGTAGACAGTAGAAGCCACTCAGCGCAGTTGTGTTGTTACCAGACTGAAATATTATAAGATTAACGTTTTTTATCATTTAAAAAAATTTAAAAAATTATTTCATCCCCAACATAATATTATCGTTGGTTAATACATTTATTTTTAAATTGTAGTCAAGTTAATCATAGGCCAGCAACGCACTCGCGGCTTTTTTGTATTGTGATTTTCTACTCCTACCCGTTTGCGTTTACTATAGAAAAATATAACGAAATTTAATTAGGTAAAGTTTCAAATAATAGGATGAATTTTTAATTCGTTGTAATCTTATCTATAAAATCACCTCGCAATTTTTTTTACCTGTGACGGGGCATATCTATTGAGAAGGGGTCGGTATCCATCCCCCAGTGTTGCGAGCATCGGGTAGTTTATGCCGCCATGCGGATAAAGTGGCAATATAGCTCGCACCTGAAATAAAAAAAAAATATAATAATTAATCCAAATGATATTTAAGAACATTTAAGAAAAAAAAAATCAGCAGAATCCTTGATATTTTTCTAAATATTTTGAAAATAACAATGGTAAATTTTTGAACCTTATCCAGTTTTTGAGTGTATTCGGTGAAGTTATACAAACTTCAAAAAAGACGAAATGTTATTTTCATTTTATACCTAGAAACTATGAAATTTTTTTTTTTAATTTACAATTCAATAAAAAACAAATTAATATTAATTTAATCGATTTGAACTGTTTTAAAAGAATAACTTCGACTTCGATTTAAATGTTTCTGATTCCGAAGAAACCATACATTGACTAAAAGACACCCATGAATCATACCTCTCCTTCATGAGGCCTGCAGACAGCAAGCGGCCTCAGAGTAGCTGCATCAGCGACAATGACGCAGCCCCAAAGTGTACCCACATACGCCTCAGTGCCGCAAACGCACAGAGATGTTATCTTGAAAAATATATTTAACAAATAGGATACACTATAATAATTTTGTACTAAAGATTATCATTTGTTTTTTTGTTTTATAAGTGCTGTGACTAAACCGTAGTAAATCCGTTGAAACTAAGTTGTCATTATAGTCTCTTCTATTTAAAGCACCAAAGAAACCGTTTTGATCCTTCGGGCCGGATATGTACCGTCACAAATGTCTCACGCAATTATTAAAGTATTTTACTTTAATTATAGTAAAGCCCGTTAATTTCCAATATTAACAGTTGTTAACAATATACAATTTAAATTTCACGAGTAAAGGACTGCTCCAGTTTTTTCCAGAACTGTCCATCTATAGCTTTCTTTTTACTTTAGCCTTCGTTGAACACTTCTATATCTTCTATGCATTTTTTCTAAGGCACCCTGTTATCCGTCTTTCACTTGTATATTTCACATAAATACATTACTTTAGCTACCATAAAAGTACTATTACTACAGACTATCAAATAGTCTGTTTAATTTGTAGATCTAGCAATCCTTCAAGAAAAGACCGTACCAATTCTTGAAAGGTCGGCAACGCACTCGCGAGCCCTCTGGCATTGAGTGTCCATGGGCGGCGGTATCACTTAACATCAGGTTGACCGTTTGCCCCCTGTTCTATATAAAAAAAAACTAGCAATATTGGTAAACAATCTGATAAGACTTTGACGTTGTTAATGACGAGCTGTGACATATAATCACAATGGCAGCCGATACCAACGCTTGCTCCAACATATATAAAACAGCATAAATATACATTTTTATAAATAATTGTTCAACTCACCCGACATCTGTCTTCGGTGAGGGGGTCGTCACTTGCGATAGATTGCAAACTTTCCGAACTGGGCGCGAGTTTGCTACAGTCCAAGCGAGCACTTTGTTCCCTCGACGTCGCCGAGTACGCGTATACGTACACATCTGGTTTAAATGACAGTCGAATTAAGAACGCGTTATGAAGTAGCAACCTTTACACAAAAACCTTACATATAAATAGTAAATGATTTATGCCACGAAAGCGTGTAATATAAGGTAATAACTCTTCTTCTTTTAGTGTCTTTTAATTACTGGAGGCCGTGAGGCTCTTAAAGCACGTCCTGATACTCTTCCGCAGTCGCAACACCCGTCCATTTAAAGTTCAAAAATCATTTATTAATTTAGGTAACGCAATGTACACTTATGGACGTCAGTAAAGAAATATATAATGCTTCTAATTTTATATTTACTGCCAGTTCTCAAATCAAGGGCGTAGAACGAAAGACGAGAACTGGCAATAAACTCTCCGCCACTCTTTTGAATCACCAGGTTTTTGTTTTACACAATGTTTGTAAGCAGCTGCAACCATTACACCATGTTCCACGTGACATCGTAAGTAATTAATAGTTTATTAATAATAATAAAAAACAAAGATTTGTCCTCTATCAGCAGGAGACATGGTAAAATAGGAGCACGCACTTACATTCTCGTGGGAACAAAACGCAAACTCCACTCCCTGACGTTGTGAAACCATGATTTTTTCCTTCTACCAACTTCTACCAACGCGGTAATAACTCAAAATCACATAAATCAAGTCAAATTTGCATTGTTGATCTATTAGAATAGCAACACCACGCAATCATAGACATCTAACATTTTTTTTAAAGTTGATTTGGGTAGGAATTCTTATCTTGTCAAAATTTTGCATGCGCTACTTTTTTATGTGTAATAAGTATTTATTTATAAGTTTAATAATTAAATATAAATAATAAAATAATAATTATCTACTTTAATTACCATTTTTGCAGTTTGCAAGTACAGTTGACACATGGGGTGAGGCGGCAAGACGCGCTACTCGTGTAGGGCGGGCGGGAGCTGTGATAAACTCAGCCGCACTGACGCCCTCAGAGTTCACTGTATAGGTGTAGATTCCGTCACCACCTGCCCAAACCTCAACCCTGGAAACCAAATAATATGGAATTTAAAGCAAATTCTTTTCAAAACGCCTTTCCATGGGTTTTAATGGGCAAATAGAAATCTCATGGATAGCCCCCCCAATAGGCCGCATCTCATTTAACATCCGATTGGATTAGAAATCTGGTTAGCAAAACTGTCCTCCCGGGCCCCCCCCTAATGAGGTGGTTAAGACCTGAGACACAAAATTGTTAGTGTGATTATAGCGTGCGCGAGTGAGATGGGAATAAGACAATCTACAAGTAAAAAGAAATAGAATATGCGTGACGTTAGCAGCTATGCCAATAAATTTGAATGACCATAATGACATTTACCTTTTAAACAAATAAAGGAGTTTTAATTATTTTTTCAAAGAAATTTAGCAATGCTTTTTCACAAAGACCTATTGTTACTTAGTTAAAAGGTTATGAAACATACCTAGTTATTAAATTGAATGAATAATATAATAAATAATAATTATTACTAATATTAATTAATAATCGAATAATATACTAAATATTAAAAATTATTAAATTATTAACGATAAATATTAATTAATTATATTAAAAAAAAAAAAAAGCCAAAGAAGTATAACTTCTTACGCGCGTACATAAGTCACACGCACCCTTTTTTTTATATTTCTAGTATAACAGCCAAGATTTAAACAAAAAGTAAACACTTACCAAAAATCTTTTTGCTATAAATTAATCTTCTAATTAAGTTTTAATTTAACGTTCAAAAATCGCGTTTCATTGCATGCTTTTTAAATAAATCTATATTAATACGTCCAAATATTTGAACAGTAGTACTGTTTTTGAGTTGGCAACACTGAACGCAAAAGATCACGAGGTCGTTCACGAACCAGATGGATCGATCAAGTGAAATACTCATCGTCCTTCAAACTCTGCACTATACGAGAGAAACTGGAAACAGAGTCCAGAAGTTTTATTACTGACCACGACCATGAGCTACCGACTGAAAAGAAAGACTGTTAAAAAGAAAATATTGAATACCCATTATCAGCATAAACAGCAGTCAGACAGTTGAGTTCAGTGGCCGTGCCCAACTCTGTGAGGACGAACGTGCTCTCGGCTTGGGGTCGCTCGCACGATACCAGAAATAGTCTGAAAAGAATTTGTTTATTTATATTATCACGCTTTTTTCCCGAAGGAAGCATAACGGATATCCTGACATACCTATTCAGGGAGCGTTCAAGTATTACTTCACACAATTTTTGGACCCCCCATGTAACGCACCGTAACGTTTTTCTGTACCCAATAGTAAAACGTTTCGTGACCACCCAGAGACTCTTTATACCTAAAAGTTACCATTATGTTGTGTAAAGTACCGGAAAGTCGAAAATAATATTAACAATAATGCGTAATTCAATCCCCGCCCCGTATCGTTTTCCAAAAGGACCCCCCCAAAAAATTCCCCTCAAAAAATTCTTTACGTAATACTTAAACGCTCCCTTATCCACTTTCATGACATTCACCATCCATGCTCGTTTATCATAATCATAATCTAATAGGCAAGTAGGTGATCAGCCTCCTATGACTGACACACGCCTTGGACTGTTTGGGTCTAAGGTTTCCTCACGATGTTTTCCTTCACCGTTCGAGCAAATGTTAAATGTGCACATAGAAAGGAAGTACATTGGTGCACACATTTTTCTGAAAGAGATAGTAGATCTTAGTTACCTTCCACAAGACAGCGCAAGCGCAACGCGTCGTAGTGATTCCAGTGAGTATAACGCCGACACACTAGACCCACCGCCACCCACAGTTTCGCACACTTTGACACTCCATTGTAAGACACAGTCGGATATTCTGTTGAACAGATAAGATAATAATTAGATAAAAAAAAAACCGTAAAAACATATCAACGAAAGTATACGATATCTCGTAAACTACTGAACCGCTTGATGAAACTTGACTATTAACT
>CAJOBZ010000031.1:2435000-2700000 GCA_905332375.1 Pieris macdunnoughi | reverse complement strand
CTATCTGTAATTGTTAATAAAGCAGATAAATACAATGTAGCGACAGAACAAACGTTTGTTTTTTTAAGCTATTCCATAGATTTTATCGCGGGCTTTGAGCGCGGGGACCGAATCAAGAAATTCCGTAACAAAAATAAACCTATCACACGATGACATGATATAGTTGCGGCCAATACACGTTAGAGCGGGACAGAACGCATACTGCGTATTCACATCTCTCTGACGAGATCGGTGACGTAGCGTGAGCGCAGCCGGTGCAGCCGGTACGCGTTAGAGTGGAACAAACTATATAGGCGTGCTAGTGTGAGTCTGGTAGAATGGTAGATTGAATTAATATCAAAGAAAACAAAATACTGCGTAAATAAATAATTATAATTTCATATGTCGATAAAAAATGCTATGCAATAGCTTTACCGCGGCAGTCCCCGAGTAACACACGTCTTTTTTTTAATTCCTTTAAGTACTTCGTTAAGTCTAACAAATTCTGCAGACTAAAAAATATCTAAAAAGAAACAAAATTATGGCAATCAAGGTGTAGAAAATTATTTTAATCGAAATTTAACTCCCCCATAACATTTATGTTATAACGCTTGCTTGTCTAAAATCGATTTTAAAGAAATGTCGTGAAACAGTTGACCTTGGGACGGAACTTTTTTGAGTGTTAGGCGGTAAAAGGGGGGGGGAAGGGATGACAGTTTGTATGGAAGTTCTTTGTCGTAATGTCCTTAAAAACTATATTACGCAAATAAACAAATAAAGGGAAAAAGAACCGAGACAAATTGCAGGTAATGGATTTTAATATAATTAGTTTCAAATTATTGCTAAGACTAATAATTTTCTGTTTTTTATTTTGTAATCCAACAGCTAACATAAGTTATATAACAAAAAACAATTATGATAAACATATAGCCCATGGAATACATATATACAAAAACGGCTCTGTTGTGTGTGAAAGGGTGAATAGAAGATAATAGTTGTGTGATGTGTAGTTGTGTGTGAATGTGAGGGTGAATAGAGGATTGTATAAGTACCACAGATAAACTTACCATAATCTCCAAGTTTGACGTGGACATCAATAGGGTCTGGGCTATTTTCAGCCACTTGAGATTCAGCTGGAGCTGGGAAAGTCCAAACCAGCACGTTTTCCGACTGAAATTTTACATGGTATTTTTACATTGCGACAAAATCATGGCTTCTTCACAGATTTAAATCACTTAAATGCTCATAAAATTAAACACTTTGACAGATCCGACCAAATTTTTTGTATTGCAAAGCTCTGTGGTCCGTATCCCAATTCCTATGTCATGCCACAATGTCGCCTTGAGTGTTGTCAAATATGTCAAACAAAGAAATGTGGTGGTGCGCGGCAAAAATTGCCTTAAAATGAATGTTATATAATAACCTACGACGAATACCTTTAAATCCCGATAAAGCACGCGATGCGTGTGCAAGTATTCGAGTGCGCGTGCGAGCTGAAGCGTCAACGCACGCGCAGCACGTGCACCCACTCTGGCTCCACAACCACGATAGCTACGGAGTGTGTTCTCTAGGGAACCCTGAAAATCATTTCTTTTTTTTTATGATTCGCGTACAGTAGATGAAAACCAAATACCTTTTTAAAAGTTAGTCAAAACATACTTATAAAAAATTAATAAACTATATTCAGCTTTTTGTCACAAATTCAATATTCTTCACGCATATGATTTACGCAACTTAGGCCACAGTCTATGTTTCATCAAAATTGGTTGAGTAGTTTTTGAGATCGTTTACACACCTGTGAAATATTAAATTCAACTTTTTTAATAAATTGAAATAAGGCCGATTAAATTCCATAGTTTCATACCTGAGGCGCAATAGCCAGCAACAAGGCAAGTGGAGCTGGACAGGCTGCCAGCAGCGGCAGTACGTGAGGATGCCGAAGTCTGCTGAGGATGCCCAACTCTTGACGTAGACCGCAGTAGGCCCGACAGGCCCCTGCTAATGGCTCCCGTTCCCAACGTGAGACCGCTGCCTGGAAGTATAAAATAATGATAACGAACCATATATCCATTTTACTCAATGCTGCTGAATACAGCCCCCATCTCTCAGTTTATATTGTACTCTATTTATTTGAGAGACAGAGAGTGAGTGAAAGAAAAAAAAAGTGTGTGTGTGTCAGCTACGACGCACGATTGGAGTTTACTCCTTACGAACGATAAAATGGCGATAATGTTCTGTGGCTGTCGACCATATTTTCATACTAAAGGTGGTAAGAATATATGTTTTTATAATATAAATGTTTGTAGTAGTAATAAAACGTACCTACATCATCTATGCCCAAATAGGATTTTCTTTCTGTGACCAAAGTTACTTTTATAGTAAGAGAAGAATTTAATTTCACTGACCATTACTATTGACAAAACTCTATGGCACGCTAGACAATCTACTTTTATTTTTTACACCTGTCAACACTGACAATGTTGTAACGTGGCTGTCAAAACGTGAATTCAAAATAGAAAAGTCTGTGTAATGTATTCCATCTCATTCTTTTACACGTTCAATCCATTTGTCTCTTTCTACATAACGCCTCAACTTTTCGTGTTACACTTGATTTTACTCCTCATAAAATTTCCGTACCGGGCCTTATAACTCAAATCGTTTCTTAAGGAGTAAACTCCAATAAAAAATATATGCTAACCGATTTGGATTTCGATTGTACAGAATACTACATACCACGACTCAGGGACTGCAAAAACTAACCCAGACACATCAGAAGCTTATAACTACTCTCAGTCACACTCTAGTTATCTATCTATCTCATCACATACTTAAACTCACACATAATTTTGGTCATTATATTTGTAAAGCTCGTTGGTTTAATCCGGCTCGAAGGACCAATGTACAGCTTTACAGCCAGTGTGTGAGATCTTGTACAGTATATGTGTATGTATTAGCAAGCTGCACTAGATAACTAAATATAAGATATTGTAGGATGACATAAGAATCTAACAACGGATCCCTAAACCCTACTACAGGTGTACCATAACACATAAATAGCCTATATATATAAATAAGTAAGTTAATTTTGTCACAAATGTATGAATAAATTTTATTGTTTAATGTTTTTCAATTTCTCGTCACAACCGATTTGTGACAAGAACTGTTATTCAATCATCCGCCATTAACCAATCAATTATGAACCTAAATCAAAGGTCCCTCAAATCAGTGTTAGGCATGGTGAAATAGGAGCACACACATTATCGTGGGAATGACATGTAAGGACATATCACTATTCATAGAAAACAAAATCAGAACAAATAAAACTACTCGTTCGTTCATTGTGTGAGAGAAAGAGACAAAATAGTATTTTTCCTGAGTTAGATTACAGCGACTTATTGTTAACAAAAGTAATTTAATTGTCAAAGAATTTGCATCAAATGTTAAATACCTTGTAAGCCGTAAGAGCGGGTATAGAGTGCGGCTGCGCTGGCACCGGCTGTAGCGCCTTTAATGCGACTCTGCGAGATTCGCAGCCAGGTGGGCGCCATGTTCCAGCAACCACCGTCCCAAACGCCCCCCTCCCCACCACGGCCCCAAGTGTTATGTGCTCCCAACGGGCACGTTTTGAGTCTTCCACGTCGAGTAGAAGCTGTAAAATAATTTAAAAAAATAAACCAACATCTCAAAAACTCCTGAAACGATTTAGATGTCTCGAAAGTTGAAATGCATTTGATTTAAACCAATAGAACCATATATGACTTTTCCTTGCACACGTGCTTTGAAACCCAAATCATAATACTTCTTTTCCCATTTCAGTAATATCACTTACAGTCAGTTCATATTTATAACCTACTTTTACTGAGTCGGTTAATAATTGTCTTCTATATATTACTGTCTTTTGTATATTACTAACTGTCTTATGTATATTACTAACTGTTTTATGTGTATTACTGTCTTATGCATATTACTAACTGTCTTATGTATATTACTAACTGTTTTATGTATATTACTGTCTTATGTGTATTACTAACTGTCTGGTGTATATTACTAACTATTTTATGTATATTACTGTCTTATGCATATTACTAACTGTCTAATGTATATTACTAACTGTTTTATGTATATTACTAACTGTTTTATGTATATTACTAACTGTCTGGTGTATATTACTAACTATTTTACGTATATTACTGTCTTATGCATATTACTAACTGTCTGGTGTATATTACTAACTTTTTTATGTATATTACTGTCTTATGCATATTACTGTCTTATGTATATTACTAACTGTTTTATGTATATTACTAACTGTCTGGTGTATATTACTAACTATTTTACGTATATTACTGTCTTATGCATATTACTAACTGTCTTATGTATATTACTAACTGTTTTATGTATATTACTGTCTTATGTATATTACTAACTGTCTGGTGTATATTACTAACTATTTTATGTATATTACTGTCTTATGCATATTACTAACTGCCTAATGTATATTACTAACTATTTTACGTATATTACTAACTGTTTTATGTATATTAATAACTGTCTGGTGTATATTACTAACTATTTTACGTATATTACTGTCTTATGTATATTACTAACTGTCTGGTGTATATTACTAACTATTTTACGTATATTACTGTCTTATGCATATTACTAACTGTCTTATGTATATTACTAACTGTTTTATGTATATTACTAACTGTCTGGTGTATATTACTAACTATTTTATGTATATTACTGTCTTATGCATATTACTAACTGCCACATATACTACCAGTTACCTAATTAGGATGTATTTATCATGGAATATTTGCATCAAATTATAAATTTTTTTTTATGAATTATAGCATAAGCTACACTATTAAAAGCCTTCATAAGATCCAAAACACGGTGACAATTTTCATAAGTTTTGCTGAATACCTTCTTTCTATAAGCACGTCTAATACTCACCACATCAGGTGCGACATCAGCGAGTTCAACGTCAGCATGATGCTGGCAGACCAGCCTCTTACCAGTGCATCCTGCTAGAATACACTCTTCAAGGGTCCAACATTCTCCAACTGTGAAACAACGTTGAACTCCTTCAACGGAACCGAGGCGCGATGATGCTAAAAAAAATTGCTAATTTAATATTACTAAAATAAAGACGCATTATAAAATGTCGTGTTATGAATTCAAATTCAGAATTCTAACTAAAAAGTTAGAGTGAGTTCTGATCCATAGATTGAGAGGCAAGATCTGGAGTTAGGTCCCTAAGTGTACATGGGCGGCATTATTAAACTGTTTTTAGAGGCACTTTACACCTAGGATATAAACTCTTTTGCCGAAAAACGGGCACCGAAGGAAATTTACGTTCACTCAGTTAATTAAATGAAATTTATAATTAATAAATTTTTGTATACTTATAATCGTGATAATACGAGTGAAGTGAATTCTAGGAGCTGCCCTCGTTCTTCGTTCCTGTTATTCTTCTGTCTCCATTAATCTGTTCCCTTTTTCACTCCGTCTTATACATAAGTGGGAGTAAATGAACCCGTTAATTCATAAACCTTGGAATTTGAATCCCCAAAATCAGTGTATTTTTAGGAATTAATATAGTATTGATGTCTTGTAAAAGAGGACATTTTCATGAACTGGAAAATATTATTAGCATGCTAACAAATACTAGGGTTATATAAAATGTATATTTCCATAAACTCGAATGTTTCATAATAATTTAAATAACAACAGTAATTTATTAAGAATTTCGTATAAAAACTTACAAACTGACTCGTTCCCGACTCCACTGTCACGATCCGAAGTTCTCGACTCCTCGGAGAGGCGTAATCTTCGCGGTTCATTCCCCAATTCTAGACGTTTCAAAGCCTGAAATAACAAAGGAAAATATTTAGTTTGAAAATGTCAAAAACAATTTTCTAGACTTTTTAGAACGAACTTAAATAATTTCTTCTAGTACAATACGATATTAGTTTTTGGCAGATTCCATACAATTTGTATAGTTTTCTATTCAAACAAGTTCTGCTTCCGTTTAGTTTCAAATCCACTAACAGAGCGCTGTTCTGGATTTAATAACAAAAATCTATTGTAACTTTTTTATTGGGTAAATAAGTCTTTGTTACGTGTGGTGCCTGTATTTTGGAAAATAAATTTCATTTAAGGACATAATATTTTATCAATAATATCGTCAATATATGTGAAATATGGTCCTATGCCCTATTATAATGAAAAATATTCACAGGCGCAGCTTTACCCTATATCTAGCATAATTGTTTCATTTTTCTTAGTATTTTAATATATATAGAAACGGGAATATTTTGACGTAAATTGATTACCTGAACCAAATTATTGTCATGTAGTTCTGGCTGGAATTGTGGGAGATTGTTTGAGACAGCGTCGCGCAGACACCCGGGGCATGGGACCACTCGTGTTATGAGACAACGCCCTTCCGAGGTATGCACGAAGCGGGTACCTAGAGCGGCAAATAACGGTTCCAAACCCTTAATAAAAAATTTACCAAAAATTGACTTTAAATTGCGAAGTTAGCCTAGTGACTAGATGCCCTCACAATTCTGGGGTCGTGCGTTAAAGGTAGATCGTAAGGGTTTTGTAATAAACTAAAAATCTACATATTTCAGGCACAAAACCCTAATCATACATACATACATATATATTTTTTAATATTGAACAGAAATAATGAAAATCTAAACAGCCGCCATCTGAGGCCTTGGCCCAAGACCTCCGTATTGATTATATTAGTAATGTCGACAAAATAGTTGGAGCTCATACTCCAAAGAAATAAAAAAAGTATTGCAAATAAAAAAAACTTAATTAGTTTATTTAGACGAGATAGGTTTTTTAAAACATTAAAATACGTACTAATTGACGTATCGAATAATAATTTCTTTTTTATTTTATTCTTATATCACAGGGGCAAACGCACACTAACATTGCCAGAAAGATGGCAAGTGCGTACGAAAAGAATTGGTACGCTCTTTCTTGTAGGAAGTTTAAATCGAATTCCTATGTTTTCTTCTGGAAACCTTCTTGCCAAAATAGTAACTTAATCGTATTATTATAGCTTGTTTTAGCTAGAAAAGCTCACCTAAAGATGGATACCAATCTTCCAGCAACAAGTCCAGAAGATCTGAGACCAGCGCCAGAACTTTTGCCAGTACCGCTGGGTTGGGTTCCAAGGTTATACTCTGAAATATTTCGTTACTATTAGTCATCTCATTGATTTCAGAATAACCCGTATCCAACTAATATGAAAATAAATTCTGAATTGAAGTTTGAGTTTCCTTTGAATTATTATTGATATATGTGGCAGATTCGAAGCGATTAATTTTTGCCAGATAGATATAACTATAGTCGTATTATCAAAAGTCAAAATCATTTATTCATTTAGGTAACACAATGTTCACTTATGAACGTCAAAATGAAATATATTTTAAATGCTTCTAATTTTACATTTACTGCCAGTTCTCAAATTAAGGGCGTAGAACGGAAGAGAAGAACTGGCAATAAACTCTCCGCCACTCTTTTTAATCGCCAAGTTTTTTGTTTTACACAATGTTTGTAAGGAGCTGCAACCATTACACCATGTTCCACATGTTATCTTAAGTAATAAATAACAAATATTTGTACTCTATCATCAGAAGGCATGGTGAAATAGGAGCATGCACTAACAATCTCGTGGGGGATCTCGTTCTCAGAGTGTAACTGAACAATCGTTAGAAAACTGAGACTTATTACTAAAATAAAGATGCATGTTGAGACGTTTATAAACACTAGAAGTGAATGACAATGTACAATTTCATTAAACCGTTGAAAAAGCGGAGTACCTCAAATCTCCCTAGAATTATTTCAGGGTCTCCAATATCGGCTAAAAATGTAACTTGTTATTGAATAAAGAAATTTTGATTTTGAATTAAACTGAACGATCGATTCAGTGCACTAGTGACAAATTGACTTTGACACATTGACAATTTACAACCCGTTAGATGTCTATGATGGCGTTGGGTTGCCATTCTAATAAAACAAATGACATCGTGTTCTCTTAACTGACACTACATAAACAAAATTCAGTAGATTAGCTTAAAATGGTTATTTAAATATTGCTAGGACAAAAACGACTTTGAAAACGGTACATTTTGGATATTAACCTGGTATCCTGTTAACGGGAGCCCATCTTTGCGTTTTGCGATGCAGGCTTGCGCTGGCAGAAGAATTTCAATGCAGGCAGAAGTCTGCATATCCAATTCACACCACACACCTTCTTGACGTACTCGAAATCTGTATTTTAACAGAAAACAACTATATTACTAAGTAAATGTCAGTGTTACTTCAAATTTTACAAGCAAATAAGTAATAACGAAAGAACCTAGGAAGGTTAAAGAAGGAATCCTTCAAATTTTCTAGAAAATTCAGGATTTTAATAATGATTTTTATAAATTGACCCGTTTTTGAAGTTATATTTCTTTAGGTGCGTTATGAAAAATTGATGAGAGTGAAATTTTACGATGCGCGCGCACCGTGACACAAAATTAACAGAATGAAGTTGCCCACGGAAGATGCTACGGCATTGGAAATAATTTAAAAACAACATTCGAATAATAATAGAATTTATGTTACACTTAATGTAAAGAATAATAATAAATATTTATTTATTTGATTTTTCAAATGTAAACTGAACTTTATTGACTATAATGACTCCTTTCCCAGTCTTTGATTATTTAATTGTAATTAATAATTTGCATGCAATCAAAAACTATTTTTAATAATGCCAAAGAAGTATAACTTCATACGCGTGTACTGAAATTTGCTAGGCAACCCATATAGATTATATTTATTGACATATTAAATTAAATATAAAATACGTTTCATTAAATAAGCATCTCGGTGAAGGTCGTTGTATATCGGGATCTTATACTATTATGTGTATGTTTTTGATTAAGGTAATAAAGTATAAATAAATAAATATATGTGAAAACCATACAAAATTCAATTTCGTAGTTTCTGAGTTTTTCGCTTCTACATATACACGGCCAGGAGACTTTATTTTATAACATTTTATCATATATTTTAATTAATAATTTTGACATTATTTCTGTAGTGAATGGTATATGTAAGCACGCTATTTAAAATCGTAAAGTATCAGTCATGTAAATAAAATCATCAAAAAACGCAATCTCTCCAACCTTTAGGCCCTTTCTCCACTGCGCCGGTCCGGTGTCGCATACCGGAATGAGTCATGAGAAAAATATCGGAAGGCCGGATTGCGCTTCTCCACTATATCCGATCCGACAATAATCGATTCTTGTATATTTATCATGCAACACTTATATTAACTTTATTATATTAATAAAACGTTCTAAATTCTGGAAATTTTATTGCCCTGGCAAGTTTATTACTTTTTAATATTGTCTATCTTAAAATATTATAATCTTCTTAATAAATAGTTCACTAATACTATGGTATAAAAATATAAATAAATAGCAACATAATTTGGTTTGGTCCAGGTTATCCAGATTCTTTCAAATTAAAGAAACTATAAATAAACCTGTGAATAATAATTTATAACCTCTTGGATACTTGGACCGATAAAACACCGCGTTCCGTACTAGCAAGTTATCGGATCGATAAAAACCGGATGCCGGAGTAGTGGAGAAGTACGTAAGTACTGTTGTGAGTTTCTAAATCGGATCGGTAATTAACGTTTGCCGGACCGGAGCAGTGGAGAAACGGCCTTAGGGTTTGCTGGCTTATTAACCTCATATGGTGGTACAATTCCTCCGTATCCACATCATCCACCAGGCTCCCCAGCAAAGGGTCCTTTGTTGGGGATATCTCCCTCAACGAAAGCAAGGTCAGCTGTCCACAGACTAACTTCAATCCCGTCTTCCAAACCTTCCAGGACCAGTTGAGCTCAAGTGCCTTCATCAGGTTTTCGTCTTGTTCAATCTTATATAAAAAAATATGCTGTTAGTATATATTTAAAATAATAAAAAAATAAATCAGTGGCGCTACAGCCTCTTTAGGTCTTGGCCTCAGATTTCTGAATTTGTTTCATGATCATTTTTAAATCTAACGCCGTCGACTTTTTGAGTCTAAGATATGTCGGTTTCCTCTCGATGTTTTCGTTCACCGTTCGAGCGAATGTTAAATGCGCACATAGAAAGTCCATTGGTGCACAGCCGGGAATCGAACCTACAACCTCAGGTATGAGAGTCGCACGCTGAAGACACTAGGCCAACACAAAAATATATACAACTTTAAATTTAAATAATATATAACCTTAAAATTGTATTATGTTCCTTAATTGATATACCTCTTGTGGAATCTTGTACAGATCAGGCGCAGTGGCAGCGAGTGCACCATCAGCCAAAAGCCGCGCACACAACCGCGCCCAAAAGCCACATGGCACGTACGACATCAGAAGGATACGACGAAGCGAGCGGCCACTATCCCTACTTGATAGGACGATGCCCCATCCGCAGTCCTCTATGGACAAAAATCTGTACACTTAGGGTAAGTATGACTTCGGTACGTCAAATCCAATTCGGAATTTCGACAGCGCTAAGTATCGACTCTGAGCGTTAGATATTTTAAATTTACCGGTTTATACTTTGGCAAGTGACATTAAAATTAAAATTAAACATTATACAAAAGTAGTGCTTAATTTGTTTGTTTTAAAAATATTAAAAAACTGTTACAATGTGGTATTTGGTGGATGTTGTGTGACCGAAATGAAGCCGTCAAATTAAATAAAAAAGTGCGTGCGTACAAAGTACACACATCAAAATGAAACTTCTTTGTCAAACCAATTTTTAACTCTTGTTCATATTTATACAAATCTAAGACTTTCGATTTCCGAAACTTAAGAGGGAAGAAAAAGGAAGATATATTAGGAGTTTAATGAATGTAATTGGTATTAAAATATTAAAAGTGTCGAAAATTAATACAAATAATATATATTTTTTTTAAATTTATATCTTCGATACTAAAAACACGTGTCATTTGAATTTACAATTCATCATTTGAGATTTCAATAAAATTCTTTTGAATAAAATTTAAATAATAATATTTAATAAATTTACTTTACGAAATTTTAATTTTAAAAATATAATTTCTATGAGGTTTCACCTTTAACACTCTGTCTCAATCGCTCTCTACATTTTCTTCGACAAAAACGCTGCACATCTTCGTGACGTTCCGTAAAAATTTTACCCTCATGCGCCTTAAGAAGTTTCACTTCAAAAACTACAAGCTGACCTGTCTATTATAAGTTGGCATTTAGTTAGAGTACATACGTGTGAGAGGGGCTTCAGAGTTGCGTATTTCGTCGCAGGTCGTCAATGTGTTGGAGAACATTCTCCGAGGGGTGCCCGGCCAGGTACGGGATTTTAGGGCTAACTGTAAATAATATTCATGTTCGATCACTAAGCTAGATTATTGCACGATTACTGACAAATGCGTGCACTGACTTGACAGGTCCACTCAATCTGTATGGTTCTTTCCTCAAAAGACCATTTCAGACTGCAATCTACATGGTCTTCACATGATCTGACCAAGATTATGTCTGGACTTTAAAAGAGACTGTGACCTCTGAGTTTGTTTCGGCGTTTCTTCTCAGAGTAGTCAGATAGGAAACGTCGAACTCATGTAATTTAAAAAAATGTGTGCGTGTACTAGGTGTACACACGTAAGAAGTGAAACTTCTTTATGATCTTATTAGAAACTATTTCTTTAAACACAGTAAATTTTGATACACTGCCTAGCATATAATTTACAAATTAATTGCTGCAAATTGCGATTAGCAAATTTCAAGTCGAAAATGTAATCCGTTGTCAAACTTCAAAGTCAAAAACATACTATATGTTATATTTTAACGCCGATAAAGAAGTTTGACTTCAAAAAGCAACATGGCGCGTAACGGAAAAATGTGACGCGTAACGCAAAAATGTTACACTAAATTTTTTTCCAACCCCGATAAAGAAGTTTCACTTCAAAAAAATATATGCTTGACGTGTAAGTGTTTGTACAAACCTACTCACAGAGAATAAATCATTTATCATTTATAAAAACATTCAATCAGTCACGATTTTCATTTTATACCTCACAAAGATGAACAATTTTCTCCCATACACATACTTGTTTCCAACGAAACCTTTATATATATATTAAAACAACATTCTATCCGTAACAACAAACATTTGCTGTATTCGTGTGCACATATTAACACAAAATTTGATATAATTCAAATATAACAGAGCGCTTTAACTTTTCATACAAAAAGTCTTATTAAGATACATTATATAATCGATTGTATTGTTCATGCTTAGAGTGCCAAATGGTATCTCAAATAAGAGAAAGAAATATGGTGTCTGAAGTGCATTTTATAACTCTAGCTGAGCAAGCATTTCTTAAAAAGTTAAAAATATTATATATATCGTAAAAAACATGATAAATAGTGTACAGGGTCCTGTTATATAGCCTTGCACCCTATCTGGCTGACTCACTAGTACCTTCTGTCTAGTCAGCATTTCCCACCGAGAGGTGAAACAATAATTAAAATATGAAATCAGTTCGGTGTCATCCTTCGTCGCGGAAACACATTTGTTGGTTTTCATTTATATTCTGTAAGTTTTTATAATCAAATAAAAGTTCAATTGTATCGTGAATTCATTTTTCTTTTTTTTTAAACCCAATTACTGGGATACTTTTAACAGTCTGAATAGCACAGAATGGCATATAATAGAAAATCTATTACATAAAAAATAAAGAAAATTTATTTCTTTGTTATGTCATTAGTATATAAGATTTCAAAACCTAACCTAAACAAGGTTCTTAAAAAAATATTATTGAAATTACTTTATAATACCTCGCCATCTCTTTATATAAATTATGCTACTTTTGGGTTTTGTCAGTTAAGTACTCGCACAAATATGTATATTTTGTAAGTACCCAAATAAATACGAAAATTTGTAAAAATATACCTGTGGTTGCGGCTGCATTGGCTCAGTGGTGGGGAGCAAGGGTGGGACGAGCAACGCCCTACCGTCCCAGCATAGAGCCAGCTCGAACTTGTTCAGCAAGGACATTCCCAACGAACGAGCTTCCTCTCCACCTCCTAATGCTGGCGAGGCTTTGAAGACGTGCGCTAAATCTTCCACCTTCATTATACCTAAAGATTTTTTTATCATTATTCTTCTTACTGGTACGGAAAGGAAAATTTCGAAGTGAATACCGTCTAAGAAGATTTTCCGATCGATAAATTTCTCCAACTAGATCAGATTTTTTTTTGCGTTGTACTAGTAACTCAGGCGCAATTTCTTAGGCATTGCGCTAATTCAAAATTTGCTTAAGCGTGCGATTCACATGTGACATAGACTTTCTGTGTGTCAATCTCTTCCGAAATTGCTCGAACGATTTTCGTGAAATTTTGTGTGAATATTGGTTAGGTACCTTATCGGACAACATCTATTTTTCATTCCCCTAAATGTTAAGGGTGGTCCGGTCCAACCCTTTTTTTTTATACAAATTTTTTTCTTTTTCTTTTTTTATGATAAAGTTTTTTATGATAAGATAAATAAATACAAACAACCCTTTATTTTCACCCCTCACCGATCAAAGCTTATTTTTTATTTGTTAATTAAATACTTATGACTTTCACATGAAGAAGAAACAAAGTTCGCGGGGGCATTTAGTATAGTAATATATATAACACTCGTTCGTACGGTGAACGAAATCGTGAGACATGCATTAGAACCATAGGTACATAAATTATCGAAAAAATAAGTGACGCGCGAAAATTACAAACCAACTTCATTGTAGAAGTCTATGAACATCTTTAATCTAGACCTATATGATTTTTAGCTCTCGAGACATTAGTATTTAATCAGAAATAACACACGTGCCTAGATGCCCAAATAGAATATCCAATTCCAACAATATCACATGGTTACCCATGAAGTTTTTGCCGCGCACCACCACAATGTGGAACCAGCTGCCCATTGAAGTATTTTCGAACCAATTCGACTTAGGGTCCAAAAAGAAAAGAGCCTTCTGGCACTGTGAGTATCATTTAACATCAGATATCAACAAAGTTAAATCCTTTTTAAAACGATCAACTGGTGCCGTTTACGGGTACAACCAAAAAATTCTAAAAACACATTTTAAGAAATATCTAAACACTTACCACTATTAGCGAACGGATTGATCTCCCGAACAGTAACGACATGAGCCAAAATATCACAGAGCCACTGAGGACGGAGGAAGTACAGCTCCTTAAGTGTCGCGTCGTCGTAGTGGAGTAAGACACCTGCGGATATTAGAAGTACTTAGTGGTTAACGAAGACATATGTGGGTTTCGAATTCAGATAGGAAGGTTTAGCGTGCAGTGAGTGATTATGAGTGAAGAAGAGTGGTTGTCAGAAAGGAAGAAACTCAGAAGTTATAAAAAAAGCGATATAATAATTTTACGTACACGAATTTTGACAACTGACATACTAGTTATAACTTATAAGAAACGTAGTTTGATGTGAATTGTGTTTGTGTTTAGTCAACAGGATTTCTTAACCACTTTTAGAAATTCCTGGCCGGATTATAAAGGAAGATGGAGGTAAGAGGAGGGAAGGGAGGGAGAGAGGGGGGGGTTTAGGGAGAATAAGGAGATTGGAGAAGATGGTATCTCAACCCAACAGAGTTTGAAACGAATAGACTGCTGGAATGGGCATCTAGAGAGAATGGGAAAGGATCGGAGTGTCAAGGATTCATATCTGGGCCCAGATCCGCTGCAAAGACATCGTAAAGAGGGACTTGCATGAGCTCCAAGTTGCCACGCAGCAGCCAAACATCGTCGAAGGTGGCGTTCTCAAGTCTTGGAGGCCAAAACTTGGGTCATTTCCCCACAGGAGTATAAAGTGTAAAAAGAGATTGACTACTACTTCTGTCGTACTCTTCATTTCTGAAAGTCGTGTCACTGTAAGGTTCCTGCCCTGCTAGTGATATCATACATTATGATATTTACCATTTTCATGTAGAAACATCGTCGCCTGGTGCAATTCAGCGGCATCTCTGAACATTTTGAGATTCTTCTGCTGCATGTACTGCGTAACCTGGAATTTTATGACTTATTCAGGTTTAATTGTCTAAAGATACTTTAGTCTTATTACCATCAAATATATTTTTACGTGAGATTTTTGAAGTGAAACTTCTTTAGGCCCATGAGGGTAAAATTTTTACGGAACGTCACGAAGATGTGCAGCGTTTTTGTCGAAAGGGAGAGATCGATTGAGAGATAGTGAGAAGGGTAAAATACCTTATAAAAAATTTGTTTTTAAAATTAAAATTTCGTAAAGAGAATTTATGAAATTTAGTATTTTATATTTTATTCAAAATCATCTATTGAAATTTTAAATGACGAACTGTAAATTAAAATGCCACGTTTTCTATTATCGAAGAAATAAATAAATAAAAAATTATAAAATTCACGTGTCACAATGTTCGTTCCCATACTCCTCCGAAACGGCTCGACCGATTGTTATGAAATTTTTTATGCATATTCAGTAAGTCTGAGAATCGGCTACTATCTATCTTTCAAACCCCTAAGTGTCAACCCCAATTTTTTTTTTTGTTTTTATATTTTTATGATACAGCATACAAAAATGCATACAACCCCTAATTTTCACCCCTCTATGTTATATTTTTATTTTTTAATATATTAGATAGTTATTTTTATTGAACTAAAAAAATGTTTTCAAGAAATAATATACAAGGCAAACCAAACGTTTGCCGAGTCAGCTAGTAATTTGTATAAATTTTTGACACTTTTAATATTTTAATGACAATTAAATTCATTTAATTCCTAACATATCTTCCTTTTTCCCTCCCTCTAAGTCTCGGAAATCTAAAGCTTTAGATTTGTATAAATATGAACAAGACTTAAACATTCGTTTGCCAAAGAAGTTTCACTTCTGACATGTGTACTTTGTACGCACGCACTTTTTTTTGAATAATTTGTAGAAGGTATTAAATAAGCGCACTCTTTTGATGTATTTTGCGGGTAGTTATGTTCAATTAGCGTATATTATAAGAGCAAAGATTTGCATTTTCCATGTTTGTAATACATATCTCTAAAACTCCTAAACTGATTTCTAAAAATAAAGGAATTTACCAAGCGTCGATACTGTTCGTGTCTTAGAACCGGCTCCTTGAGTTCACCAGCTAAGGAACTGACACATTCTTCCAAAGCCAAATATGTAGCTGGCACACGCTGTTCCAACATCGGTTCTTTGCTACCTATAATTAAACCAAGAAGTATTACCAAGGACAGCTTTTGACAGATATATAGATTTGACAGTTCCTATACATTTTGTATATAATATACGAATTCTATTCAAAGCATCCGTTTAGTTCCAAATACGCACACGGAGCGCTGCTAATGTTTTCCATTCGAAAAACTATATTTGTAACGCGACAGACTCGCGTTGGCGTAAACAATATCACACTACGGCCAAGACGCATACACGCAACGCACACATAGAAGCGCGCGGCTTCTATATAATGCGATGTCCGATCAAGCTCGTGGCATTCGCTAGCTAGACGTCTGCAAGTACGATAGCCCACCGGGTCGTCTGCTTGTAGATCTTCAGTAGCTTTTCTTGACCGATGCCCCGCGTCGTTAAGTTAAGCCTTAGCTAGGTGAACATAAGGGTTGCGATGCCCCGCGTCCTCCCTACGGTTCAATGTTAGGTTAGTCATATTGTATGTACCTATCTACTGTTATGTTTTCAATATTGTAACAAGAAGAACAATAAATTACTTTCTTAAGGACAATTGAGTTTAATTCTCAACACGCCCTTACAACTGGCGCCCAACGTAAAAGAAGAAGACGGGTATACTAAAAATTCAAAAGACCCGCATTTTTTATCAACGCGCCTTTCAACTGGTGCTCAATGTAAAAGAAGAAGACGGGTATATTAAAATTAAACAGACCCGCAAATTTTTAACGCGCCTTACAACTAAACGGCACCCAACGTAAAAGAAGAAGACGGGTATATTAAAAATTCAAAAGACCCGCATTTTTATCAACGCGTCTTTCAATTGGCGCTCAATGTAAAAGAAGGAGACGGGTATATTAAAATTAAACAGACCCGCAAATTTTCAACGCGCCGTCCAATTGGCAACAGTAAAAATAAATATACGGGTGTATTAAAATTTTAAACTACCCACATTTTTTCAAAATGAGCGAACAAGCTACAAATATAGTTATGAGTGACAATCAACTCATTCACTTGATTGAAGCGATATCAAGAACATCATTGTCCTCAAGAGAAGAAAGTTTTGAACGACTAATACAATCTTTTTCGTCGATATCTACTTCAGATACCAATATGCAACGTACAAGTTTTGCTAAATGTTTGTCAAGGTTTAGTGGTGAACGAGATTTCAATGTGGTGGAAGAATTTATTAACACTATAAGTATCTTCAAGAAAATTGAAAATATTTCGGATGATGATGCCATAGAAGGTTTGGGGTTATTATTAACTGGTCAAGCATCAACTTGGTGGCAAGGAGTAAAAACGGAGGCAAAAACTTGGATTTCAGCAATAAATCTGTTAAGAGAATCTTTCGCCCCGAAAAAGCAACCTCACGAAATTTATTTAGAGTTATTTTCTACACGCCAAGGTCTCAAGGAATCAATTGACACATTTCTTTGTACAAAACGTGCACTTTTATCACAATTACCAACACAACGGCACAAGGAAGAGGATCAAATTGATTTAATTTATGGTTTGCTAAACATTTATTTGAAAAAACATATTCCAAGGTCAGAAATTAAGACTTTTCGGGATCTACTGACAAAAGGACGTCATTTTCAAAGTTTAAAGAATAATGAAGAGGGAGAAAAATTAATAATCAAAAGGTGTAATTATTGTAACAAGAGGGGTCACACAGAAGATGAGTGCAGGAAAAAACAAGCAAAGAATATGGAGAAGCCAGGTGTTAAGTGTTATGGTTGTGGCACCCCGGGAGTGTACAGAAGCAATTGCTTGAACTGCAAAAGTAAGGAAACGCCACCAAAGCCAGTACAATTTTATTCTATTATTAATAAAACTATAGAAGATGGAGTAAAAATACCTATAATTGAAGTAACTATTAAAAATTCAAATGGGTACGCTTATTTAGACTCCGCGGCTCGTACAAGTATCGCTGGTTCTACATTATACGAAGTATTATTAAAAGAAGGCTACACTTTCACGGACAAAGAAGCTTTAATTAATTTAGCTGATGGCTCCACAAAACACATGAAGCTCAAAGTTATAACCATTGAAATAAATATAGGTATTATTTTCTTTCCATTGCGATAGCGATACATATTGTTCGTACTAAAAACTTTCTTAGTCAACAGATAAAGAATTAGTTAACAAATGACACTATGTGGTCAATATATTCTTGAAGCCTTGTTGTATGTACAAAAAATTATAAACGATTTCAAAACAAATGGTGACTTTCACCAGTATAATACTCGAAACAGAACTAATTTGTGTATGACCAATCAGGCTCCAGAAGATAAACCACTCCTTATATGGAAATTTTATTCGTTTTTAAACTCCCAAGCGCAATTAGAGAATTATCACTAAATAAATTCAAAGCCCTCGTTAAACGTAAATTAATCAATAAAACTTTTTTTAAATTTGACGATTTAAACAAATTGTTAAAGTATCAAACAATTTGTATGACTCAAAACTTGGATATAAAAAGAGAGGCTGAGAGTTTCTTGCCAGTTCTTCTTGCCCGCTATACGCCCTTGACTTTCGAACTGGTAGTAAATGTAAATTTAAAATCAATTTAACATCTTTTCTGTTGACGTTCATAAGTGTACTTGTTCATCGATATGAATAACGTTATTTAAAAATCTCATAAATGATACAGACGCCCAGAGTCTGTTCCACGCCCCATTAAAGGCAGCGCAGACAAGCACCTCTCTGATATTATTAACATCCTCCATTCGGAGAGTGTCATACAATATGTAAGACTGCAAACGAGGAACTGAATCTTATTAGACTATACTTTAAAATAAACCACAGAAATTCCGGCGGCAATAAAAGGCGGCAAAGGGAGCGTTCAAATATTACGTAACGATTTTTGGAGGGGGCGGGTCCTTTTGTAAAACGTTACGATGCGGGGCAGGGATTGAATTACGCGTTATTGTTAATATTATTTTCGTATTTCCAGTACTTTACGTGGTGTAAAGTAATGGTAACTTTTAGGTATAAAGAGTCACTAGGTGGTCACGAAACGTTGGGTACAGAAAAACGTTACAGCGCGTTACATGGGGGGAGGGGGGTCAATAATCTCCAAAAATTGCGTGACGTTATACTTGAACGCTCCCAAAGCACTCGCGAGATATTTGGCAGTGTCCATGCGCATCGGCATCACTTCACATCAGATGAGCCTCCTGCCCGTTTGCTATAAAAGAAAAATCTTACCTGGAGGTTTGACGCTGAACGCAACGGAATATATTATGTCCGCCAAAAGTTTTATATTGTGTCGAGTACTGCAGGAAACCTGCAACATTGTGATTTCTAGGGTAAATACGATCGTTATTATTGCTTAAAAAAGATTATGAGTTACACTCCGATTTTTAATTCCGTAGAATTCTGACAGCTATCATTTTTTGACATGTCAGAGATGGCAAACCTTTTTGGCCGGGCACATTTTTTTTTTTTCAATACGAGTCTGAACATCTGAGGTTATACATACATTTTATTTGTTAGTGAATGAATCCATTTTATTGTTTAACGGCTAATTGTGATAATTACGTCCCTTTTTATCACAAACAGTATAAAACGCACAAATAAAGATAACATTTTATATTTTTAAAAAGGTTTACTTAATCTGAAATTAGTAGACAGTGATGCCAGCTTAAGAATAAAATAAAATAATTAAAGTAAATCGATATACTGTTCGTGATATAGAAAAATTTGTTATATTTGGTATAGGTCACTTGATTAAATTTTTAGATTTGCCTTTATGTAGGTAAAACATAAAAATACGTAGCATTTTATTTTTTATTGTCCTCAAATCGGTCAAATTTGTCCATTTTCCGGTTGAGAGTTTTTTAATAGCAACACTTATGAACTGTCAGAATTCTACGGAATGAAAAATCAGAGTATAGTTGGCTAAGACGTGAAAAATCTAAATTATTATAAGAACACCAGTGGCGAACAACACTGGGTCTAGGCCATAGATTTATCGTATCTGTTTCGTGTTCATTGCTAATCTAATAGGCGAGTAGGTGATCAGCCTTCTGTGTACACTGCCGTCGATTTTATGGGCCTTAGGCCAGTTTCCTCACGGCGTTTTCCTTCGACATAGGAGCGTGTTAAATGCGCTTTGGAAAATTCATTAGTATGCTGGAGTTCAAACCTACGACCTAAGAGATATCCACGCTAAAGCCACTAGTGCAACAGGCTATATGCAAATAGTTAATTGGACAAAAAATATATCAAAAATGTCTGTCGGTCTGCCAAAAATTTCCAAATTTTAGAATTGGTTTTTATTCTTGTCTTCTAGATGTCTACTTACTTCGATAGTATCCAGAACCCGAGGAAGTCCCAATTTATCAGCATCGGGTGCACCCATGACACTGCCTCTTATTAATCGCTGGAGGGCTAAAGGACTCTCGCTCTCTGGTAGGTTGCTCTGAAAATTATAATTTATTTATTTTACAGAATAAGATAATAAAATCATATTATGTTACATTAGAAAACCGCTGTGGTGTGAATAAATGCATAGAATATTTTCAAGTTACTTTTTGAAGCTATACTTCTTTAGGCGCGTTTTGAAAAATTTATGAGAGTGAAATTTTACGATGCGCGCGCACCGTGACACAAAATTAACAGAATGAAGTTGCCCACGGAAGATGCTACGGCTTTGGACATAATTTAAAAACAATATACGAATAATAATAGAATTTATGTTACACTTAATGTAAGAGAATAATAATAAATATTTATTTATTTAATTTTTCAAATGTAATGTGAACTTTATTGACTATAATGACTCCTTTTCCAGTCTTTGATTATTTAATTGTAATTAATTATTTGCATGTAATCAAAAACTATTTTTAATAATGCCAAAGAAGTATAACTTCTTACGCGCGTACATAAGTACACGCACCTCATAAGGGCAAAAAAGAGCGAAATCAGGACTTTCTCGCAGGACTTCACATTTTAGAACGCCAAACGTTAAGGACGGAGTAATAAGCTATAGAAATAAAAAAAAAGGGTGCGTATACTTATGTACGCGCGTAAGAAGTTATACTTCTTTGGCATTATTAAAAATAGTTTTTGATTGCATGCAAATAGTCAATAAAGTTCAGTTTACATTTGAAAAATTAAATAAATAAATATTTATTAATATTATATTTATTATTATTTTCTAATAATTGAATTTCAATCACTACTGATTATAATTCTAACGCACATATAAAAATCGCACTTGTATAATGAAAACACGTGTTTTAAATGTAGAAACTCAAAGCATGTGGATAAATATTATAAATATAAATACACAGTGAACAGAAGCGGCGTGCGTGCCAACATGCGCCACTAACTTCATTCTGTTAATTTTGTGTCACGGAGCGCGCGCATTGTAAAATTTCACTCTCATCAATTTTTCATAACGCGCCTAAAGAAGTATAACTTCAACATGAACATTCCAGAATTGTGCGGTAAGGAAATCAAACCAACTCCCGCCCAACAAATTTCACGGTTATTCCCAGGGATATAAAAAACGAATCGTGGCATATCTATGAGTGAATGAATGAGATTAAAGTACGAATTTTGAAAATAAGTGGTTATATAATAATACGTACTTACATTAACAACTTGGTCATAGTGTGTGCCGACCATAATGACGGGTGAGCCCGGCGCTCGCGCTTGTATTGACCTGTTACAGGAAATATAAGTTGAGGATAGGGATATATAAAAACATACTGAGTTAGAGAGGAGGAGCAAAAACCCAGAATTTCTGGACTGGAGGATTAAACGAGAGACAAAAGACAAAAAGTGCGTTTATCGTTCTTTTTCAAACGGACGCATGATTTATTTATTTATAAAAGCTTGCCAACGCTTGGCACATTAATACATTGACAGAAGAAAAATAAAATACAGTTTTCATTGTGTCAAACACTGGCAAACATAGCATACAAGAAGTAATAAAATTAATTAATCAAAACAATAATAAAATTTAAACAAACACTAAACGAAAATCGCTCTCAAAGTCTGAGGTGAGCAACTATGATGTACGTAACAAATGATTTATTTTATTTATTTAAACGGTAATACTAAATTACACAAAAACATACAAATGAAATAGCTAAAGAATGTTTAATTATAATTTAATACTAAAGTAAAAAAAATCAGTGGCGCTACAACCTTTTTAGGTTTGTTTGCCTTAGACGCTAAAACTTGCCTATTAGGTTGACAAATGATCATGAAATAGACACAGAAAATAACTAAGAACGTTAGAATTTTAATAAATCCTTTACTCAGTCTTGTGATGGATTACAGTTGTTTCTTTTGTACTCCCTATTTGAACTCTGCCGAAATGATGACGTTACAACGCACGCGCCCGCTCATATCAGCGTATACATACGTACCGTGCCGTCTATATCGAACTAGCATACAAAAACGTTGGAATCGGTATCGCTGTCGCTATTGGATACTATTTATTACAGTTTACCATATCATTCTTAGTACTAAATCTACGCTATATGTTACTTACTCTTTTATCTAAAATGTATGACAATTTAGATAAAATTTAAATATATCACGATAAAATAAAATTGGAAAATTTTTAAGCAGAAGCAAACAGCGAATTAGGTTCGAGATAGGCACTTAACAATGCTTTCTTTAAAACCGATCACCTCACTACCAAATATATTCAGCTCCGGATAAGAAATGTTTAATCCGTTAAAATCGCCTTTTAGGCTTTTACAGAAGAGATTTTGAAAAGAGTTGCTGATTTTTTATTCTAGACTACTACCGCTCCTTCTAAAGACCTCTTTGTACTTATAATTAGTAAACCTTTTTAAAACTCGTAAAAAACCTCACCTCAGCCATTGTAGTGCACTGGCCAAGCCCTTTTTGCCATCTGGAACCTTCCACACGACGAGATATAGGGAGCGACGTGAGAGGAAATACTGGTGTGTTGAATAGTATCTGAAAGTGTGAAACCAACATTTAGGTGCGTACGTACAATATATTTAAAAGATTATTCCATTTCGTAAGTGTTGCTACTAAAAGAGTTCTCCACCGAAAAAGGGACATATTTGACTTATTTGAGGGAAATAAAAAAATGCTACGTATTTTTTATGTCTTACCTACAAAAAAGTAAATCTAAATATTTATTTACGCAAATGACCAAAAATAGCAAGTATTTCAATATCACAAACAATATATAGAATTAACTTTAATTACTTAATTTTATTCTTTAGCTGGCATCACTGCCCACTAATTCCAGGTTTAGTAAACCTTTAAAAAAATTTTTATCTTTACATGTGCGTTTTTTACTTAGTAAAATAGATACATTCACTAACAAATAACATGTATGTATAGACTCAGATGTTCAGACTCGTATCGAAATTGAAAAATATGCCCGGCCAAAAAGGTTTGCCATCTCTGACATGTCAAAAAATTGTAGCTGTCAGAATTCTACGGAATTTAAAATCAGAGTATAAGTACTTTACTTCAAACGGTGCAATTGAACTTTTTATCATAAAACGGGGTGAACAGACAGTCTTATGAGATGTTAAGTGATAATGTCGCCCATGGACACTTGCAACACCAAGAGTCATCTAAGGCTGCACTTTTAACCGGGTCCTTTTCAGGGGAGAAACGGGCAGAAGGCTCTTCTGATCTTATGTGACATCGCCGCCCATGGGCACTCTCGATGTTAATCATTCCCTACAGTACCTAAAATGTCCACACGTATTACTTGACTTGCGTCAAATGTATACAAGTAGCGGCACGAAACTCTAGCGCTGACCGTTATTGCGCAGAAGTAAAAAATAAGGTACCTAAGGGGGGCTAGCGGAATGAAGAGCGGGCGCGCGTAGCGTCGATTGGCTCTCCAGTCGCATTCCGTCCCCCGCACCGATACGACGCCCCGCGCACATCCCGTGTACAGTCGCGTCATTAATATTATTGTTACTGTTGTTACGTTTTGTTGTTTTTTGTTACGTTTGAATTTGTTAGTGTTTTGTTGTTTGTTATTTGTTTTTAAGTTTGTTTGTGACTTTAAAGTGAATATGCCTAGAACAAATACTGTTTTGAAAAGACAAGCTAGGAAAATGGTTTAAAAGGGAATCTAACGAATTAATTGATTCTTTGAAACAAATCCAAAGTGAGATTCAGCTTAATATCGTTATTTAGGTAATCATTAATCAAAGTGGCATATAATGTATTGCGTGCGCGACAGTACACATGCGCAGCAATCCCCTCCACGTATCGGCCAGCGCTAGACTTACGTGCCGCTGCCTATACTTATCGTACAGCTACAGGCTACGTACGATCTGATCTGCTAATTTTTTTTAACATACATAAGAGAAATTACTACAGGTATATATAGATAGAGAGCTAATGAATTTCGGTTTCATTTTGACAGTAAACTGAAACAAAACAAATATAATTCATACTCATGCTGTCCCCCAAAATCCCAAGTGCTGAAAGTGACGGGACCTCTAGCTGCTCGTTGTGGTTCAAAGACCCACCAGCCAATATCCACGCCCACAGTTGACATACCACGAGCGCTGCGGTTGCCCATACGCTTTGCCCAATGCTACAATAAATCATATAAAGGTGAAACATTTAAACCTATTTATTGAACTAAAAATTAGGCAGGTTAGAGATAACAATTTTAGGTTGCAAAACAGTTTTGTTGCAGTGTGTATTAGTGAGCGTTCAAGTATTACGTAACGTATTTTAGGAGGGGTGGGGGGTTCCTTTTGTGAAACGTTACGATGCGGGGCGGGGATTAAATTACGCGTTATTGTTAATATTTTTTTCGACTTACACCACATAATAGTATCTGAAGAGTCACTAGGTAGTCACGAAACGTTTTACTATACTTGGGTACTGAAAAACGTTACGGCGAGTTACATGGGGGGGGTCAATAATCTCCAAAAATTGCGTTACGTAATACTTGAACGCTCCCTAATGTGAACACCATTTTTTGATATATCTTTTTATATCATTAACATATAGGTACCTATTCACGTATTTGGCAACAAATATGAATAATTCGAATGCAAGAATGTGTCTTATGTTATTAGGAAAAACACCTTTTGTATGGCAATCAAGGTTTATAATAATTTACCAAGAACATTCAAAGATCTTCCTAGTAGAATTTTTTTTTATCTTATTGAATTATTGTATGGCTTATAAAATAAATAAGATTAAAAAAAAACCAAGAACATTCAAAGATCTTCCTAGTAGAGTTTAAAAATAGATTTAATGTACTATTAATAATTATTTGTTTTAAAAAATGTTTTAAATTCCGACTAGTCAACACTAGTAAACAATTTTTCTTTTAATATATATTTTACATGTTTGTTAAATACTAAACTCGAACTCGAAAACCTCAACTGAATTTTTGAAGTGATACTTCTTAAGGCGCATGAGGGTAAAATATTTACGGATGAAACGTAATTATAATATTAGCGTCACGAAGATGTGCAGCGTTTTTGGCGAAGAAAGGGAGAGAGCGATTGAGAGAGAGAGAGTGAGAAGGGCGAATTATAGAAAAACTGTTTTTAAAATTACGTAAAGAGAATTTATGAAATATTAGTATTTTATATTTTATGCAAAATAATTTATTGAAATCTTAAATGACGAATTGAAAATGCCATGTGTTTTTATTATTGAAGAATTAAAATTAAAATTTGTATTAATTTTCGTAACTTTTAATATTTTAATGACAATTAAATTCCTAACATAATATCTTCCTCTTTCCCTCCCTCTAAGTCTCGGAAATCTAAAGTTTTAGATTTGTATAAATATGAATAAGATTTAAAAAGTAGTTTGCCAAAGATGTTTCACTTCTGACATGTGTACTTTGCACGCACTTTTTTTTGGAAAATAATTTAGGGCCAGGAGGCCTCCAGACCTAAGTCAATCAGAAAGCTGATCCTGAGGCTATTGGCCTATTAGAAAATAATTGTCACTAAACAGATCAGACCTAAAAGCTTTAAGCGTTCAGCATGAAAAGTATTATTCTAAAAGATAACTCACATCGGTTGGTTTCCTTCGATGTTGTATGCCTGACTCTTGTCGAAGACATTCTAGTAAACTTGTCTTCCCAATACCCTAAAAAAGATAAAGCAGTGTCACAAGTTTCCGAAGACAACTTACAACTTATTGGCCTTAGAATAAGTGGATGTGCTCATGGTCACAATTACGTAGGTAATTTTTTTGACACTTATGGACACAAGCTAGTTCTTATATCAAGGGAATATAGGGGAGACGTTTTCAAGTCTCACACGGCTGGATATTTAATTTTTCAAATATTTTAGAAATAAATATAGCCCCTACTCAATGTACTATTCTAATATTGTGAAAGAATACTAGACCAGGGTCGATAATTTTTAAAAAAGCACCCTAATTTTTAACCGAAAATTCACCCGTCAAAATATCAGCTTTTTTCAAAAAGTTGGTGTGCTTTCAGTTCGTTGAAATCTCTACTTTCCTCTTCTAGTAGGGAAGGGGATAACTGGTCTGGGCGTTACTGCATACGATTTTTTGCATTTTCTGAGAAGATTTACTATAGTAATATATATATATTTTTTTACCACAGGAAAGTAGAGATTTCAACGAACTGAAAGCACACCAACTTTTTGAAAAAAGCTGATATTTTGACGGGTGAATTTTCGATTGAAAATTAGGGTGCTTTTTCGATATTAATTCAAAATAAGGTGAAAAAATTATTATTTCAAATCAAATAAATTACAGCGTATTAAAGACATAAAAAGGTAAGTTTTCACCAAATTTCGTGGGAAAAAAATACATTTTGTAAAAGATAAAAATTAAAAACCAAAAACTTGGTTTTTTTGTATTTTTCACATAAATTTTGAGGTAATGTGAAAAATGTGTAAATACAAAAGTTTTAGATCTTTTTATTACCTACAACTTTGCTATTTGAGATTTTTCCATAGGACTTTTAGTTTTGCCGGAAATCAAGATTAACCGTTTTTTACCCTTAAAACTAAAGAGCGGCGGAGAGATTATTGCCAGTTCTTCTCTTCCGTTCTACGCCTTTGATTTGAGAACTGGCAGTAAATGAAAAATTAGAAGCATTTAATGTATACTTCTTTTTGACGTTCATAAGTGTACATTGTGTTACCTACATGAATAAATGATTTTTGCCTTGACTTAATGTCTTAATTATTGGACCCATAATAACAACTTGCCGAACTGTTTTATAGAGTGCGTGTGAGTTTAGTAATATACGACAAAGGTCTATCGGTGTGAAATCTCTGTGTGATCAGAGGTCTACAACTGTCAAAATAATTACTAACGTATGACCTATTTCGTATAAAGAAAAATTTGGTTTTCTGTTAAGTCGGTTTACGGACGATAATTTTACGTGATAACTTCATAAAACAAAATTATGAATTGAATTAAATTATTATCATTATTTTATATACAAAGTAGTTAATTAAAAATATTTTTTGTTTTCGCGAAATTAACATATATTTGCCCTGGTTAATTCAAATAATTAAATAATATATGAGATTATATCGCTAATTAAATTCTTAGAATTATTTACTTTAATTCATCAATGTAAACAATTATTTCTGAATTTTATGTTTGATTTCAATAAACAGACCTGTACTCCAACTATCATAAGCTTCATCCGTGCGTAGGGCTTCGCTTCGTGCAGCACCGATCTCAAAAAGCCTACAACGTCGACACTGCGGCTTCGCCCCCCACGCACGACGGACCGAAGGGGCTCCGAAAGACAACAACCCACTGTATTGAGATTCCACAGGCGGGATAGAAGTCCCATTTGTGGTGGCAGGTCTGTTATGTCTGCGGGGAGATATTTTGTTAAGTTAGCATATTGAACAACTACCAAAAAAAACAGTGGCGCTCAAATCTCTAGGTATTTTAATTATTAAATTATGAAGTGGATCTATACAATTTTCCAACGTGATATTGATACGTCAACCAACCTTTATTCCCGCTCAAGTTAAGAACAGCCAGGTTGCCAAGCAAGTATATGGCCGGTGGGACAGACTTCAGAAGATTACAAGACACGTCCAACATCGAGAGGAGTGGGAAGAGAAGACGCCGTTTGAGGTGACATTCTCCTTCTGACTGTGAAAGAAACCGTATATTTATAACGTATTATGACATTTGACGAGTCAGGTGTGTAAAAATCTTGGTAGTTCACCACATATATATGACAGTTATCAAAAAACTGTTTTTATAAAACTTTCTATCTTTTTAAAACGAGGCACTCGCGTTCATAACCAGTAATATGCATATGTCGCAGCCAATTAGCTTAATAAGCCGTTATATTAAGAGCCTAGCCTATTAACTAAACGGCGCCGTTTAACTAGCGGCCTGAAAGATATTCAGCCAGTTGATCTAACAGCTAGGCAGATGACTTGGATCGATGACGTTTCATTACTTGCCTAGCCTGTTGACTGTTAATTTAAATTTAGTTCCACATTCTGACACTCTCAAACTCGATACGAAACTCTTCAAACTGTCATTATGGCGTCGGCAAACCATAAATTTGATGGAGTTTTCCAAATTTTCATGAAAAACAACAAGTACAAGGGAAGAGTGTAGTGACAATAATTTATTATTATTTATTACAGAAATACATACATTATCCTTATATATGTGAATTTGACATAAGCAATTAATTTTTAAAAGAAATATTTTTTGTCATATTTTTTATCCTCGTTTCATTTCTGCCAATTAATGACTATCGTAATGGCCTAAGCATTAGCCTGCTAGTTTATCAAACGTTGTAACAAACGCTACGGCTGAATATGTTTCAGGCCGCTAGTTAAACTACGCTGTATAGTGAAGAGGCTAGGCTATTAATTGAACGGCTTATTAAGCTAGTTGGCTGCGACATATCGTCGTTATTACTTCCATTTCATTGAATGGGTGTTCTAACCCATAAGTCTGCCACAAGGTATTGATATGTAATAGAGTAGAGTTATAAAATTTAATCGTCTATCGATTTGTGTGCGATTTAAAGATTTTCATTCACTTTCTATCACGACTACACCCATTCACTGACTATCCCGTAATTTAATACTATATATTAATCGCATACAACATAGTTTCGTTATTCGATTCCCGGCAAATACAAAAAAAAATGCATCGCGTATGTGTTTTAAGATGTTATTTCGGATTTGAGTGAAAATAAATAAAAAATATTACTTTAAGTAACATTTTCCTCTTTTATTAAGATCGATATTTCATAAAGACATATTATTTATAACTTACCCATTCATCATCGTTATCATCATTCCGATGATCAGCCCTAGTCGCGAGACCATCATCATCAGTGGTGAGTTGGATTCTGGTTAACATATTGTTTGCTAGGATCTGAAAAAGGTTACATAGTTCGTTCAACGCCTTGCATTCATCGCCTGTTTGCCCTATATCGATGTCAGGCACAGAAGAATGACAATTGTCGACTTTGACCGAACGGGAAATGGTAGGTTGTGGTATGGTGGTGGTGATGAGCACTTGAAACTGAACTATAGACCGCATACCGTACCGCATTTTCTTTTTACCACTATTAAAGAATCCAGTGCTTGCAGTGGGATACACCACCATTGATAGTAAGTCTGATCGATTCTTGGATTTCTTTTTTTATTATACTGACACGCGACAGCCGAACCAGCGCATATTATTTTATAGAGGGAAGGGAGCATCGCTTCCGGATCCGCCCAAACAGTCGTATTGTAGTCCTTCGAGCCGGACATCTATTTAATTGTTTAAATCATGAAACCAGAAATTTTCCTATATATAGACTTACCAAGGTCCTTAAAGCTTCGAGTCTTAGATGACGCCGAGCTGGACAGGCAGCGCTAAGCAACTGGGACCTAACAGAGCCCCCTGAACGAGGCCTTATGCGGCCAACGCCTCCATTGGGGCAATAGCACGCCAATGGGGATCCGTCGCTGCCAAAACTTTCCATCTGGAAAATGAAGAATAAGATGTATAAAAAAGGAGGCTGTATATTTTAACGTTAAAAAATAAATAGAATCATTTAATCGACACTCGCACGCAACTACAAAAACTGGGCGTCCGATTTGTACGTAGGTTCGCGAGCACGCCCGTATGCTACACTATTGCTGTCACAAAGTTTTGAAATTCAAATATGTTTGGAATCGCCAAATTTTTGTGAATGGTGCTATGATACTAGCTATTACTTCTAACCCCATAAGGGTCCAGTATTACGTAATGAATTTGGGTTGAAGTCTTGCAAAACGTTACAGGGAAGTGGGGGGTTTGAATTACGCGTTGCGTAAACTTTTTCTAACCTTTCAGAACGGTCGTGTAGAGAGATTCTCTCTTTGTTTCCACTTGAATGATTTTATTCAATGGTCAAGTAACATTTTACTAGGGGCGAGTGGATGTACAGAAAAACGTTATATCGCGTTACATGAGATAGGGTTCAAAAATATCAATAAATTGCGTAACGTAATACTTTTTTTTTTTTTTTTTGGACAATTCACACCATTTGACCTAGTCCCAAGCTAAGCTGGTGAAGCTTGTGTTATGGGTACTAGGCAACGGATATACATTATACATACATATTATAGATAAATAGACATATAAATACATATTTAAACACCCAAGACCTAAGCACAACACCAAATGCTCATCACATCGATGTTTGTCTCAGCGGGACGAACCGACCCATGGATTCGCAGTCAGGGGTACTAACCACTAGACCAATGAGCCGTCAAATACTTGAACGCTTCCTAAGGCTGTTGGGCTGTTATTATTTAGCAATAGAATATTTCAAAACATTTAAAAACCATTTCAGATAATTTATTAGTGACTACAAAACCTAAACAAATTGTTATTTTTAATTTTGTTTAGTATTGGCTTTAAACTTTTAAGAAGCCCCAAAACGCTTTTGGAGACAAGATGGCGTCGCACCTATCCGTACCATATTTATACAAAAACCTGCAGTTTTTGTAACTGCATAAATTACGGTTAGGATTAGACGAAAACATTATTTACGAGCTACGTCACCGTTGATTCTATTCTGTGAACGTTTTGTGTCACGTGGAATTTTTGAAGTGAAACTTCTTTATCGGGGTTGGAAAAAAATTTAGTGTAACATTTTTGCGTTACGCGTCACATTTTTCCGTTACGCGCCATGTTGCTTTTTGAAGTCAAACTTCTTTATCGGCGTTAAAATATGACATATAGTATGTTTTTGACTTTGAAGTTTGACAACGGATTCCATTTTCGAAGTCAAACTTCTTTATCGGCGTTAAAATATGACATAAAGTATGTTTTTGACTTTGAAGTTTGACAACGGATTACATTTTCGAAGTCAAACTTCTTTATCGGCGTTAAAATATGACATATAGTATGTTTTTGACTTTGAAGTTTGACAACGGATTCCATTTTCGAAGTCAAACTTCTTTATCGGCGTTAAAATATGACATAAAGTATGTTTTTGACTTTGAAGTTTGACAACGGATTACATTTTCGAAGTCAAACTTCTTTATCGGCGTTAAAATATGACATATAGTATGTTTTTGACTTTGAAGTTTGACAACGGATTCCATTTTCGACTTGAAATTTGCTAATCGCAATTTGCAGCAATTAATTTGTAAATTGTATGCTAGGCAGTGTATCAAAATTTACGGTGTTTAAAGAAATAGTTTCTACTAAGGTCATAAAGAAGTTTCACTTCTTACGTGTGAACACCTAGTACACGCACACATTTTTTTTTTAACTATTCTTAAGGCATTTAAGCCACGTTTTATACAGATAACTCTCAGAAATAGTTTGTTTAATACATTCAAACAGATTAAATATCAAAATTACCTGTGGTAAACTCGGCCAGCAGGAAATCTCATTGTGACTTAAGTCCAGTTGGCGAAGATTTGTTGGATATGACGTCACATATGACATAGATCTGAAAATATTTAAATATTTATGAAAGTTAAAACATCATTCTAAATTAGCATTTACTATCAATTTTCGAATCAGGATAACTGACAACAAATCTCTTCGCCACCGCTTTTAATAGGCCAATCCTTTTTGCAGTGGTTGCACCTAGCATCTCAAGACATTTAACACCCCATGGACATGACAGGCAGAAAGCTCACAAGTGCGTTGCGGTCCTTTTAAGGATTGGTACGCTCTTTTTTCGAAGGACCGTAAGCCTCAAGAACTTAAGTCGTAAGAAGTGAGGTCTAGGGTTCGATTCCCGGGGGAGGAAATTAGGTAAATTGAAAATTATACCTTAATCCATTATAGGCCATATTGAGTCTGGTCAAAGCTGGAGCCCTGCATGCTAACGGTGGTGGCACGCACGAGAACTGGTTGTGAGAGAGATTGAGAGACGCCAGGCAACTAGCTCCAGGTCCCACTGGGGCTCTAACGGGAGATGGAGCCCTGGCCCCGCGCCAGGCGTGCGCACGACGCGCTTCCGACCAGCTGAAAATATTTAAGATTTTGGCGAAACCATTTTTGTTTTAGGTCGGCAATGTCCAATTAAAGAAAAGTGCTTAAAAACTAACTACTATTTTATAAAGAGGAATAACAGGAACTTCTAATTTGACAAGCCACGCTTAAAGTATCGAGTAAATTTAGTTTGTACGTAAAATCGAATAGTAAAAATCTCTACTATTCTAGTACGAGAACTTCACATGATATATCTAAAATAATACAGTCTAATTTTCTCAGCACATTTAAAATCTATATATATATATATAAGAAAAATGGTCTTCGTTTGAAGTCCTTCACGCCTAAACCACTGATCGTATCGACATGAAACTACTGCCATTCGATGCAATGCGAAATTTTTCCTAGATGGTTTATGGCTTAAACGTCAACATCTGTTAAAAACTCGATTTTCGAAAATTTGGAATTTTCTTAGCGGGAAGTTAAAAAGAAGAATAATAAAAATATGAAAAAAAAAATTAAACATTTTATTTATTTCCTATTTTAATTCGCCCAGCAAAGCGGGCGGGAAACGGCTAGTTCATTATAATTGAAACTTTACATAGAAACTCGCACGCAACCACAAAACTGGTCTTGCTCGTTCCGCGCGTATGCGTGCGTGCACGCAGGTAACCTGGAAGTAATATACGCCCAAGTGCGCTGTGTCTTATTTTTAGACGCCCGGATGTTTAACTCTTTTGAAATCGTTAAAACATTGAATCATTTTTTTTTTGTAAAATTGTATGGTAACTACTTTAATAAATTAAGAATGTTGACTGTTCGTTTTAATGTATTTTTTTCTTTTACATATATGAACCTACAACAGTTCCTGACGATTTTATTCTTTAAATACATCAAATAAAATTCTCGTGACACAATCGTATTTATGTTACCTTTATATCGTAAAGTTTGTCATTAACGCTATGGATAATATTCAAAGATAAGACACGTCAAAAACGTATTGAATTCATGAATTCTTAGAGATTCTAGAATAATAAGCACTCTTACATAGCGTTTCCAGCTCGGTTCCCAAGCCCAGGAACGTCTTCATCATCTGGTGTTGATTCACTGTTTTCTATGGACGGACTCCGTGACGCCGACTTCTAGAAAACAATAGTTCAACCGCAAATAGATATTAAATGAAATATATGAAAGAGGTTTACTTCAACTTCAAAATTTTGTTGGAAACCCTATGCTAGATTTAGTTACTGTATGTTTGTCCACATATTTCTCGAAAATCGAGATGGTAATTTCGATCTGGCCTATTCAATAGAAATATTAGATTTTTGTTACACGTTATATAAGAATGGTATACGCTCCGTATTTTCCAATAAAAAAAAACTAGTGGCAGTACAATCTTTTATTGTTTCTAAAAGCAAGTAGGTAGCTCTTCTGTGCTTAACTCAGTCGACTTTGAAGGGTCTTAGGCATATTCCTCACGATATTTTCCTTCACCGTATGAACTAGCGAAGCTAAAGCCACCATACCGACACTGCTCCTCTTTGCCAACACTCCTCTTCCTACAATAAACTACACCAGCCAAGTTTCGACTACGAATTGACGCAACTGCCAAATTAAAGTTCGTTGCATGTGATTGAACCTGAAAATTTCTGTTACGACTTACCGCTTGTGAGAATCCATAAGGCGCGGAATTGGTGGATGGCGAAGCACCCGGTAGAGGAGAATCTGAAGGGGACGAAACACTGGAGGCACTGTCATTTGACTGAAAAAAAAGAAGAATGTAAGACGAAAGATGCAAAAGGAATCGATTGTGCTTCCACAAATGAAATAATATTTATTTAATGTGTCCCCAATGTATATGATAATGACGGCTCATTGGTCTAGTGGTTAGTACCCCTGACTGCGAATCCATGGGTCCCGGGTTCGATCCCCGGCTGAGACAAACATCGATGTGATGAGCATTTGGTGTTGTGCTTAGGTCTTGGGTGTTTAAATATGTATTTATATGTCTATCTATCTATAATATGTATGTATATCCGTTGCCTAGTACCCATAACACAAGCTTCAACAGCTTAGCATGGGACTAGGTGAATTGGTGTGAATTGTCCAATTAAAAAAAAAATTAATACGTGTGAGATGGGTACACATAGATTTATCTTGTCTGATTATAAAATTCGGTATACTGATATTTCAATATTTTATATAGGATCATATAACTGTCTAGGTGACTGGTCGTACTTGAATTCGTGTATGCGATGAAGTTAGTTATCCTTGTGCTTTGTTTTTATGTAATAGGAGGCAAACGGGCAGGAGGCTCACCTGATGTTAAGTGATACCGCCGCCCATGGACACTCACAATTCAGGGGTGCCCCAGGAAGGGGCGTAAGGGGGTTGCCGGCCTTTCAGGAATTGGTGAGCGCTCTTGTTCTTGAAGGACCCTAAGTCGGGGGAATGTGGTTCGGAAATACTTCTGTGGGCAGCTGGTTCCACATAGTGGTGGTGCGCGGCAAAAACTGCCTTAGAAAACGCTCTGTTGTGGAACGACGGACGTCGAGGTGATACGGATGGTATTTTGTATTTTGCCTTGACGTCCGATGATGAAACTCAGCTGCAGGTATTAGAAAACCGAACAACTCCTCTGAACACTCTCCATGGTAAATGCGGTAGAAGATGAGAGAGATCCCACATCTCTACGCAACGCCAAGGGATCAAGCCGCACGGAAAGTGACTGGTCGTCGACGATTCGAACCGCTCTTCGTTGAATACGGTCAAGTGGAAGGAGCTGGTACTGGGGAGCTCCCGCCCAGAGGTGAGAGCCGTATGCGCTTTATACCCCATTGGGGGCCGGATTTGCGCTTTATATAGTTGCTAGTCAGCGGTGGCCCGGGAGTGGGAAGTACCGTCTCGCCTTGGGGCCGCGGCTGGGGGGGAGCACACCAGCAGCTCTTTTGGAGGGCTAATTTAGGCCTTCCTTCCAGATGACCGCGAAACTGAACGTTATTCGATATGTCAACGCCCAGGGGTTATTCCGGGCGATGCTAGCTGAGGCTTTAAGGAGAGTGTCTTCAAAGAGGGAGAGTAGCGACAAAGGGAGTTTTTTAGCGGAAAACGCGCATACTTGTGTCTTCTTGGGGTTAAATTGGACTAGATTTAGTCTACCCCAGTCCGAGACTCCACGTAGAAGAGTTTCAGCTTCAGACACAAGTTTGTTCCGGTACTCATCGACAACAGCCCGAGAAATACCTGCCCGGCCAGTGTAAAAGAGTATCCCCAGTGCTGTCGTCCGCATAGCAATGAATGTTGCTAAGCTGCAACATATCATTGATATGCAGAATAAACAGGGTGTCGGGGATAGGACCAGCTTGTGGGACCCAGCATTCACGACGGTTTCGGGGCGGAGCATGCTCCGTCGATGACGACTTTGATGCTCCGATCAGCGAGAAAGCTGGAAATCAGTTGCTTTTCTCAGGGAGCCCATAGGCTGGAAGCTTCGAGCGTGTTGTTCCTACAAGAATGTAAGTGCGTGCTCCTATTTCACCATGCCTCCTGCTGATAGAGGACAAATCTTTGTTTTTAATTTATTTTATTATTGTTTATTACTTAAGACGTCATGTGGAACATGGTGTAATGGTTGCAGCTCCTTACAAACGTTCTGTAAAACAAAAAACTTGGCGATTAAAAAGAGTGGCGGAGAGTTTATTGCCAGTTCTTCTCTTTCGTTCTACGCCCTTGGTTTGAGAACTGGCATTAAATGTAAAATTAGAAGCATTTAATGTTTATTTCTTTTTGACGTTCATAAGTGTACATTGTGTAACCTTTACGAATAAATGATTTTTAACTTTGACTTTTGACTTTGACCCAAAGTACCCAAAGTCGAGATTTACATGGTTGAAGCTCTCTTAAATGAAGAGTACAGAGAAATTGCAGAAACCGTGTCAGAACTGACTCTACGGTTTCAATGTGGGTTTTGTAAGAGACCAGAATACAGTCAGACGTAAACTAAAACTTAAATGGAGTTTACAAAAATTACAACGCAAAAAATATTTTTGAAGTTATACTTCTTTAGGCGCGTTATGAAAAATTGATGAGAGTGAAATTTTACGATGTGCGCGCACCGTGACACAAAATTATCAGTATGGGCGCCGAGCGTGCGCGAGTGAGATGGGAATAAGACAATCTACAAGTAAAAAGAAATAGAATATGCGTGACGTTAGCAGCTATGCCAAGAATTTTGAATGACCATAATTGTCATTTGTAGTACCTTTTAAACAAATAAAGGAGTTTTAATTATTTTTTCAAAGAAATTTAGCAATGCTTTTTCACAAAGACCTATTGTTTCTTAGTTAAAAGGTTATGCCTAGTTATTAAATTGAATGAATAATATAATAAAATAATAAATAATAATTATTACTAATATTAATTAATAATCGAATAATATACTAAATATTAAAAATTATTAACGTTAAATATTTTTTATTTATATTAAAAAAAAATAAAGAAAGCCAAAGAAGTATAACATCTTACGCGCGTACATAAGTACACGCATCCTTTTTTTAAATAAAATGTGAAAATACCTCCTCTCCTGTGGGTAGTTCCTTCAAGTGGTTCAAGGCAGCGTTGAGGTCCCTCAAACTGGGGGCACTCCACATATTCGCTGGGAGCGTGCGCAGTTTATTATTCGACACGTCAAGGCTCGTCAGAGCTGGGAGAGAAAATAGCTCCGGTGGTAACTCTTCGAGGCGATTATCCTGAAAGAAACATTTGAAAGGTTCAATCCCTAAGTCAAAAACCCATTAATTCTACTCAGGGTCAAGCTGGAAACGCAACGTGCGTTGTGAATGTCCATGGGCGGTGGTATCACGTGGTGTATACGGTTTCCTAACTATGTTTTAATTCGAACACAGAAACAATTATAGAAAGAAAAACATCTATCTTTTTTTACTGAAAAACCGATATTAATAAGCAAAATACGTATAAATAGAAGTCAATATCTCCAATATCTCTAAGTAACAACAGCTAGTATAAACAAATATACACAAATGCCATCACATTCATTATCATCATCGTCACCAATGGCTGACATTCCCTTATGGGCGATCTTTAGCCATCGCAATATCCTTGGGTCCAACTTCGAACACCTATTGCTTCGAGGTCCGTGATAGCTGCATACCACCAACGCAGCCACTACCGAGTTTTCTCTTGCCACCAGGTTGTGGGTTCAGGACCTTGCAGTTCCGTCCGACCACTTGAGCCTGTTGCATTTTAAGAATTGGACGCTATTAGCGTGCCAGTTCTTAAAAATCCGGCAACGCACTAGCGAGCCTTCTGGCAATGTGAGTGTCCATGGGCGGCGGTATCACTTAACATCAGGGTAAAAAAGTGCGTACGTACAAGGTGCACATGTCAGAAGCGAAACTTCTTTGTAAATTAATTATTGAGTAATTAAGCTGCCCGAATCCCATAATTTAATTTTGCCAGTCTTTCTATATTAATTAATGATACTAAGGCTAATTAAAAACCAGAAATACCACCATAAATATGTTAACAATTACCAAATAATATAATAAATTTGTAATTATCATAATGGCTAACTTATGCCCACATTTTCTAAAATAGCCAACTGGGTCTTAGCAAAAAAGGCCTTGATTCTGAGCCCTTATAAAAATACAAAACCAACAAAATATAGTAATTTAGTTACTTAATAAAATAATAATGATATTGATATATATTAAAAGTACCATAAGTGTTCAAGTATGAATAATTGCACCAAAATATTATACTAGCACATCTTTATTAAAGAAAAAAAAAACGTTGCACATCTTCGTGACGTTCCGTAAAATTTTTACCCTCCTACGCGTAAAGAAGTTTCACTTCAAAAATATAAGCATCATCAAGGATTTTATAAAGTTCTTCAGTGAAGCGAATACGTCAAACACCGGCTTCGAAAAAAGAGCCAAAAATTCTTCGAAGAACCTTCCGCTCAAAAGTAAGGATGAAATGAGGAAGACAAGATCTTCTTGTTAAGGCCCAGGTTTCAGAGCCATAAGCAAGTTATCCAATTCATAAAAATACCTGCAAATATAGTTCCTGCAAAACTGGCGCCGTATAAACACTGCTGCTTTTCTTATCTCTCTTTTTTCTTCTCCCTCCGTCATAGTCTTCTTCAAACGGATCTTTTGCTGTTGGAAGCCGCTCCAGCTTGTTTTGAGCGGCGTTCAAATATCTAGAATAAACAAATTTGGTCGACTTCGTCAAGTTTGGCTAGACTTTGCGACGTCTTCAACAATAAACGTTTTATTTCAGGAAACATAAAACCATAGGTACTGAAACTTTCTAACTATGAATACTATACAAAATTTGGTTGTATAGTTTTTGAGTTTACTATTCATACAGGCAGAGGCGACCAGGATTATATAACACATAAAAATATTAGATTTTTTCAAAATTTACTTAAAATGGTTGTACAAAGGATCACAGTTTAAAATATTCTCTTTTAATAAAAAATCTGAAACACACACAACTACAATTAATGAAAAATAAATAAATTCGTTAAATGGTTTAATCTAATATATAAAGTTCTCGTGTCGCGGTGATTGTGGTTAAACTCCTCCAAAACGGCTCGAACGATTCTCATGAAATTTTGTGTGCATATTGGGTATGTCTGAGAATCGGACAACATCTATTTTTCATCCCCCTAAATGTTAAGGGTAGTCCACCCCTATTTTTTTTTTTTAATTTTAGATAAAAAAAATATTTTTTTTAGCATTAAAAAATTCATACAACCCCTAATTTTAACCTTCTACGATCAACCCCTATTTTTTATTATAAATGATAAAGATGGCAAAACGACGTTTGCCGGGTCAGCTTGTTATTTATAAAAAACATTAAAAAAGGAAACCTGCTCAATTTTCTGTAAGTACCCTACAAAAATTATTTTTTTCCTATAATTTTCCGAAAGCATCAACAAAAAATCTTGGTAATGACAACCTTCCTTACCTCAGGCTCATAAGTGAAAACAATTCCCTGGGCAGTTCTCTCAACTCATTGTTAGCTACTTCGAGTCTCGTCAGGGCCAATAAGGCGTTGCCATTCGTGCATAATTTTGGATTCACACGGGACGCAGCGGCACGTAACCAGCTCATACTGAAAACCCAAAATTAGAAAATTAATTAAATTTCAAAAAACAATCAATTTCAATAAAACAATAATAATAATAATTTATTATTATTATAGTTAATAACACAGATCAAATAAACATGATATTAATAAATAAACAGCCTACGCGTGCACTTGTCTACTGAGCCGAAAAGCGTACGCACAAACTGCCTATACTCTGATTTTTTGAAAGGTCGGCAACGCACTTGCGAGCCTTCTGGCAGTGTGTGTCCATGGGCGGCGGTATCACTTAACATCAGATGAGCCTCCTATTACATTATTAAAAAAAAATATTTCTGTAGAATTCAGTGTTGCTACTAAAAAAGTTCTACACCGAAAAAGCAATGACAAAAATGCTACGTATTTTTTGTTTCACAAAAAGGTAAATCTAAATATTTACTTACTCAAGCGACCTAATACAAAAATAACAAATATTTCAATATCACGAACAGTATATCTTTACTCATGGGTTTTTTTTTTTTTTTTTTAAAAGGGGGGGGGTTGCCCTTTTCCGGAAGGAGGTCCCCAGACCGGCGCTGCATCGCATGGTGTTGCCATTTATGAGTAAAAATTTACCTATTTTATTTACATTTAGCAGATGTAATTTATCAAATAATACTATTTTCTGCTTTGATGAAAAAAAAAAAATTTTTTTTTAAAAAGTAAATTTTTATTTACTTATATTGCGGTGTTCTGGCATTACTTAAGGTAGTAATAGCTACAAAAATAAATGTTCTATTAGGGTTTTATGGCACGCACCAGTTCGAAGAGTGTATTGAAACAGCAATTGGTTTCAGTATCACTAGCAGTTGACAAAATTATTCGGTCCATCACTTCATCCATAAGGCCGTATTTTTTAATATTCCTCCTCCCTAAATGTTCGAATGCGAGCACTGAGCTGTAAATCTTCAGCCGTAATAGAACCCAAAGGCCTCTTTATATTTAATATTTCTTTTGGTCTTGGCCACTTCTTATCCGCCACCTTTCTTTTTACAAGGCTCCAGACATTCTCAATCGGGTTGAGGTCACAAGAAGACCTAACAAATATTTCAATATCCGGTGGACCTTATTTTGTTTGATTAGCTCATACAGCACAACTTTTCCAGGTAAAATTAACCTTTTGCGAATATACTTTTTTTTTTACATAAAATGTTTCTTTATTTGGGGGGGAAGGGGGGGAGCGTTATCCATTACCACAAGCGACCTGTACGTTTATTAGTTTTTCCGTACCCATTTTAAGAAATTTGCTGAGTTCATGTCATCGTGGGTAATCTGAGGACTTTGATTGGGATTTGAACATTAATAATGCACCATTTATGAATCCATCTTTTGTTCCCGCATGAGCGATTATCCAGCGACTCCTGATGATTCTGAGACGGAACATTCCTGGCTCCTCCTCACTCTGCCAACAACGTTTTGTATGATAAGTATTGTGTATATAGGTCTCATCTAAGTATACAACTGGTCGTTTTTCCACAGTGCGATTTATTCGTATTTTATTCAAATATCTTGAGCCATGCGGTAATGTCGTGGCGTTCCATAAGTAGTTTTGTCTGATTGAATGCTTGTACTTGAAACCAATTCTATTTAATATCCTGGCAATGTTGTGATTTCCTGATAATTGATTCCTCTGAGACTGCCCTAATTTAAATGTTGGTAATTCTTTAGTAGAGTAAAAACTTAAATTTTGGATAGGAAATGAAGTTAGTGAATTTTGGATGGGGACTTTGGGTTACAATTTTTTTGAAGTACACGGTGTTACACTTGTTGTAATTCTTGATAATTTTCTCTGACACACCTGAATTAAATTATGAACAATTAAAAATAATAGTAACTTTAATTTATAATGCTTATGTAATATATTTTTAATTTATTACTATTTCATCACGTTATGTATTTGTTCAATTTTGTCGTAAAAACGAATTTATATTATCATAAAACTCCCATCAATACAGCAAAAATTATTAAATGAACTCTAAAAGTACCTGTTATGGGGCAACTCTCTTCCGAAATTGTTTAGTGGTATTAAAACACTTTATTCTTTGTTCCTTACAGAACTCTTTCACCTTTAATATAATTTGACCGAACTTTTTACAACTTTTGGCATTGTAATCAATATTTAAAATGCACTAAGATAGTTAAAAATTCACAAAAATCTACAAACAAACGAACTTGATAAATGACGAATGAAAATTCCGACCTGTCAAATTTAGTTCAAAATATGGGACTTCTATAAAAGGGACGTAATTATAATTCACCTTTAAACCACTTTTAATATGGAGCTCCGCAATAAATAAAATGTATGATTAAACTCAGATGTTAGGACTCGTTTTCGAGTTGAAAAACGTGCCCGGCCAAAAAGGTTTGCCATCTCTGACATGTCAAAAAATGGTAGCTGTCAGAATTCTACGGAATTAAAAATCAGAGTATATACACATACCGCAATCTGGTTAATTGACACCTCAGCTCCCTCCAATTGATCATAACAGGCGTTGAGGGACATCTCGCACTGAATGACAAAGCAGTGTCAACGTCTTTTCCGGATATGACGGTCTCGGAGATCGCTGATTTGTTCAGCTTATACTCGGGATCCGGGTAAGCCTGTAAAACCACATGACACTATATTTAAACATCTTCATATATATTACTAGCAGACTCGGCCAAGCGTTGCAGTGGCTAAGTTTTTTGTTATATTACATAGCAGGACCACCATGCTTTTTTGGTGGAAATGCCATTAAATTATAGCTTATGTGAAACGTCGGTACTTTCAACACAGCGCCATCTGTTAGAATTGTGACTATCAAATAATAAACAAATATTTTGCAATAAAATAATATTGCGGGTATAAATTGAGATGTAAGCTATCCTATCTTTTAAGCTAGATCAAACTACACACGGTGTGCAAATTCGATTGATATCGGTTCGGTTGTTTAGGAGTCCATAGCGGACAAACAACGTGACACGTAATTTATATATATTAAGATATAGGGTGTTTCTGTTAACTGATAGCAAAAGGGTTCCTAAATTTCGAATGCTTATGTGCGCATAGTTAAGAATTTTAAACTTTTTTTTTTTAAATTACGTCCATGAATATAAGTATCGAAAATCTAAAATTTGAATTTATTCAACACGCGATAATTATAATACTGGTATTAGATTTGTTTATATCTTCACGCCTTATTCCCGAAATAGTAGCCGTGGAATGACGTTTATTATTATAATAATAATAATTTATATGCAACTGGTACAAAAATGTTATGGTGGTACAATCTAAAGTTCGCATATTTTGCAATTTGCCATATGCAAACTAAAACTTCTCCAGTTAGTATAAAAAACTGTACCGATTTCTGTGGTTATGCCATTAAATTGTAGCTTATTGCGACATTTTTTATAGATAGTGATGTGTCCTAAAAAATTATAATACATCATTTTATTCTATCATAAAAGTTTTCGCAGCGCACACGATTGAAGGAAGTTTTTTTGTTTATTTTTTTACACCTTGGGTTAGATTATTCAAGTTTTAGTAAGCATCCCTAATTTTTTTTGAAAATGAAACAGCCTATGTCACTCGGGAATAGTGTAGCTTGCCAACGGTGAAAGAATTTTTGAAATCGGTCCAGTAGTTTCGGAGCCTATTCATTTCAAACAAACAAAAAATCTAATCTTTCCTCTTTATAATATTAGTATAGAAAAATGATTAGTTAGTTGGTTTATTTTGTTTTTATTATTTGATTAAATTGTTTCATTTTTTCGCAAATGTATTAAAAATATTTGTTCAATACACGTGCGGAACCGTCATTGCTTTCCGCAGTTGTAATGAAATATACTAATTTTCCTATGCAATTGCAGATTGGCATATCCAATTTCTCCCCATGTCTAAGTCGACAGTTGTAGTAAAAAAACACTGACTTTGGTAGCGAGAAGGGCAGCCACGAGATCCGCGAGCCCATGTCTAGCGCATTCCCTCAACGCTTTTCCACCAGGGTCTGTGGCTCCGGCAGCCAACAGCATCTCCACTATTTGCACATTCCGAGCTCTCGCTGCTACCGCCAATGCTGTCCAGCCTTCACCTGGAATTCCACATTAATGGTTACTATAGAGGTAGGCTTAGTAAGCATTGGTGTCAAAATAATGATTTAACACTGGAACACTAATTTGAGAAATTCTATATTTAATTAGCACTTAAAAGGCCGGCAACACACTTGCGAGCGTTCTGGCTATGTAAGTCAAGTAACATCAGGTGCCGACCATTTGCCCCCTTCTTTAAAAAAAAAAGTGCGTACCTACAGCGTGAAACTTGGAATTTAATGAATTTAACTGTCATTAAAATATTAAGTGTCCGAAATTTAATTTCTATAAGGTAATTCGCCCTTCTCAGTTCTCTCTCTCTCTTAATCGCTCTCTCCCTTTTCTTCGACAAAAACGCTGCACATCTTCGTAACGCTAATATTATTATTATTGTGTTTCATCCGTAAAAAAATTACCCTCAAGCGTCTAAAGAAGTTTCACTTCAAAAACCTTAAATTGGAAAATATGTTTTTATATTTACCTGAATTACTTTAATATAAAAATCATGAAGTTAATAGAGCGTTAAACACATTATATATCTCAACGACAATTTAATATATAAAACTCACGATCATCATTGTAAGGCGACTGCGCAGGCGACGGTGAAGCTCGACCCCTTGTGACGGACGCACTGCGCGAGCGACGTCTCGTGTCACGGGCTACATCTGATACCATCTCCTGCAATGACGTCATAGGAAATTTAAGACCTTCTTCTCCTTCTTCTAAGGAGATATGGCGGATAGGCCAAAGCTTCTAGAATATGAGGCTAAATAAGCAAAGAATGCTGAGTAGTTTTTGCTGGGACAGATATCTAAAGAGATATCATATGAGAGTATAAGTCCAGTCTAAAAAAGTCGTGATAGCAGTGAGAGATTTGAAAACTGTAGCAAAGACAAGACAAGAGAACTGAAAGAAACCTATACTCTGATTTTTCATTCCATAGAATTCTGACATTTCATAAGTGTTGCTACTAAAAAAAATCTCCACAGAAAAGGGGACAAATTTGACTTATTTGAGGTCAATAAAAAAATGCTACGTATTTTTTATGTTTTACCTATAAAAAGGTAAATCTAAATATTTACTTACTCAAGCGACCCAATACAAAAATAACAAATAATGTAATATCCCAAACAGTATATCGAATTAACTTTAATTACTTTATTTTATTCTTTAGCTGGCATCACTTATTACCAGGTTTAGTAAACCTTTAAAAAAATTACTTTTATTTTGTTTTTACTAGAAAAAGGAGGTAATTAGCATGCCGTAAAACCACTTTTAATGTGGAGCACCGCACTTGATAAAATGGATACATTCACTAACAAATAAAATGTATGAATAGACTCAGATGTTGACTCGTATTGAAATTGAAAAATGTGCCCGGCCAAAAGGTTTGTCATCTCTGACATGTCAAAAAATGATAGCTGTCAGAATTCTACGGAATTAAAAATCAGAGTGTAGCCTAGAGATCTACTATTAATGAGCAAAATTAATTAATAGAGAAAATCTTTAGATACTGCCGTTGAAAGTTCAGCTAATCCGTTAAATTGATTTGATAAAAACTTTAACATAAGAATAAATAGAATTGTAGCCTCACCGCACATGCATCAGGCCTAGCCCCAGCAGCCAACAATCTTCGTAAAACCCTCGCGTGTCCAAGTCGCGCTGCGCACGCAACGCACGTGTCCATACCGCGCCCGCTGTCCGTACGTACTGGACGTATACGCTTCTCCGTTTCGATTGCCGACTGAAATTGTACGTAAATTAAATTTAAAAAGAGTATTAAGTACTAAATGATCTCAATTTTTATTGCATAATCTGTAAAGTGTCTAAACGTAACTTTGACTGTTCTCACAATAAGTCTAGAACAAATGTTATTGTAATTTCTTAATTGGAATTGGATTTTTTTGCGGAACTATTGGAACTAATTTCTTCAAATGGCAATCTTAAAGATGTCGATTTGATAATTATGGATATTGTGAGTTAAGATGCAATATTCAAACTGATAAGCTTTGTTGAACTCGGTTTAAAACAACGGTTAGGGTAGTAGGACTCCTTTCTCCGCAATTAGGCTCCTAATTGGTCCATTGTGCGTACAAAACAACGGTTATACTCACAGTTTTGTTACCCCCAGTTAGTTTATTAACGATAGCATGAATTCCTAACGATATCCCACTCCTATGAGGGCTAGAATTTACTCGGGATTCCGGAGGAACGGAGTCTTTAGGTGGAGACTGTAAAAAAAATTGTATTAATAATAAAATCTTAATATATATAAATTACGCGTCACGTTGTTTTTCCGCTATGAACTCCTAAACTACTAAACGGATTTCAATCAAATTTGGACACCGTGTGCAGTTTGATCTAACTTAAAAAATAGGATAGCTTACATATATATAATTCTACTGTATGTGGTTATGTCACTGAGCTCCTATTAAACGGCTGGACCGATTTGAATGATTTTTTTGTTAGTTTGGGTGGAGCCCTGGATGGTTTAGATTTACAAATCAGCCCGGCAGGTGACGCTACAGTCGGTACTTTAATACTTTGTTTAATATCCTAATCGCTTGAAATATCATACAGGACAACGTCTGTGGGGTCCGCTAGTTAACTATAAATAGCAAGAACGTGCACGTAGATGTACGTAATATATAGTTAATATAATATATAATTCCCAAAATATTTTATGAATATTTTTATTTATCACATTGAATCTTTATGAATTAAATTCGATTATTGAGTACAAAAACTAACCTGTGCAGGTCTCAACGCAGGTACAGTGAACTCCAACAGCGCATCAACAACGCCCGCGTTGCCCAGCGTACACGCAACGTACAATGCACTTTGGCCGCTCGCGTCGCGTGCGTTCACGTCAAACGCCATCCGATATTGGCATTGTCCGCTTGCGTCGCTATACAAATTAATTAACTTTAATTATATTTAGTTACGTGTCAATATCGCGAAAAAAGGCGTGACACTCATGCGAAGTAATACAACCATTACTATGCCTCCTTCATTTATTAGACTCAAAACTTAGCAATTAAAAAGGGTGGCGGAGAGTTTCTTGCCAGTTCTTCTCGCCCGCTCGAAGCCCTTGACTTGTGAACTGCTAGTAATTATTAATTTAGAATCAATTTAAGATCTTTTGGGATGAACTTTGGCACAGGCAAGAACTATACTAACATCAGCCTATTCGCCCTGACCTGTAGAGCTGAAGGAGGTCGGATATGCTTGAAAGAATACTTTAGCCTCTCTTTTTTTGGACCCTTGTTCCCCCGCTAAAGCATCTGCGTGCCCAGAATAAACCAGCCTATAAACTTTTCGTCTCTTCTATTTAGCGCATGACGGCCTCGCAGAATATCTTGAAGATTTCCCGTCGCTCTCCGCGCTGGTACTCTTACTTACGTGTATGTATTAAGCAGATGAGCCGGGTACTGGTACTCCAACAGCAGCTTGACTAGTGATGGGTGGCCGCCGATACAGGCTGCGTGTAATGGCAGCCATTTTTCAACGGTTTCTTGCTGAAATATTTTTTTTTGTACAATACGTTGCGCCGTAAGAATACTTGCTTTGATTTCTTAATTGTTTCAACAAGTATTAATTGCAAACATATCAATCTTCAGGTGTATCAAAGGAACGATAGGGAAGAGAAAAATAGATAAAATAAAGAACACATCATTAAGAAGAATAACTAAGGTAGCAGATGTCATAGTGTAAATAAAAGAAGTGGAAATAGCCGGGGCACATGGTAAAAGAAACAGAAAAGTCAAGCAACAAAGTAATAAACTAGTGCCCATGGTATAATAACGAGAGACAATTTAGAAGGTGGATAAAAGAGATTAAGAAAAGAGCAAGTGGTACATGCAGACATGGCGGGATTTGGAGACCGCCTTTACCAAAAAGGGCACCTAGAGAATAAGAATAACATAAATGTATATGAAATAACTTAAGACTTAAATAATTTCAAATATATATAGATACAAAGTGATGCCCAACACTACATCAGAAAACTTATGACATCAATTATCAATGAAAATATATGGTGAGCCTCTTGGCATACATAAGAGTGTTGCAGAAGAACTTGAACCAATTCCAAAATTTACCTGAACAGCTTCAGGAAAATGGGCTAGCAGCAGCATGGCGTTGTCGGAATGCCCATGATAGCACGCAATATACAATGGGCCATATCTGGTCACGGGGTGAGCTCTTCCATCCGCGCCGGCGCCAACAAGGACCGACGCTGAGGCGAGGTTGCCTAACTCTGAAGCGCTGAAAGATATTATCACAATGGTATCAGTATTAAAAATGGAGATTGGTCGAAGGAATATCAAGGTTAAAGGAGTTAAGTTCGGTGGCGGTTCTTGTTTGGATATGTTTAATGAAACACTCTGTTTGAAGCTGGGTAACAACTGACATTAATCTTCTAAAATATGAGCTTATAACTAACATAAAATTAGGTATCTGTATTTTCACGCAATAGAAGATGCAGAAAGCCATTTCTATGCAACGCCAAGGGATCAAGCCACTGGAAAAGTAACTGGTAGTCGACGATTCGAATCGCTCTTCGTAGAATACGGTCAAGCGGAAGGAGCTGGTACTGGGGAGCTCCCGCCCAGGAAGAGAACAGTACTCCATGTGGCACCGAATTTGCGCTTTATAGAGTTGCAAGCGGTGACCCGGAGTTAAGTACCGTCTCGCCTTGCTGAGCACACCAAGCTTGATAATTCGTCAATATTAAATGACAACTGTAGATGAAGCTCCGTTGTAGCATCATAATTAGACTTGGTACTTACACATACAACAGAGTATTGGCTCCACCAGGCGTCAAGTTGGCAATGATGGCCGCTGCAGCACCCAAGGAATCCAGCTTATCTCGAAGACCACTCGCATCTCCCCGCACAACCAACTCACGCAGCTGGGCATGATGGCATAAGCGCTCGCGTTCCAGGGCATCTAGAATACATACATTTTGACAATGTCTTACTTCTAACTGGAGTTTGTATAATAATGCCCCGAAAGTTTTAAGATTCCGGCCCCTCAAACCTTCGAAGTTATAGAAAAGTCTATTGTACACAATTCTGCTTTTGAAGACAGTGGCCTAACTATACCATCTGGGGCCCGTGGCCCTCGCGTTGTACTCAGTTTAATTTTAATAAACCCTGAGATTTTCCGCGTACTCAACTACACGTTGTATATGTCCCAGTAATGGCCATAGGCCTCCTCTCTTAGGCGAGAGGGAATGGTCTGTAGTTCCCACGCTAGCCCAATGCGTATTGGAGACTTCACATTCATCCATAGAACATAATATCTCTTGGGGTGGCACGTGGCATTTTGCCAGCCCTGCCACCCTATTGTTACGTCACGAGTTGACCGTAAACTCTTTAAAAATTAAATAAATTTAGTTAATAAATATAAGACACACTGGTCCTTTAAACCACAGACAAATGAACAGAGTTCAATGTCTTGAGCAAAATGAACGACATTATATTCGCGCACAATCATATCTATTCATGTTAACTAAGAAGGTAATATACGCGTAAACGAGAGGTCTATAAAGTTCAGTAGGAGTACAAAGGATAGAAATACTTGCGAAGTTCTAGTTTCACTACTAATTACATTTTAGCTTATCCGGTCTCATCTTGCTTAGGATTTAAATACAGGTCAAGAATACTTGATGCATTTATACTTCATATTTATGTGTTGAACGCGCTAATTTCGCCCTGGCTACTGGTTCGTTATTAATTGTTTTGTTAAGTTTAAACCCATGAAGTATAGAGTGGAACAGTTTTGATTTTGACGTTATACTTCTTTTGGCGCGTTAGGGAAAAATGATGACAGTAATATTTTTCTATTGTTAGTGTCGCTTTTTCTACAAACGTCGAATAAGTTAAGGTAAATTTAAAAAATGAGGAAATATTCGATAAATAAAAAAAACATTATTGACAATCGATTAATTTAAAAAAAAATTTAAAGAGGTTGTCACATCTCTTATAACCAATAGAAAAGTAGAAAATGGCGAATTGTTTACAAATTTCAATACATTATACAAAACTTTAAATTAATATTTAAAATACTTAGACGCGCAAAAATCACATGGAGGTGTTCCAATGAAGGTCCCCCCGAGACTCCTGCATAATCGGTATCATCATTCATGCGACGAAATTCAAAACTCTTACCCGTATCGGTGCGCGGAGTTAACCAAAAAACGACATACCTGGACACCATGGATCTCTGACATCATCAACAAAGTACTGGGCCGCATCATACGCATCTTCCGCGACGCGCGCCCGCGGTCTCTCTGGCTCTTGTCTACGTACGCCACGTTTTTCAGAATAAGACGAACGCACGTGATCGGCAGCAGAACGGAAACGATTTAACATATTCACCAATCAGACGGCCTCATTTTTATTTATTTTTTAAAATCACGATAAAAAATCCCATGTGACGGTAGATGCAACTGCACACACTATACGCATACCCTCTTATTTCAAAACTTTAGTAGAGACTAAACAATAAATCATAATGAAATTGTGTACTAAAACTATTGTGTGGCTAAGTTCTTGATAAAATATTAATAGTACAGGTAACAAAACCTATCATATCAGCTGTTCCTAAGTCTGTGTCACATGTGTAGGCATAAATTAACATAGTCAATTTATGCCTAGAACTGTATTTTCTAGATACAAGATACATTGTTTTATTAAGGGTCGATTCGACCAAACAAGAGTAAGTCTTAATCTTAGAATAAATCGTCAGTTAATCGAGAGTAAATCAATTTTACGTTTTACCAACTACAAATTCTAAGAATAGTGGGCCTATTCGGGAATTGCAACTATACCGCCGTTTCGCACGGAATAACAGCTATTCCTAGAATAATTTAATGGCGTCAGTCAGTCCAATCATCTGATTTCTGTCATTTCACAAATATGTATTCTGTGTTTTAATTTCAAGTCAACGCAACGCACTAAATTAATAGTCTGGCATTATATAATGAAACGTTTAAGCAATTTATTTATTTTTAGATTTTTTATTTTCTATAATATTAGAATGAAATTCAACTAGGCTCAACAGAAGTTCCTTTTTAGACGAAAGCCTCAAACAAACAACAAATAAAAACTTTTTGTTGTCGTTTGACACCTGTTAAAAGCTACTTTTTCACACTATAATACGGCAAAATCGAGTTGACATGATGTTTGCTCTTACACTGTCCCGTTGTAGAACAACATTTATTTGCCGAGTTTTATTTTCGTTCACCATTCTCTTGCTATTCGCGTATTGTTATTCCTAGCGCAATTATACTATCGATTACGTGGACAAACGCCTATGGATTTACTCGAGATTAAAATCATGGAATAGATTATTCTTGGTATAGTTACTCGTGTATAATTTGAAGTTTGGTCGAATCGACCCTAAAACAATTCAATAATTTATTAAGTTACCCTGCATGACTTCAAATCATTCGCTTTTAATTTTTATTTACTGTCATTTCCATGACAGCGACCCTCTTACCGGCCAAAAAAGTAAAACGCACTGTAATTATTATTTGAGAAGTTCATTATAATCTTTGAGAACAGAGAATTTTAACAATAGATACCACTCTTGTTTTATTTTATCTGCGCTTAGATTAAGACCGCCCACATTCACGTGTCACCCCACGTGACAATGTGACTACAATAATTCCTTTAAAAGAAATGCGTCGTAAACGTTTATATATCTCTAAGCATTTATATGTAATATAATTATCATGTTATGTAATAATCCCTGGGTGCAGTCCACAGACAGCCTTGCCCATCGATTTTTGGATCTTACGCTAACCGATCACAATATTACAGAAAAAATAAACTCTATTTGGGGCGTTGGAACACAGCTCAGTCAAATTTGAAACATTACGAAAAATAGAGTGGCGGAGAGTTTATTGCCAGTTCTTCTCTTACCTTCTACTCCGATTTGAGAACTGGCAGTAAATGTAAAATTAGAAGCATTAATGTATATTTCTTTTTTGACGTTCATAAGTGAACATTGTGTTATCTAAATGAATGAAATGATTTTGTTTTGATTTGGAAAATAAATTGGAGCTGTTTTAAGATGGAGATTCGATAAATTTACCTAATACCAAATATATGTAATATGTATAGCACTCTTGCACTTTATAATAATTTTAATTTTACTATTTAATTAGTGTCGTTTATTATTAATTAATTCTTGTATGTGCAATAAAGCGTACATAAATATATAAAATTTGGAACATTTAACATATGAAATCAGGTGAGTCATGCTTCAGCGAACTGCATAATTGCGTTTAGTATAAGGTAATAACAATTAAATTATTAGTTAATATTCAATTGTTTTGAAATTAAATTCAGCGTAAAAATGATAACAATTGTTTTACACAATTAAGAGGTTGCACCGGTTTTTTTTTAAATGTCATAGTTCGACTAGCGTTAGAACACTTTTGTTAATCGTATTCTGTCAATAATCAATAAATCGTTTATTTGCAAAGTGGTACATTTCTATCGATTAATTGTAAAAAACCACACAATCAACTATATAAAAATAGGCATGTTAATAAGTTGAGTTATTTATATGGTCTGAATATTCGCCCTTGCCTTTAAAAATGTATATTTTTATCTGTATTTTTTATTTTATTCTTCCAATCGAAGTTGCGTGTAAGTTCCTTGTAACCCTACACGTGAGCCAGGTTAGTGACCACAAATCCTTGCTAATAGAGGACAAGAGACGTTAAATTCAATTAATGATATGTGGTTATGGTTTAACTGTATTACAACATATCTATCAAAGATCTCTTAATTGAAATCATTATAAAAATGAACCAAATTACTTGCTTTATACAGAGAAACCTTGTTAATATATAGGGATCTCAAGGGTTTTGTACCATTTTAAGTTGTTTTTTTATTAATTACCTACAACTAACATAAATTATAACATATAACAATAAACAATCTAATATATACAATTCTGGTGTCACAAAGTTCGTTCCCATACTCCTCCGAAACCGCTCCACCGATTCTTATGAAATTTTTAATGCATATATAAGTCTAAGAATCGGCTACTATCTATCTTTGAAACCCCTAAGTGATAAGGGGTGTCCACCCCAATATTTATAAAATTTCTTTATTTCAAACGGATAAAATACTGCACAATATTTTCTGCGGCGTTCATTAATATCTAGAATAATTCTCGAGACAGATTAGGCGCCGTTCAAGTATTACGTAAGCAGATTTACTGCAATTTATCCCCCCCCCCTTCCTCTTGTCAGCAAAAGTAAGCAAAGCTCTCAAAAATAATAGTACATAAACGTATTATTTTTTGTAGGAATCCTCGGAAATGCATTTCGTTTTCAAGCATAAACAATGTGTGGGTAATATGTGTAAAAAAGTATTACTGTTGACGTAATCACCAAATAAGAAAATCAAAGGAGGGGGTTTTCCTTTCCTTTTCCTCGCCCCTAGAGTTCTTACGTATAACTTGAACCCCTTAGTTATAATTTTTCAAGGTTATCCGTGTGCCTAGTATATTGAGTGGAATTTTTTAATAATATGAATAATTAAGGATTTACATATTATCTTATCATTAATTAGCTTTTTTATTGAAGATGAAGATTGATAATGAATACCATTGCTTTACCCTCAGGTATAAATATTAAGTATCTATATATTAAAGGAGTTCTTTTTTATATATTCCTTGAAGAGAGGATTGCTTAAAGTGAAAAAATGAGTTAAATACCATTTCTATATTCCATGAATAATCAAAATATTCGTAATAATATTTAAAGGCAATTTCAGACTTTCCAGGTATAAAGTTTTATTATAGTCATAATAAATAAATACAAAAATGATTCTAGTTCTTAATGGTTGTTTTTGACAGGCCAGCAAAAAAAAAACAAAAAACTAAGCTAAAAAACGCTTTTGGGGTGACTGACACGCGGTGTGAACTTGATTAACATAATTTTAAAGCTGAAAAAACTCAGCTAAAACGAATAATCCAGTTACTCTAATGATATCTATGTGATATTCTAAAGTAATTGTCCTTAAATCTTAATTTAAGCAGGACCTAGCGTGCGACATCCCTTAGGTCACAGGTTCGATCTCCGGTTATGCACCAATAAAAAATAAATCAGTGGCGCTACAACCTATTTAGGTCTTGGCCTCAGATTTCTGAATCTGTTTCAAGATTATTTTTAAATCTAATAGGCAAGTAGGTGATCAGCCTCTAGTGCCTGACACACGCTGTCGACTTTTTGGGTCTAAGACATGACGGTTTCCTCACGATGTTTTCCTTCACCGTTCGAGCAAATGTTAAATGCGCACTTAGAAAGAAAGTCCATTGGTACACAGCCGGGGATCGAATCTACGACCTCAGGGATGAGAGTCGCACGCTGAAGCCACTAGGCCATCACTGCTCGTGAGTCGTGCACCAATGGACTTCTGTTTATTTCTATAACAGAAGACATACAGGCATAAGGCTCGCAACTAAGAATTGGTACGTTCTTTTCTTGGAGGACCCTCAAATTGGTTTAGAAATACTTCAGTGTACCACTGGTTCCACATAGTGGTGGTGCGCGGCAAACATTTTCTTAAGCTGTGCGCATTTGACACTAGCTCCTACGGTAAAACTTGAGAAATGTCATGCCTTAGAACCAAATGTCTGCAGCGTGTGTCATAGAAGGCTGATCACCTACTTGTCTGTTAGGAACACAAAGCATTCAGAACATTGAGGCCCAGACCCAATAACCACTGCTTTTTCGAACTCAATTTCGTTTTTTGGAGTTTCTGGATCCTCCCAAACTTCGATATAAGTGTGATACAAGCTTCTAAATTCTCTTTTCTGTTCTAAATTCCATTCTACAAGTGTCTCTCCATATCGGCACGTAAAAAAGCCACTCGATATTGCCATAGTACGCGGATTTTGTAGTTTTATTTTTGGAAAACTTTATTAAAAGCTTTTTTATTGACATTTAAAAAGTCAATATATTCGCTTATAATTACTATTGAATTTGAATTTTTAATCTTTTGTAACTAAAATTTGTAACTACGATAGCTTTGTAGCCCATTGAAATGTTAGGAGATATAGCCAAAACCGTGTTTTAACCTCTTTTTCCAAGATGGCGGCCGGGGGACAAGGGCGCCATCCCCACGAACTTGGGTTTAAGCTTGTATTGACCCCCCCTACATGTCCCATAAATAAAATTGCGTCCTCTAACAAATATTCACTTTGGCCCTCAAATTATAACATTTCAATGGACTATATAAACTAAAGACAAGGTTTATGTGTCGTAATGTATGTATGACAAAATGTCAAAATCAAATACGTTTTTGAAAAACGGGGGACATATTTGATAGACTTTTAAAAACTTTAAATATTGTTGATAAGACAGTATATACGGGAACAAGGCTCAATTGACACTAAGTTAAATACGTCACGATCGTAGAACAATGTCGGATTTGAAAAAAAAACAAAATCCACTGTTTATCATATTTGGATACTACATTGACTAATTATTACGGCTACATAAAAAAAATCCATGTGTTTTAATTTCAAATTAATCAATCGGTAAAGTGACGGATTTGATAGAAACATGTGATTTTTCTAGAAAACTGTGTAATTTAATGTTATTATTTTTATTTTGTTTCAAAACAAACCCTTTTGTTTGCTTGTATGCCAATTTTCATAATTACAAAATATGAATTGAAATAGTTATGACAAAAACTAACATGTTTATATTATTTTGAAATGGCTGCCCTGTAAAGTTTACTATTCGTCAGATCCGTCACTATTCTACGACTATGACGAATAGCGCCTGGAAATTGGAATCTTTCTTGGAGCCTAAGTACAACCTGTTGGTGACGAATATAACATAAAAAACCTTAAAAAATTCTCAAACCCACGTAAATATATTGCGCAATTTACGTTGAAATCCGCGATCGTTTAAAAAATCGAATGCAATGTTTTGCACCTATTTAGTGTATAATTGGATTAAATTATTTAAAGAATAGTAATGTTAATTATTGAGAATCGTCACAAGACTAACTAAACACGCACTTATTCGTTAACCGGCTAATTAGCGTTGTTATGGCATCGAGACGACCGCACGGCGCCAAGTTTACGATAATACTGAATGTATATGTAAATTGATGTAGTGATACCAACTCCTAGAGAATTTTTCCCCCTAGAACTACCCAAAAACTCCTATTTTACTATATATAAAAGTTTTAGAGTAAAGTCCCCTAAAGTTTTTGCTGTACACTCGGTTTGAGGTACAGTATAAATCTGTTATAACGACATCGAAGGGACTACTCATATTTGGTCGTTAAAACAGATAGTCGTATTAATTCAGCCGGGACCTTTGATTTTGGTCAATATAACCGGTATGTTGTTCTAAACGATGTCGTCGTAAACGTTTTTGACTGTAATAACGTATATTCATCAGAAAATTATAAAAATTTTGTTTTTTAAATATTATAGCATTAATCAGCAAAATAATCTTGATTCCTCCTAAATTTTGGGGGAAAACACCCATGTTGGCATCACTGGGCTTTGACGCATTCGGCATTTCGCAGTGTTGCTATTTATTGAATTGAAAACATACTGCAGACTGCGACATTTGCTAGCTTTGGTATTTGCAAACAGTTTTTATTTATTCATGCATTTTTAATAACGCGTCCAATAATCTAAAACCCCCAGTAGAAACAGCAATTTCGTCTTAATTTCTTTGTTTTATTACCGCTCGAACCCACAGTTGCGACATCAATGCTGATATTGAGAAAATTACATCATAATTGTTTAAGCGTCCTGACGTTCCTGATCCTGATCAGGCGGTTTCCTTTTTCTGACCATATTAATAATTAATACCAAAACCAGGGCTGGCGCAACTCATTCTCAAGTACTATGGGTAGGATTCAGGGACGAAACTAGTAGTAGCTTTAGTTTAATGTGATTTGAACTTATTTATATAGCTTTTAACGCACTCTTCTGCCAATGTGGCGGTGTCACTTTGCACGTGGGCATACAACTCATGTTAATACTCCTTAAAACATATATGACAAATTATATCCCCTCTAAATTAGCCTCGTGAAATTTAAAGGATTCGTGGATAGTTGTAATTTAATTTTAGTAGAAAATAGACTAATGTTTTGTCAAGTGTTCCTATACGTTACTTCAAGTTATTGACATTTAAAGACTCAACTATCTAGACAACTTGTATAGTTTACTACACGCTTTATATTTGTTATTCCGTTTATTTCCAATACTGCACGAAGTATTTTCCAAACGATTTTTTTTCTATTGCCATAGCTCCTCTATATTACGTCTTCTTTGTGTTCAGTATTATCAATATACAAAACTTTTACACTAAATTGGGAGTTTTTATGAGATGGCAACATTAACACCTGTAGTTTGACCAATGACCGTTGAACGATTACCGTCAAGGTTAATAAACATATTTTGTTTGTTTCATCCGAACATTTAAAACTCCACTAACAAGCCCCGTCTTTGCTCACGTACGTAACTTAATGTCCAATAACCCCTAGTTGGGGCACAGGGCGTCCACAGTAAGTATCTATCGCATTCAGACTTGAACCTCACTCCAAGTCTTTCCGGCTCTCTTTGCCTCATCTGCATCTGTACGACGGTTCCAATAGGCGCCTGTTTGGGGATACAATTGGATTCTCTTCGACGTGTGACTTGCTTGCTTACATAAATAATATAAACGCGAATTTATTATATTATTTACATAACTCGTCGATTAATAATTATGGTCGAGGATTTGCCATATATTTTGCATTAATTTACATTTTTTATCTCCGATTCAAACTTTGTTCACATAATACAAAGGAATTTAGAAAAAGAAGAAAACAGACAGATAAAGCAGGGATTTCGCATATGTCTACGACTCCCACAGTCATATTGAAAGTTACTGGCGCCTCCAGGCTATAGGAACTTAGGGGGCGTCCATAAATTACGTGAGGTGTTTTTTTTAAATTTTCTGTACCTCCCTCCCCCCCTGGTGAGATGTCATGAGATTTTATTCAACCCCCTCCCCCACCCCCAATCTCACGTGAGATTTTTCAAAATGTGGGTTTACGTAAACGCGTTGGATTGTTATTGAAAAAAGAAAAAAAAAAATTGCTTCGTGCTTTTATTTACAACTAAAACAAAATAACTAATAAGTGAAATGTTGAGCGTTTAGATATGGAGTTAGCGGGAAGTTGCAGAGATGGCCTTTAGGGCCAACCGTTTTCCTAAATTTTTTTTTTTCAATCAGAAAAAAAAATGCGTTATTTTTGCCGAGACCCCCTCTCTCCAAGTAAGATTAAATGAGATTTGACTCGACCCCCTCCCCCCCTTAAACACCTCACGTAATTTATGTACGCCCCCTTACCGCTGATGTCTAGATTTTGCATTCACTTGGAAACACTGATAGGGTGGGTGATTTCGGTATCCCATAGCTAGCCGTCGCAGTTTAGTAGCTTTCACGACGCGACCTTGCGTGTGTGGTTAGTGGGTTAAAAACGTATTTATTAAAGCCACTTCCATTCCACTATTTACAAATCAAGATCTATCAATCTATGAACCTATGAACGTCAAAAAAGAATTATGATTCTATTTTTACATTTAATAGAAGAACTGGCAATAAACTCTCCGCTACTCTTTTTAATCGCCAAGTTTTTTGTTTTACACAATGCTTGTAATGAGCTGCAACCATGACACCATGTTCCACATGACATCTTAAGTAGTAATAGTTAATTATTAATAATTAAATGAATAAAACAAAGATTTGTCCTCTATCAGACGGAGGCATGGTGAAATAGGAGCACGCACTTACATTCTCGTGGGAACAACACGCAAATACATATTCGAAATAACTAACATCACCGCATACAAGAATTCAATTCCGACCAGTCACAGAGCGAAGCGTCAATCTGTCGTCAAAGCGGACTAGCGAATTTGCAGAGACACGCCGCAAGACGTCTACTGATATGGCTCTCACTTTTGTCGTTATTTTGGTCTTCAACTGATCCAAATTCGTAAGAGGGGTATCATAAACTCTTGCTTTGAGATAGCCCCATTAAAAAACGTCAGCTGGGGTTAAGTCGGGCTTATGATTTTTCCCGGAAACAACGCTTTTAGTGCGTATGGAGACCCTAGCTGTGTGCAGTGTGGGCTATTAGATAGTTAGTCTATGTTAGTTTTTGAAGTGAAAATTATTTAGGCGCATGAGGGTAAAATTTTTACGGAACGTCACGAAGATGTGCAGCGTTTCTGTCTAAGAAAAGGTAGACAGCGATTGAGATCGATTGAGAGAGAGTGAGAAGGGCGAATTATATTATAGAAATAATATTTTTGAAATTAGAATTTCGTAAATAGTCCGGTCAATTTAAACATTCGAAGTTACATAAAGTCCCAACAAGCTGAATTTCTGTGAAATTCTTCAAAACATAATTATAAACAATGTCTAGAAGTTCCCCATCATTCCCGTGTAAGGAAAAATTTTTATTCAAAGTCAAAGGTCAAAAAAATGAGTTTTTCGCGATTTTCAGCAATACGGTAAGTTTTATCATAAAAGTACCTCAGACAAAAATTGTAGACCATAAAATTATCTTTAAAAAATGTATATTTTTTTTCTTACGAGCCACCGTTTCTGAGATATAACGATTCAAAAAGTTATAAAAGTTGTTATCGTCATAATATGCACACGTTTCCACGCCACCTATGAGGTAGTGTACTTAGCGCGTTTTTTTTAACGTGGTTTCCCCAGTACGGGTACGGTAGTAACGGGTCAGTTGTGATCCTGTTTAATGTAAAACTATTGCAAAATAACGGAAATTTTCAAAGATTGGGAAAGATAAAAGCGATGTAAATTAAAAAAAAGTGTTGAAGTTTATTCGTCTTATTCGTAAGTTTCAAATTCTTGTTCTTCTTCTCCTGCTTCTTCATTTTGGATGCAAGTAAATTGCGTCAATAGCGATGTATCGCATGATACTTCGTCGGAGTCAAACGAATCCTCCATTGTTTGTGATTCAATATTAGAGCACGACCGACCTTGACAATTTGTGCATGCCAAAGAACAAGACAGTCCGACTTTTTTGCAACCACATTTAGCACCGCATCCCTTTTTGCAGTTGCAAAAAATAGTGTTCAGCAGTTTTTCCGGCGCAGGTGGAAGTAAAGTTTGAACTGGCTCTAATATATTGTTGACCAACTTCCAACCCCAGTCTGTAGGGTGTAGCTGATAACCAAGCCACACTTGAACTTGGTAATATACTCGAAAAATATGTTGGTGAGCAGCAACTAAGGTTGGAGGAAGACAAGCTAATTGAACTTGTTTTTTATTTTTAGTATTTTTAACGAAACATGCATATCGATTTTTTTAGAAGCTCCGTACATAGAAAGAAGAAAGCGGATGCCGTTGGTAATAACTTCTTGTTGCGTTGAATTACTCTTTTTAAAACATGCACAACATGCACATAGAATTAAATCTTGTTTTTCAAACATTTTGAAAACTGCTGTTTTACCCCTCCTGTAAAATGCTGGTGTCGTATCACAGCCAGTTATTGCGTGTAAAAATAGTACATGATCTTGACACTTTACAAAAGTAAATAAACTTTTTGATGAATATATATCTGATTGATGAGCTTTTGGCTGAGCTTTTCCTGGTTTTAAGAAAAAAATAGTTTTTTCAGTTGGCGTTCGAGCAGTGAGTAATACAAGTAAGTCATCTTCACCAACAACAATAGTTGTATTTGTCAAATTGAATTGCTCTATTGCTGTTTCAATAATCAATACATCAGCATCATTATTAGCTTGTTTTACCAATATATTTTCAGCCGTAAACTTTTCTTTCAACATTGAAATGAACCGAGACTTGTTGTGGGTATTTGTAAGAAATTTCTGTTGACTGTCATAAGTTCATCAAATAAAATATCAGAAGATGAAGATGTTGCTAAAGTTCGACGACGTTGTTCTGCAGGTTTGATATTTCTCGTGCAATCATCATAGCCATCAAATACGACTGTAACTCTGGAACCAAAATGACTACGTACATATTGAACGTATTTATCTAAGATAACGTTGAATGTTTCTTCGCTATCCCAATAGCCTTCAATACTTCATTATCAACTTGGGTCTCAGGCCGTCCACGGGGCTTGTTCTGCAGGTCGAAATTTCCAGAACGAAAACGTTGGAACCAAAAACGAACTGTGTTTTCTTTTGCAACATGACCGCCATACACATCATTCACCCTTCGAGTCGTTTCCGCAGCACTAGTGCCACGGCGGAACTCGTACTCGTAAATAATGCGATACTTTAAGTTTTCCATTTTGTAAAATGAGTGACGCAAACAGAAAAAAACAAATGAATGACGGTCATCGAAGCACAAATACATGAGTAAATAGCTGTACAAATTTGAATTTGGAATTCCTTACCAAAGAGGAGAACGTCGTGATTAAAGTGGCCAGTACGAAATACGCCAATTTCATATGTAAGGACCTAATATATAACTAGCTGACCCGGCAAACGTTGTTTTACCATGTATATTATTTCTACAACATAGGAGACCGAAGAGCTGGAAGCTACCTCTGACAGAGAATTAGTCTAGCTATTCAAAGGGTTAACGCTGCCAGTATCTTCGGAACCTTGCCTAAAGGGACTCCTTTTAATTATATATTTTAGTTATTATATTTTAAGGTTAGTTATTGTTTTTATTGTTCTATTTTTGTATTTATAAGCTAGGTTAAATTATAAATTTAACCTAGCTTATAAAATTAATTAAAATTATAAATTTAACCTAGCTTATAAAATTAATTAAAATTATAAATTTAACCTAGCTTATAAAATTAATTAAAATTATAAATTTAACCTAGCTTATAAATACAAAAGAATTTTGGGAGGGGGGGGGGTCCTTTTTTAAAACCTTACGATGCGGGGCGGGGATTGAATTACGCGTTATTGTTAATATTATTTTCTACTTACACCACTTAATAGTAACTAAACCGAAACCTCATGATTTGCAGCCGAACATGCTAATCACTGAGCTAAACTAATTCAAAACAGGTAACATCGTTACTTGGATACAATATCCAAATTGGTCATCATATCGAATTTCACCTGTCACCTGTGGCCTTGGCCTTGATTACATAATAGACACGAAACATTTAATTAACTAGCGGCCTGTCCCGGCTTCGCACGGGTGGACTTTTTTTTTAATTTGTAGATGTTCTTTAATATTGTGGAACATTTTTTTGTTCTATCTATCTATCTATCATCAATAGTTTTCGCAACGCATGCATTATATATATAGGCATTTTTTTTATACCTTGGAGATAGTGACACAAAATAGTGGGTCATTTGTACCAGTATGGCGGTTCTTCAGGGGTCTTATTACGAAATGAAAAAAAGAATTTTGATGGTCATAGCGCTGGTACCGGCGGCCCAATTGCGTGGGCGTTAGTCGAACTCGTCGGATTAATAACGACTTTCAAATGATTTGTTCCTTAAAAATTCTAGTATTTTCCGATAGTCCATAAAAATTAAGAGGCGGCAGTGTCATGCCATACTTCTCCGGTGTGACTTACAGCCCGTCATACCGACGCGAATGCGTTGATTTAAAAAAATCAACCATTTTCAATTCAAAATTTGGAATCACGTTCAAACTCTTTATAACGTAATTCGTTATAACAAAAAACTCTGTATTTTAGTTTAACACGTAACCCTTACATTAATTCACTCTTTATAACGCAACCGTCAATCTCTATTACGAAGAAATATTTTCATATTTAGACATCAACAACATACTTAAGTGTAATTGTTTTTATAATCAGCTTACAATACTAACCTTTTGAGGTGCCGAAATTTCTAAGAAAGACACCTGAGGTTATAAACAGCCGTCTCGCGTTTGTTATTGTTAATTGCATTAACACGTGTGCCATTATTCTTAGATTACATTGCCTGTAGGAAATTTTAGGTATAACACCGAATATCGTTATAAAGAGTAAACTCTTTATAACGATATTCGGTGTTGTAATTACATCTAACTTACCTCTAGCATTTCGTAGGACGTTCGCCGCATGCCTATGCCGGGATCGTTCAGCTAAGGTCAATGCTGTATCTCCAGCACCTGTTAATGCTGTAATATCGGCACCTGCTGATATTAACACTGTGACATTTTCAGCATGACCGCATTCAGCCGCGATATGCAATGGTGTCTGAAATTAATACTTGATGTTATTATTTTTAAATCCCAGACAGACACGCTTGATCATGCCTTTAAATCTATATATTAATTATCTGTATTGTATAAATTATAAACGCAAATGTTTGTAAGTATGTATGGATGTTTGTTACTCTTTCACGTATAAACTACTGAGTGGATTTTAATGAAACTTTACAATAATATAGTTTATACATCAGAATAACACATAGGCTACAATTTATAAAGATATTGTGTGAGTTGTCCAAAATATCAAGTAGGAAAAAATCTACCATCTGCGAGCTATTCTGGCGTGCTCTGCCAAAACCGCTAGAGTTACACATATGTAATGTATGATGGAAATGTTTATCGTAAATAGTTCTACAAAAAAGCCCACCACAGTATATATGTATATCTTATGTGTAAGCCATTATAGCCAAAATAGTGAACCATAAGTACAATAAAACTTGATTATTTATTTCAAATGCACATTTGGTAGTAATAAATTGATTCCTAAATGTGACGACTCATTGGTCTAGTGGTTAGTACCCCTGACTGCGAATCCATGGGTCCCGGGTTGGATCCCCGGCTGAGACAAACATCGATGTGATGAGCATTTGGTGTTGTGCTTAGGTCTTGGGTGTTTAAATATGTATTTATATGTCTATCTATCTATAATATGTATGTATATCCGTTGCCTAGTACCCATAACACAAGCTTCACCAGCTTAGCATGGGGCTAGGTCAATTGGTGTGAATTGTCTTTTATTATTTTTATTATTATTATTAAATGAAAATAGATACTTTTATCGCTTCTGGGTAGATAAAATATGTCTTTCACGCTTCATCATTTTCATATGTATTATTTTAATCCTGCGCACAGCGCAGACGAAGTCGCGGGCACCAGGTAGTCTGTATATTTATCTGTCTTTTTTTATCACAGCAAATTCACAATGTGACAGAAAGGTACGAAAGAGTTTAGTTACAATAATACTATTTCTACATGAATAAAGTTATTTTGACTTTGAGTTTAACTACTGCCTCTGCTGCGAATTCTAGATCCACCCTTGGTCGGTAGTGTTTAGTTTTGACGGATTCTAATTAAATAGGCGGCCATTAAGTTACCTTGCCACCCGTGACATCATCAGACTTAGCATTCACATCTGCCCCACCAGCGCACAGCGCTGACAAACAGCTACTGCGTTCAGCGAGGGCAGCTGCATGAAGTGCACTACGATTATGTTGATCTCTCGCATCGACCTCGGCCCCAGTAGCTATCAACTCTTGGAGCAGTTCCAAGTTGTCCCACAATGCAGCCTGTTAAGTTTCATTAGTATTAGATTTATGTCAAGGTCAAGCGAGTTGAAGACGAACAGACGTCCTATATTTAATTGATGTGTTATTAAGACAATTAGGGGATAGGGCCTTTGGGCCTAAAGCGGGCTAGTTCACTCACGTCATTCTTCCTTCACTAAGTGTTTGTCGCGCACAGAAAATAATTAATCCATTGGTGAACAGACGGGGTTAATACACATAAACTTGCTCTTAAATACTTATTTATAATATACTAGACTCCCTTCACATGGCTGGGAATTTATTTTGGAAATTGGTACAGTACTTTTTGAGTTTATTTTGTTACTATGATACAACTCATACCTCTTTATAATATCAGTTTAGATATATACATAAATCTCCATAGTAATAACTGAAATATTATTTTTAAATAAGAAAATATAAAACATATACTAATAAAAATGTACATGAACCAATAATTAATGACATTTATTATTTAACTACAACTTATGATAACTAGAATAAAATTAAATTCTTTTTAATTGTAAAACTTGTTAGAACATGCATATGAGTTGGTTTGAAAACTAAATAAGTATGTATTGGTTTAAAGTTCTAATAAAACCTTGCTCCTCTAAGTTATACTATAACATGGATACAAGTAAACACTTAGCTACTCTACTAGAGAATATGTAAAATAATTACATGCAATTTTTGAAGTGAAACTTCTTTATCGGGGTTGGAAAAAAATTTAGTGTAACATTTTTGAGTTACGCGTCACATTTCTTCGTTACGCGCCATGTTGCTTTTTGAAGTCAAACTTCTTTATCGGCGTTAAAATATGACATATAGTATGTTTTTGACTTTGAAGTTTGACAACGGATTACATTTTCGACTTGAAATTTGCTAATCGCAATTTGCAGCAATTAATTTGTAAATTGTATGCTAGGCAGTGCATCAAAATTTACTGTGTTTAAAAATAGTTTCTAATAAGGTCATAAAGAAGTTTCACTTCTTACGTGTGTACACCTAGTACACGCACACATTTTTGTTCTATAACATTTCCTTCACTTTGCCTAGCCAAGTAAATTAATAAGCACAAGCCTATCTTTATATTATATATAATAGTACTATATCTCATTATTTTATACAATTATGTATGCGACAACTTCTGAACTGCATAAAGAATTACTTGAAATATAAAATTTAAACTATTATACCAATACTAAGTCATTGTGGGTATGTATCCGTAACAAGAATTAATGCTAAGTCTGACTTCCATGTCAAAAATGTAATTAATTCTGACTAACAGGATTCAACAATTGCTCTAAGTCTCATTTGTGTATACCAATTACATTCCTAGTATTGCTTTAACAGACATTTATATTATTCTAAGTCAGACTTAAATTTTACAAACTATTACTATTGATATTTTTAAGTTTGTTTGCCATTTAAATTTTCTAACTGCATTTTATTATAACAATATGTTTCATAAAGTCATGACATTACTACAAAGGCCTATTGTATTTTTCAAATGAATCTACCTATATATGATTCAACAATAGCGTAAATAAATGACAATACCGTATGATTCAGTCAAATTGCGAAAGAAGTCCCTTCCCACTTATTTTTTAACACTTCAAAATCACGCATAACGATTGTTGATTATATGATTAAAATCTAATATTATTCAACATTACCTGATGTAGGAGCCGACCTTGGAAGTTCTCTTCATCTGGGGAAAGGTCCATTTTGTACTTTTAACACAAAACTTTAATTTTTAAGTCATTTTTTCGCGACTATAAACCGCTCAAGCGTTGCAAACATACAATATACGATAACTGAGTAGAACAACGGATTATAGAAATTAACCAAATATAGATTAATTTAACTACCGTAAATGTATTTGATTAAAGAGTAATTAATGCTTAAAAAGTAGGTGTAAATAAAATATTTATTAAATATGTTCCAAAATATATTCGAAAGATCGATTTGAATGGAATACATGTCAAACTAAACAGCAAACTTCAAACATAATAAGTCATCTGTCAAGTAATATTAATTTAATAACGTTATAATGTAATGGTAACAATATTAATAAAATTAAACTTATAAACATAAACTAATAATAATAAAATAATATACATTGAAATAAATAACGAAACTTAACATAAACTAAAATATATCATTAAAAGGTCCCTTTAGGCAGGTTCCGAGATATGGCAGCGTCCCCCTTTGAATTGCTAGACTAATAAGTCATCTGTCAAGTATCTAGTCTGTGAAAACTGACAAAATTATATATTGCAATTTTATGATTTAGCATTCTGAAAAGGTGGGAGCTTGTAGTTTTTTGTTTATCAGAATGCCAAATCATAAAATGACTGCTTTACGACTGATTTGAGAGCGATCGCCCATGCGAAAACCGCTGTGTGAGTTCGCAGGGCTGTAATTGGAAAACAGGGTATACCTCAAATGTCATGACAGTTCTTTTTCGACTCAGGCACTAGTATTTACCAGGATATTGTAAGAATATATATTGTATGCTGGAAAGTGTAAATTGTAAAGACTGCTTACTCTTATTAAACATTTCCGCTGTACAAAACATTCATGCGAAATATATGAGATATTAAAGATTTTTTAATGCAAATATATATTATGTAAGCTCTTTTTGCTAGATTTTAAGAAAGGTTTTTTTATATTTGTATAAGATATACGAACGAAACGGTATACGATGTAAGTTTTGACCCTGATATATTAAATAAAAACATCTTATATTATGTTAGTTTTTATTATTTAATCTAAAATAGTCCGGGTTGGGTGTTAATAGTCCCACTAACTCTTACCTACTTTATATCAATCTAATTCAACACCTTAAATATTTGATTACCATACAAATTTTCAGCTATGCGTAAGAGTTTTGTTTGATATTTTATTATTTAATGACGGCACTATAAAATTATAGCACGAAAGAAAATAAACAAAAGAATATTGTGATAATTGATATTTGACACTGGCTTATGAATTGAATGAATTGACATATGTGATATGACATTAACAGTTTACAGTTTACACTAGCAAAAGTTTGTGTTGTAAGGTTATGTTATGAATCGAATTATTGTCGTAACAAAATATTAAAATATTGACCTCAAAAAAGTTAACTAACTTATTATTTCATAACTATCAATATGCCACCCCAAGAATGTAATTCGCCAGATTTGGATGAGAAGAGTATTGAAAACATTGTGAAATTCGTATCTGATATACGGACAGGGTAAAACATTCTAATATATATCCTGTTTTAAACTCATATATTCCAACTTTTACAAAGATGCATAGCATCAGATAGCACCTTGTTTTATTATAAAGTAATATTCGTAAGTTGCAGATATTTATATCTACAGAAGTATAAGAGATAATAGTTGTTGATGTGTTAATTTTTTGTTGATCATCTCTATTTATTATAGGAAGCTGCAAGGATCCAATAAGATTGCTGTAGCCACAGTTTCTCTTCTAGAGCAGATCATCACAGATGCATCAAATACTAGTGTTTTGTAAGTTACACAGTAATAGTAAGTTATAGCAATAATATAATAAATAGTATTATAAAATTAATCAAATCCTACTTTGTAAACGTAAGTATACCTACTATGTCGTGTATTCTCTGCAAGTATTTGTATGTGTTTTGTCAGTGTGCATTTTGTATATTACTTGCTTATGTAGTGAAAAATTCCTAAATCTGTCAGGCCAAAATTATCATTAAAAAACGCCCATGTACAGGTAATATGGTACCTGTGGATAGAAGGCGTCATAGCGGTTAGAAAAATATATTTAGTAAAAGTCCCTTGTTTTTCCTAATAACTTTTTTACATCATGTTAGATAAATTTTTGAAAAACTTAGGAATTTATTATTATATCTTGAATGTCCCAAAAACCATGGCATTTTTACTAAACATATCTTCTAAACCTCTACAGCATACTCTACCTTCAGGTACCATATTATCCATTCATTAAGCCGCCCTCTGCAAATTAAAAACTTATTTAAAATGCAATCAAACTATCTTTGACTTTATTACCATGAAATTAGGTTATACTGCAACCTTAGAGCTCAATTGCCAGCTTTATCAAAATTACTGCTGATTAATGCCGCCCATTAAATAACTTCTTTACTCCCTAACCCCACCTACATTACATAATATTTGTGGTAAAGCCATAGTGAAATATACCAGCAAAGGGTAGCTAATGTCCAAGATACAAGAGATATGCCTTGACTCTTACAATATAAAGCTACTAGGCATTGCTCACTACAATGATGTGTGTAATATTTTTTAATTTGTTTTTTGATTCTTCATAGATGTCTTGTAAACGCAGTACGGGGTACTGGGCGTCGCATAACAAAGGCATTACCGCAGGAGCTTATTGCTGCAAATATGGTGCGGCGCGTATTGCGAGCGATACGCGACGAGCAGAGAGCATTGGCTAATCAGGTATAAAATTAGTCTTGCACCCATTGTTTACATTATGGCCATAAGTCTGAATCCCTCTTCCAATCGGAATTATTTTTAATATTATGAAGTTTAATCATGTGTTTATTCTGCAACAAACTATTACTAATAAAATAAACTTCTTTTACAGAGTAGCGAATACTCAGGTGATTCCCTACAGCGTTTGGTATTAGCAGCACCAAGTCGCAGAGCAACTTTACCTTCTAATCACGATCTGAGGGAGCCTATACGAGATCATATAGCAGAGGTACCTTAAATAATATGTTAGTAAAGAGCTGACCAATGCAAAAAATTACCAAACAAATGTAAATTACACCACTTTTTACTTAATTTGAATATCATGTCACTTCTCAAAGTCTTCAACAAATTAATACTATGTTGAATATCTATTTCAGTTTTTAGCATAAAATCAAGCGCTAAGTATAAGCCCCCTAGGTCAATACACGCTTCCATAACTATGTCACATGATCTGTGTCAAGCTATTTTCATGGATACAGTATTAATTAAAATAATAGACAACTCATTGGTCTAGTGGTTAGTACCCCTGACTGCGAATCCATGGTTCCCGGGTTCGATCCCCGGCTGAGACCAACATCAATGTGATGAGCATTTGGTGTTGTGCTTAGGTCTTGGGTGTTTAAATATGTATTTATATGTCTATCTATCTATAATATACACAAGCTTCACCAGCTTAGCATGGGACTAGGTCAATTGGTGTGAATTGTCTTTAAAAAAAAAAAATGTTGTCTTAGTGTTTGTGGTGACACTTCTAAAACAAAACAAAAATTGAATAAAGCTAAAGTTTTATGTTAAACCACTGGTGATACGGGTGACCGCATCCAAGAAAACGAAATCACTCTACTGTTAAATGAATGATGGCATCATAGTATTAGTTGTTAATAGCAAGTAATCTACATGAACTAACAATTATCATTTTGTGTAAATTGCCTTATAAATAAATTCCCAATACCAAATTTTTATATAGATGGATTTTTGATAGATTTAAAATAAAACTTGATAAAGTTTTACCCTTTCATCAACCCTGAAAGCTATAACAGCTTCAAAAGTTCTAAGCATTCAACATAAGACCCACGTATACTGGCAAGAAAGGAGTTGCCAAAGTGATATTATCTAACAGTCCTTTCTATTAGTACAATTGCCATAAAAATTCTACCTCACATTAAAGTATTGAACATCGGGTGAGCCCTGACAACCCTCAAACACAGAGACAAATTACTTAAATGTTCTCACCAATTTCAGCTACTTGGAGAATTGGAAGCAAGTACATCCTCAATATGTGGACAAGCAAAGGAACACATACATGCAGATGAGGTGATATTGACATATGGAGCAAGCAGTTTAGTTGAGAAATTTCTTAAATCATCAGGAACCAATAAAATGAAGATATTGCTGGTTGAGGGACCGAAGCACGCTGAGGTGAGGAGAGGCTATTCTGAATCTATTTTATTGAACTAATAAACTACGAACTATCGAACAAATAAAAGTACTATTTAAAGGTTAGCCTAAAGCTTCTCCAGGTAATGATGAATGAATTTTACCTGAGGGTAGTATAGTCATCACACAGTATGAAAGTTTTCAGTGATAGTAACGGATTTCTGAATAGTTTTATGTAATTTTGTTTATAATATGTTCTTAGATCAATTCTTATATTAAAAAGTTTCGAAGAATAGTAAATAAGGAATTAAATAAATATCTTTCCATAAGTAAACCTGAAACTTCAGTATATTAAATATTAGAATGAGGCTAACAATTTTCTTTTTAACTTGATTACATTGAAATTATACCACTTGTATTACATTCCATGAATTATTAAATATATTTCCAGATAAATATATTTATTCTCTCTCTCTCTCAATTTAGTATGGAGCATTCAAATCCCTTAATACATGATTATATATGAAATCATACCAATTTCTGCGGCACTTCAATTACCAGCTCTATTGCTGGTAAACTCTGTTTTATTGATATATTTTTATACCTAATTAATTATTTGTTACATGACTCTAGTCCTTCAGTTGGAATATTTTTTTATATTGTTGACAACATCTATAAATCCCAACGGGTAAATATCTTTTAAATTAAAATATATGTTTTCAGAGTGCCGCAATGGCAGTCAGGTTAAGTACGCAGGGTGTTAATGTGACCCTTGTCAATGGTGCCGCTGTAGGTGCCCTAATGCCAAGAGTGAACAAGGTAAAATATTAATTTATTGTGCAATATTAAATTACTTTTATGCTTGACTTAAAAGATTAGGGACGTAGCTAAAAAATGGATTATTGACATGACATTGACAGTTGACGTTTGTTTAGCTGTTTGTGTTTATTAAGTATTTTTAAAAGTTCCTAATAGCGTAAGGTATTATCAAAATTGTTATTCAAAATTACCGTTTCTTTACCATGGAATAACAAGAAATTATTGTTTTTGACATATTTAACACTTTCTTTTTCACAATCTTTTTCCAAGATATATTATATGCAATGGTGAGTTCCAATTCTTAAAAGCCGGCAATGCACTCATCATTTAATATCAGATGAGCCTGCCCCTTTACTCCGATGCATTAAAATAAGCTTCTTCGCGTTTATATTCGTTAAAGAAGCTTTAAATTGTACTCGAAGCAATAGCGTAAATGTCAGGTCCCACTGTCATTATATGTCACAGTCAGTACGTCAAAGTCAACGTCAATTCAGTTCAAACCCGTTTCTAGTTTATTTGATTGTCTAAGGGGGGGGGTGTTTTTTATGGCGCCCTTAGACTTTGCTCTGACTTAACCTATCGAGCTAAGACACAGTCGGTATTTATAGAGCAAACTAAAAAAATCTTTTCTTTGTGTTGGCTTAGCTTAATCTCAAGTCCACGAAATCGACGACTTACCCAAACTTCGCTTAAGCCTACAAAATAATGGCCCAAAATGCTTTACCATCATCTTTCTGGACTTTTTATTTTTGTCTTTTTAATGAACGGTGTTGCCAATTTTGTATCGGAGTTCCAAAGAATTTGGGAAAAATAGAATTTGAATTCAAAGAAATTATAAATGATCTTGATAAATACCTATGAAATGCATGAAATAAAATAATTACACATTATTGTATTTATTGTTGTTTATTTATATTATTTATGTAATTGTCAACCCCATTTTTGGAAATCTTTAAAATAACTGGTGTAATTTTGTATGTCACCTGGCAGCCCCTGTGCAATTATATGGATATTATAGTGGCAACGAAATTCAAACTATAACCTAACCAAAACATTGCGATCCGTTCTACGTAATAAAATTATTGTCATCTTTAAATAATTAATACATTTTCTAAAGGTTACTCGTAAATTTATATTATTGCAATTATGCAGTAGTTATTACATAAATAACAATCAATGAAGATATATTCCGTTTTAGATTTTTAAATATTTGTTATTGTTAACTTTTTTAAAGGATAATAAACAAAGTATTGCATGAAATGAAACATCAATTTGTATTTTGACATTTCTGTCTTATTGGGCTTAGCTTAATCTCACCCCTTAAAATGTCTATAAATACGAAACATAGTAACCTTATGTACACTAAGCAAAGTTTTTCGTAAGTAAGTCTGCAAAGTCCAAGTCGCACTATAGTCCACCCTAAGTAATTATTACGATCAACCAGTGTAATTGGTCCATTTTAGCTAAATTATGTGTCTCTTTTAATCACAGCTAAAACACAATTTGACAGAAAGAGACAAAAGAGTGCAATAAGCCCAAATTAGTTATTATGAATATGGTGTTTCCAGGTTGTCATTGGTGTCCGTAGTACCCTAGCTGGTGGAGCTGTTTTGGGTGATGGTGGACTTCTAGCTGTGACCACAGCTGCTAGACATTACAGCGTGCCTGTAAGTTAATAATACTTGTTAGCTTTTAATATTTATTTAATTAAATTCTAAACATTTTTATGAAACATATTCTTAAGAATCTTGCTACAAGTGCGCATGTGCAATAGTTGCTCATTTAACTCATTCGGTTGTTTACGATTTGACTCGAATTCTCCCCGAAGTGGGATGGTCGAGTCGGAGTAGGGAATAGATTATAAAAGAAGTTGAGACACAAGCGCACGGGCATACCCCTTCCCGACATAAAACGCTCGTAGGAGGCCCCGATACACACTAACGTATCTGGGCATCCAATTACCGGTAGCTAACAATAAATTAAAAGCCGGGCGGCCAATAACAATAATCAAAATCAGATAAGGGTAAAAAACCGCCTTCACCGGGGAAGGCGAGTATCTTTACTTCGTACTTCGCTCACTCCAGTGAGCTTCCGTCCTGCCCTTCAGGCGATTGACCACCCCGCGACGGCCCAAGCCGAGGTTCGAGTCTCACAGGAGACGCCCTTGCGCTAGTCGCGGGAAAAACGCCCATTCAGGCCGAGCTGAGCTGTAAAGGCCCTTAAGGCCAACAGCGAGATTCCTTACAAAAAAAAGCGCTCGGGCAATTCCTTTGTTCTAGTTTGAAGTACAGTTTATGTAAAGTCAGTGAAGTGAATTATTGTGAATCAAGTCATTATTGCAGTGTTTAATTTCCTACCCTAAGAACTAGATCAACAAGCCCTTACAGTTTTTTTAAAGACAATTCACACCAATTGACCTAGTCCCATGCTAAGCTGGTGAAGCTTGTGTTATGGGTACTAGGCAACGGATATACATACATATTATAGATAGATAGACATATAAATACATATTTAAACACCCAAGACCTAAGCACAACACCAAATCGATCACATCGATGTTTGTCTCAGCGGGATCGAACCCGGGACCCATGGATTCGCAGTCAGGGGTACCACTAGACCAATGAGCCGTCGAAGTAATGTTAGTAATAAAATTGTAAGAGCGAGATAGCCTATTCACTGGACCATTCAAAGTAGAAGATACGCGAGCAGTAGGTTCATATAGAAGACTTTTAGTTCTAGAAAATAGGATCAACAAAGAAAGGAAAATTTTAGTTAGTATGAGTATTAAAGTTAAATGTTTAATACAAATTGATACCAAGTAGTTTCAGTTAGTGCAGTAGTAATAGTTTGGGAGAAAGTTTTAAGGATTTAATTATATTGAGTTAGTTAATATTACAATTCTGATTTTTTTTCAGGTGATAGCATTGTCACCTCTATACAAACTGTCACCGCTGCACTCGTGTGACCACACCCACTTCAACGCCCTTTCGCCTCCATACACCGCGCTTCCGTATATGTGAGTTAAGGCTTCAAATACCATACCATACTTATATGAAATTTTTTACTACTACCCCTAAGTGATAAGGGGTGTCCATTTTATTTTTATTTTTTGGACGAAATTTTAATTTTTTTATGATACAGCACACAAAAGCATACAACCCCTAATTTTAACCCCTCTACGATCAACCCCTATTTTTTATTACTGTAGAGTTATTTTTATTGAATTAAAAAAATGTTTCCTAATAATATACATGGCATTGCCCCATTGTCATATTGCTATATGTAGTCGGAATTTAAATAAAGCAATTATTCAATTTTAAAAAAATCAGTGGCGCTTAAACATTTTTATATCAGGGCCTCAGATTTCTGAATCTGTTTCATGATCATTGGTCAATATAAAAGGCAAGTAGGTGATCAGCCTCCTGTGCCTGACACACGCCGTTGTTTATTTCTAAGGCAAGCCGGTTTCCTCACGATGTTTTCCTTCACCGTTCGAGCGCATTTAAGCGCACATAGAAAGAAAGTCCATTGGTGCACAGCCGGGATCGAACCTACGACCTCAGGTATGAGTCGCACGCTGAAGCCACTAGGCCAACACTGCTCCTTTATCATTCAATTATAACTTCGAATATGTCCGCCGATCCATTTTACCTTATTAAATTTTGATGAGGTGTCGAATGTGATCTATTGATCCTATTAAAAAATTACCCGTCCCTTAATGCCAGGGATTTATAATTCTTACTTTCTCCGCTGACTCTGCGACCCAAAAAGTGTCTTTGCCTCCGTGATGACAATCTACCTGTCCAAACTCCCAAGTGAAATTAGAGAATTATCACTAAATCCATACAAAGCCCTCGTTAAACATAAATTAATCAAGCTTTTTATAAATTCGACGATTATTTAAATGATCCTAATCCATGGGATTGATTTTCTCCAGTTCAAAAGCGATTAAAAAGAGTGGCAGAGAGTTTCTTGCCCGCTCTACGCCCTTGACTTGCGAACTGGTAGTAAATGTAAAGTTAGAATTAATTTAACATATTTTCTGACATTCATAAGTGTACTTGTTTACCTAAATGAATAAAGTTATTTTGAGTTTGAGTTCCTGTGTCCTCTCGCCTATTGCTGGCTTTCAGCTGCAGGTCAAAATTCAAAAATCAAAAATCATTTAATCATATGGGTAACACAATGTACACTTGTGACTTGTCATTAAAGAAATACATATTAATGCTTCTAATTTTACATTTAGTGCCAGTTCTCAAATCAAGGGCGTAGAACGGAAGAGATGAACTGGCAATAAACTCTCCGCCACTCTTTTTAATCGCCGTGTTTTTTTTTTATACACAACGTTTGTAAGGAGCTGCAACCATTAAACCATGTTCCACATGACATCTTAAGTAATTAATAATAATAACATAAATTAAAAACAAAGATTAGTCCTCTATTAGCAGTAGGCATGGTGAAATAGGAGCACGCACTTACATTCTCGTGGGAAACACACGCAAACACCTCCTCCACTTTGTCGATCCAGCGGTACCTAGGCCTTACTGTTATCCGGCCAGCTCTAGTAAATCTTTCACCGCCTATGCGCTGTTGTACGAAGAGAATCTCAAAACAATCTCAACCTGATAATATGCCAAATGGATGTACCATGCTTTTATAATACGTTTCAGGAGTGGCGAAAGTGCTGTGGCTCAAGTATTCGCGCCCATGTGCGATTTCGTCCCGCCAGACCACGTGACTCTATTCATCACCAACTTGTAAGTTAGCTTCATAAAGTTAAATAAATAAAAACAAGAAGTGAAACTTCTTTGGCACTAATTTTTAAGTCTTATTCATATCTATACAAATCTATAACGGAAGGAAAAAGGAGGGAGGGAAAAAGGAAGATATGTTAGGAATTGAATGAATTTAATTGTCATTAAAATAATAAAATTGTCGAAAATTAATACAAATTATAATTTCATTTATAATTTATTTCTTCGATAATAAAAACTCGTGGCATTTTAATTTACAATTCAATATTCAAATTAAATTTCTATAAGGTAATTCGCCCTTCTCACTCTCTCCATCGCTCTCAATACCTCTCTCCGGAACGAAAGAAGAACGGAAGAGAAGAACTGGCATTAAACTCTCCGTCACTCTTTTTAATCGCCAAGTTTTTTTGTTTTACACAATGTTTGTAAGGAGCTGCAACCATTACACCATGTTCCACATGACATCTTAAGTAATAAATAATAAAATAAATTAAAAACAAAGATTTATCCTCTATCAGCTGGAGGCATGGTGAAATAGGAGCACGTACTTACATTCTCGTGGGAACAACACGCAAATACATACCCGTTCACGAGTATATCACCCTTCCTCGCATATCTATCTATTTTCATTACAGCGTAAACACACAACAGAAAAATAGGGATAGCGTTGAAAAAGGGGGTTATTGAACTATTATAACTTATGTGTGGAGTCAGCTGCCCACTGAAGTATTTCGACTAAGAGACGAAGTCATAAACCATTGACGTTAAACATTTTTTTTTATTTTCAGAGGCGGAAGTTCGCCGTCATACATCTACCGTCTGCTCTCGGAATTGTATGACCCCAATGATTATCAAATATAAATTATTGTTAAATAAATATTGTTTGTTATTTGTGTTTTATTATATATCAATCGAATTATAATATTATTATTATTTATATTATTTGTGTTTTATTATATATCAATCGAATTATGAAGTAATCCCTGTATTACACAGAATTACCAATTCTCTGTCAGAAGTAATCGAAATCAGCTCAGCAATTAGTAAGTCCGAAGTTCTCTTATGCAATTTCGACATAGTTCTTGTTGATTTTTGCATTTAAGGTTTTATAACTATTAACTTAATATATAACATGAAATCAATGCGCAAAGAAAACATAAAGAGAGGTCTGTATGAATGGAAGGATAATATTACCTACGCGGTGTTGCCAGGCGATTCTTTTCTTCATGCTACAATATAAATTTATAAATGAAAATTTAATTACAATAAAATCTTAGCATAATTTGTAGTATGAGATCTTGTCATTCCGCGGCATGATTCAAGCAAAGGAAGTAAATAATTCATTGTGATTACTTGAGCTGCTACGTGCTATCTCTCACCGTTATATTTCAAAGATAGAGACAAAATATATATTAAGTACGTCATGCATGTTATAACTCGTTGCTAGCTTCAGGTCGCAACCAGTGCGTCATGTTGGCAGCATTATAATAACAATGGGCGGGGATATAAATAATTACCAGCAGCACTTCAAGCGCTAACTATTAGACGGGTCGCATACCTAGGAAAATTAAAGATATCTTCAAAAGTGTTACAGCGCTTTATTCTGTAATTCGAGTTGTGTAAAGTTTTTAATACACACCTAGTACATACTTACAATGTGTATAGTGTAAATGTGGAGTCGGTTGGGGCGCAGCTCTTTTTATCTTGATATTTTGTTTCTTTAAAACATTCTTAGTTATGTATGAGCTTATAACGATTATTTAGTGAGTGTGAATCAGTGCAATTTTGGATTTATAGATTTTTATGTATGTACCATCCGATAAAATTATCATGAATCACCTCAATAACTATGTGAACAGTGACATTGTTTAAAGTGCGCGATAACAACTCTGTCTCGGTCACCTATTTTCAAACATTCATATTATAGTGTATATAGTCCCTTATAAATTTATGAAATCCAAGTTTTTTTATATAAAATCAATACTAAATATTGTTTTGTGGAGAACAAGAGTATCCTTGAAATAAGTCTGTTTATACCCTATTATATCATTCCCATAGCAGTCATTCTAATATAGGAACAATTACATCACTTGAATATATAAACAATCGTCATTATTTAAATTAAACACATTTGGCGGTCACATTTGTATTCGACCTAAAAAAAATTCGCCAGGTGGCGCTAGTGTCTCATTAATTTCCGTGAAGTTGTCGTGCTTGCGTTCGGATTTCAATCAGTCTGCGCGATCTTCTCGCCGTTTTAGTCATCTCAAAACAAAAGTGTAGGGCTCCGCTGAAGTCCTAATTATAATTTTTTCATTTTAATTTAATAATAGTGTCGCAGTGCAGTGTATTTGTGGTTTTCTGTGTTTTTTGATCGTTGGATAGCGTGGCATCGCCCGCAGCTTCGGCGCAGATCGATAAATTTGGTACCTATGGCGCAAGCAGAATGAGTCAAGGGGGTTCTCGTCGGCCCTACTCACGCGGTGGCCCGCGTTGGCACCCTCGTTACAAGGACTATTGGGACTACGAGCAGAGTTATAGGTAAATTGCAAAATTTCACTCTTATCCGTAAGACTCATGCATAGTTGGGCGCTTACGGAACGTATGACGTTATATGGTAATTAACATTAATGGTAGCGTGCCTTCTCATCTTGATAAATATTTACTAGTGCCGTGCTGTACATTGCAATAATCATAGTGAATAATAAAATATAACGAATGATTATTTTTATCACAGCCTGTCACGTGTGGCATAGTCGTTTACTTACAAATAAAGATACAATACATGCATAAATTTCTTGATCTATACTTTTTGTATTTAGCTTCTATCGTGTTTTAGTGCACTTATTTCTTTAGATCTATTAAGTAACTAGTCTGAATTATACCATCATGTAAGATGAAATAGATAAGTTTTTCTATCCATTCTTAGAATAACTTGAAAAAGTTACAGCTGCAACTGAAATAATTTCTTACAATCATAAACAACAAATAGCTAAAATAATTGTATACTGAAACAAGTGTGACATAAGATGCTTCAAGATTGGAGCACATGATTATGTAATTTTAAATAACATAATATACTTGTATATCAAGAAAGATTATTTAATAGTGGAGATTTCACATTACACTTTACATAATATCATCACACATAAAAAGTTATGCTTATTGTTGAAGGAAATATTATGAAACAACTTAACTGTGCTGGCATGATTCAGAGTTGATATCAAGCACTAAGTAATTGTCCAGTATACATACCATATGTCAATATCTTGTTGGATTTGATATGTAAGTCAAACATAGCACTTAAGTTTGCTTTTGGTGCCCATGGATAATTAATTAGATTTTTCATCATCATTATCTGCTAATTAGCAATAGCAAAGTCCTCGAAGATGGATTAAATTATACCATATTCAAATGTACATAGGCATCTATTAAATGTTAACAACCAAGAAACCCATGATTGACAGTGGCATGTGGACTTGAACCAATTTAAATTTTATTTTTTATTTATTTAAGTTTTATACTACATGATAATTTAAGGCAATCAAGTTGCTGAGGATCTTAGGGCAACAAGATGCAGGGGATAGCCAGGAATTTGTCAGGGCCTGCTAATGGCCCATACATACTGCTGATGACCCATTATTATTAAAAAGCTAAAATATGAACTAAAGCATATAGTTTTGGAATCTAATAATGTGCGTTGTAATATTACACATAATTAAGTTTTTAATTTCCATATATATTATATGTATGCCTGTTGTGTATCAGTAAACATTAAACCTTCAAACAGTGCCTTACACAAGGACTTTACACAAGTGTGGTGTGTTTGTAGAACTGAATATAGTTAAATGTAATTTAAAAATGTGACTATCAAATATTATAAATGGAGAAAGGGTTTCGGCACATAGATACTTTACTAGTATTCACAGTGTATACTCATTAAGCATGAAATGGGTCTCACTTGGGGTGTGTGAGGTCTAAATTAATTCCTTAGTTATGATTTGACACCATAACCCTATAGTTTCTAATTCATATAGTGGTAGATGTGTTTGTTCTCAACCTATTTATGCATAGGGCATACTAGCTATGCTCCAATAGATTTTTCTTTACAAAAGTGCGTATAGCTTGTATGGCAACCTTAGACCCACTCGAAGCAGGTCAGGCACAGAAGGCTGATCACCAAGAAGTTTTTATCCATATATCATTTTAACAGATAGAGAAATCTAAAGCCAAGATAAAGTTTTGTATCACCACTGGGTGTCTGTAATCTATGTTGATGAATCAGTTGTATGTTCTATATTTTATGACATGTGTCATTTGAGTCACTGGCCGTGCACAAAGAAAAGAAAACAATAAGCCACAGCTCATCAAGCGGCGTAGATTATAGAAGGGAGCAAAAAGTATGATACAAACGAGGCGAAAAAAATGTCAGTCGACATCCGTGTGCACTATATTTAGGGCGTCGGGACGATGAACCCGAAGGTCGGTTTACCTGCGCCGGCGATGGGTTGTTTTTGCTCAGACAGGTTGTGGGTTTGCCATACACATTTTATATCACTCGCCCGGGACTGCTAGCGCTTTATTTATACTTAGTTACATTAAAAGAAAAATGATAACATAAAAATTATAAGAGATGTAACATGCCTTATCGATTACAAGCGATATCTTCTAAGCAACCCTAGGAAAAAACTAAAAAAAGAAATATTAACGGTAAAGTACAATAAGGGCATAACCAAATTAGCAAAAACAAAATTACAAGTGGCACTGGAAAATTATAAAATTACCAAACTATCTAAAATAATACCGAAATTTTAAGCTTGACTCACGGATTCATGAATTACAATGCAAAACAAAAAAGGCTAAGAATTACAAGTCACGATTGAACAGGAGGTATTTAGAACTTTCGGTATTTGAATTGATAATAGAACTAAACAATTTATAAAGCAGATGAGTTTGGCTGTAGAAAGCAGATATAGCGAGGAAGGTCATACTCTAAAGCAGTGTTTCCCAACGTGGGGCCCAAGCCCCACAGGGGCTATTCCAAGATTATTATTATTCCTATCTGTTTACAAGTTTCTTAAGTGAGCAGTTAAATTTTAGATATTTAAAATTATGTATGTTACATTTGGGGCTTCAGAATTTTAGAAAGGCTAAGGTGGGGCATGGGACAAGAAACGGTTGGGAAACACTGCTGTAAAGCATAGCATAAAATCGGAGAGTTGATGGTTTAATAAAGGTGTAGGAATGTTTAATTGTTATATTATATGGGGGTAATTCTGACGCGTATGACTCCTGTATACATATATTGTTATAGGTCTCTCTCACTCTTAGTGAGTGATACTGAAGCTAAGTGCAGTTTTAGCCAAGTAGTTAAATCGTGAGACTCAACTTTGAGGTTGCGAGTAACCCTGGCGCTCACTTCTGTTAAACCAATGCTAGGCGTATTTTAATGGAAATCTGGTCACGGGTCAGCTTAAAGGTTATTTTAATCGGCTTTAAATTCGCTTTAGCTTGCTTATAATAACTTACTAATTTATCACTTAATTAAATGGTATCTAGGGTAATGTTGGCCAGGTCATACACACTCGCCATTCCCTGTCAAATTATTTTACCTACTTGAAACGAGGTAAAGCTAAATATATATATATAATGTTTTTTTTTTATTTTCAAATTTAAAATCATTTATTCATTTAGGTAATACAATGTACACTTATGAACGTGATTAATAAATATACAGTATATTAAATGCTTCTAATTTGATATTTACTGCCTGTTCTCAAATCAAGGGCGTAGAACGGACGAGAAGAACTGGCAATAAACTCTCCACCACTCTTTTTAATTGCCAAGTTTTTTGTTTTAAAAAATGTTTGTAAGGAGCTGCAACCAGTACACCATGTTTCACATGACATATTTAAGTATTTAATAGTTAATTAGTAATAATAAAAAAACAATGATTTGTCCTCTATCAGCAGTAGGCATGGTGAAATAGGAGCATGCACTTACATTCTCGTGGGAACAACACGCAAATACATAGTCGAAATAACTAACATCACCGCATACACGAATTCAAGTCTGACCAGTCACCACAATTAGTAGCACCCGTTCACGAGTATGACGCATGGCCAGCCATCGGACCTTTAGCCATATTTTAGGGAAATAGACAACCCAATGCATGGACGCCGCCACAAGCAATGACATTTAAGCAAGCATGACGATACTTGAAATGTGAACTTGGCTACATAATATAATAATTCTGAAATAATTTGATACCACATGGATCACGGTTAGCTCCCATTTTACATTTTACTTGAGTAAACCAAAGATATTCTACAGACTGTTTAAAAACAGCTGTTCATAATCAGTTCTTTGAACCGTAGGATAACGTACGAAGCCGGCTAGGGACCATTTGTTCGCACCAGGTGCATATGGGCACAGTTCGTTGCTATCACATCCTGTGTTAAGACTAAAGTTAAACGTTTTGTAAAGTAGTATATATAATATATATATATATCTTAATATATATAAATTACGTGTCACGTTGTTTGTCCGCTATGGACTCCTAAACGACCGAACCGATTTCATTCAAATTTGCACACCGTGTGCAGTTTGATCTAACTTAAAAGATAGGATAGCTTACATCTCAATTTATACCCGCAATATTATTTTATTGCAAAATATTTGTTTATTATTCGATGCAATTCTTACAAATGGCGCTGTGTTAAAAGTAGGTACCAACGTTTCACATAAGCTACAATTTAATGGCATTACCACCAAAAAAGCATGGTGGTCCCCATGACTGGTGTTCTCCTACCGTTTCCCTTGAATAGGTTACTACTATGTAATATACCCTTAGCCACAGCAACGCTTGGCCGGTCTGCTAGTAGAAGTATATAATGTTAGCTGGGTAAAGCGTCCGAAATTAAGGACGTGTGTGAACCCGGAACAAATTTTTAAATTGAATCAAAATTTTATTTTTTAATATAGGTAGGTACCCTTATGACCATAAATGTAATGGGATTATTAATTTAAATAAAAAATGGCGCTATAATTGGCATCAGATTTCCGTATTTGTTTTGTTATAATTTTTTTTATTTCTGTGCATGACACTCGCCATCTTTGGGTTCTTTTCGTTCACTAGCCATGAAAGGAAGAATCTGGGCCGGGGGTTCCAACGCGTCATGCGTTTTTCTTAGTTAACTAGCTTAACCATTTATTTAAGGTTCAGCATATCTGCCAAAAAAAAATTATTAACAAAACTTCATTTCTACTTAAAAAATAAAAACCAAATATTCATCTTCAGTCTTCCCAAATATATATATGTCCAGTTCTGGTTCAGAATTGAGGAAGCAGATAAACGGAGAGATTATACGCGGAATTGGTAACTGCTGGCGGAGGACAGTTCGTGAGCTATACTCAGACAGCAGGGCATACACTCGAGATTTTATCCGGATAAGTTTATTATACCTTTAGCTTCCTTCCGAATATTCTATATTACCAGGCAAGCGGCCGGCAACGCACTTACGAGCCCTCAGGCTATATGAGGCAGTATTACTTAATATCAGATGAGCTTCCTGCCCGTTTGCCCCTGCCCCTGTTAAATAAAAGGGACTAAGAAGTTAAAAAATCATATGTGTACTTATGTACACGCGTTAGAAGTTATAAATCTTTGGCGTAACAAGATAAAAAACGACACTAATAATAGAAAAAACTAAAATTTTGACTATAGCTAATTTAAATTAAAAAATTGTGACGTATAACTCCAAAAACTAAAATGTTTACTATAGCTAACTTCAGGGTGTCGGTTTTTTGTGACAGTGTGCGCGCGCATCCTATAAATTTACCCTCATCATTTTTCCCTAACGCGCCAAAAGAAGTATAACTTCAAAAATTTGAATGTTGATTTCTACTACGTAACAATAAAAGTACGTTGTACAAAGACATCATTTGTTTGAAATTTTAACAGCCATAAACAAATGCACAAAAACTTGGAAACAATTAAATGTGAATACAGTTTTACTTGAGACGTAGTAATGCCGTATTTTTCTCTTGAAAACGTGTTTTGTTTGACTATAAAAGTATTTTTGCCCTTGCATTAATCCCTTTTTGTTAAACATGTAATTGTAAAAGCTGGGTGGGTTTTTATTACATAATATTGAAATAGATTTTTTATATACTACTAGCAGACTTGCCAAGCGTTCCTGTGGCTAAGGTTTTTGTTATACTACATAGTAGTAAACTATTCAAGGGAAACGGTAGAACACCAGTCATGGGGACCATCATGCTTTTTAGGTGGTTATGCCATTAAATCGTAGCTTATGTGAAACGTTGGTACTTTCAACACAGCGCCATCTGTTAGAATTGTGACTATCAAATAATGTACAAATATTTTGCAATAAAATAATATTGCGGGTATACATTGAGATGTAAGCTATCCTATCATTTAAGTTAGGTCAAACTGCACACGGTGTGCAAATTTGATTGATATCGGTTCAGTAGTTTAGGAGTCCATAGCCGACAAACAACGTGACACGTAATTTATATATATAAAGATTTATTACGACCTATACGTCTACGAGCAGTGTTGGCCTAGAAGCGTGCGACTCTCATCCCTGAGGTCATAGGTTCGATCCCCAGTGCACCAATGGACTTTCTTTCTATGTGCGCATTTAACATTCGCTCAAACGGTGATGGAAAACATCGTGAGAAACCGGCTTGCCTTAGACCCAAAAAGTCGGCAAGCGTCAGGCACAGAAGGCTGATCACCTTGTCTATTAAATTGACAAATGATCATGAAACAGTTACAGAAATCTGAGACCCAGAACTAAATAGGTTGAAGCGGCACTGATTTATTTATTTTTATAGAACCTAGACATTTAAAACGCGTCTCTAGGCAAGATGGCGTCGCACCAGTAACTTCACGTAAACAAACGTCAAGTTTTAAAGTGTTAATTATCATTTTTGAAGTAAACAAATACACATATCTTAAATTAAAAAAATTCTCAGTACTGAACTTAGAAATAGGACAGATTCGACTAATCGGTAACCGTTGTTAAAAATAATTTAAAATTTTTGATGAAACGCTATAATAATATTAGTAGCATCACCATGATGTGCACCGTTTTTGTAACTTAAGAATGGGGAGAGAGTGATTGAGACAGATTCTGAGGGAGTGAGAAGCGGGAATTACCTTATAGAAATTATATGTTTAAAATTAAAATTTCAGATGAATTTCATACGAAATATTAGTATTTTATATTTTATGCAAAATAATTTTAAAAATTATGAAAACAATATATATTAAAAGTATTTTTCTACAGATGTGATACTTTTTGACATTCAACACCTTTGTCTACAGACACTGTGGTCTGTGACCACGCACGCTGTAAAGCACGCGAAACGTCGGATTTTTTTTAAATTATGTTTAATAATAATTAATAAAAAAATTTAAAGTGTTTTCTTTAAATGTGTAAAAGTTATGTTAATAAAAGACAATACTAAGATAATGTTCATTTCGTGGTATTGTTTTTATGAAATTTAGACAATTATTATTATAATACTATTGTAATTAGTGTTGCCCAAATGCAAGACCAAGACGAGACTTAGACCAGTCTTGGTATTGTCTTGCGTCAATACACCTGGTCTTGGTATTGGTATTGCGCTCTCAGTCTTGGTCTTGGTCTTGCAGCAAGAGTCTTGCAAGTCTTGCGAGACTTGCAAATACCTATTAGCCTATTACTATTTGTGGGGGCTTTCGGGCTATCCTGGAGCATTCACCAATGTACAATGTTCATCAACCAATAATAGCAGGCAGGCTACAGGCAGAGATTGAGAGATTAGCAGATTTCATTACAGTGTGCGTAGGTAGGTTTTTTAGGCAATTTGTCATACTCGTGACTGGCGCGCTTTGCTAAGTAGGTACTGTCGTTAAAGTATGTGTAAGTAAGAAACGATGTAGGTACCTACTACAACAAAATTGTATTCCTTAGAAAAATTATCGTCGTACCTACACGACGATTATTTTTATTTATTTAGTAAATCATCTCTGAAGACAATAGTCGCTACTAGAGTAGGTACGATAGAAGTTGATAAACCGACACTGCAAATCTCGATTTTTGGAAGTGTGTGATTTTAAAACAAAATGCGTAAAGAAATATGACGTCGCTCATATTTGGAGCTTTTCCACGTTTTAAGTTTGTTAAAATCACCCACTTCCAATTTTGCAGTGCAATGTCCTTTAAAAAGGTATAATAGGTAATAATAATATAATCTAGGTATATTTTTATTACTTACAATTTTTTTATAAAATCTACCTATCCTTACGACTACATTCTTCCTTCGAGAACAACATAATCTATTTGCGTCCGTTCGTGGCACCGGAAACTTATTTTATTCTTTAGAACATGGGCAGTGGGGCGACCTTTGACATGAAAGCGACGGCGGCAACACAAAGTCTAGAAGCGGACTAAATTTTTACCTATTTTGGTGGGGTTGTCAATGTTGGCAACCCCACAATGTCAATGTTGGCACAGAAAAATAAAATTAAGTAAACAAACGTTTATCCACTTTTTAATAACTCGGTATCAGATAGAATATTTTTTCTACTTATTTCCTAAGTACTCAGTCTAAATATCTTTTCATAATTTTTGTTTTTCAATAATTTGTTGTGTGTAATTGAATGGTAAACACTAAATCTTACTAGAGAGCTTTTTTAAAATAAACTTATTGAAAGCACTGACATGGCATATACACTTTACAATCTTGCTGCTCACATTTTAGTACCTAAGTATCACTCACTATCTATCATTTACCGATATTAACAATGATTATTTCGAAATCAAAATATTCGCAATTCAATAGATGCAATACCTACTTAGTTATTAATTATCTCTCCCCGAGGCTTTTAAGTGTAGTGTTCGAATTCAAGCAGGCAGTGTGAGAATGTATTTAAATAAAAGAAACACAGAGCATTCAATTTATACCTTCCTACTGTGGGACATCTTCAAGGTCATTTAAGGCTAACCAACCCTACCAAAATAGGTAAAAATTTGTGGCCTCTGTCCGTACTTTTGTGGCGAATGGGGCTCAAAAGTGTCAAATGTGTGATACACTTGTTGCAAACGGGGTCTTTGTCGGTAAATTATCAAATAAGTAGGTATATAATACACCGACCGACCAACAGTTTATTGCAGAACGTCACATTTCCCCAATCAACTTTGACCCTGAATGATCCTTAGCGATAAACTTGAAAATCTGTTGAAGAAATTTGATAGATTATTTTTATTAGTAGTTGATGTGTGGGTCTGTACCATAATATTGGGTGTGTAGAAACTGTTACTAGACCTACTCGACTCGCTGTTAGTTTTAATTTAACCTACATGATGTTTATATAATTTTGTTAGCTATAATTTTAAGCACATACCAACCTACGAGTACTAACATTAGATCTGCACATTAGACATAAACAAGCATAACATATTATTATAGGTAGATACCTACAAGGTATGAACTTTGCTATAAAGTTATTCTAGAGTAAATTTTATCACATGGGATGGGTGGGAACAGATTTGTGAGTATTAACACGCTACTTAATAAATTGTTTGAAATATAATAAGTACTTACCTACCTAATCAATACAATACGTTTCAGGGTGCTTTCAGACGAGCGGCACGTTGCCAACTGCAGCCCTTAGTTTAGTGTTAGGATATGTGATACCTACGGTTTTGATACTGGGGAACGTTTCTCAAAATCGGGATTGAAACCAAATACAGTAGGTATTTGATTTAATAACGCCCAAATCTCAGTTTGTCTTAACTGCAAGACGCAAGATTCTTGCAGGCTTAAGTATTGTCTTGCTCAAGTCTTGCAGGGTTCAGTCTTGGTATTGGTCTTGCTATAATAAGGCGGTCTTGGTATTGGTCTTGGTATTGGTCTTGGTCTTGCGGAAACGCAAGAACAAGACCAAGACTGCAAGACCAAGACCGATTTTGGGCAACACTAATTGTAATGAACGTCGACGCTACGATGGACGGAGAAGTTGTGACCAATTTGTGTTCTACCGTCACATTGTTTTTTTTAATAAATAAATAATAACTCCGTTAATGATACGGATGTAAAGTCTGTCCCATGTTCCCATTAGTATTTTGTTGTGCCAAGTTTTTATGTGACGGCCTAAAACCAAACTTGGCACGGTGCTACACAAGTTTTTATCATAATGCAGGCATTATCAGTGCAGGCGAAAAACTACCTTTATGTAGTGAGAATAAATGGGTGGATCGCGTTTTCAGTCTGAATTTGAAATTGGAATATCGATATTTGAAATTAAAACACTTGCCCAAGTGATAGTGTTTAATTTGTGAGAAGTAGATTGTTGTTGATGATGATTTTATATTAATAATAATAATTTATTTATTGCATGAATATGTTACAAAAATGTGTAAGGTGGTACAATCGTAAGTTCGCATATTCTGCCACACACAATGGCGCGCAAATTTGTATTTAAAGGAATTTTACATTATTAGTCAAATGAATTGGTCAATTCTTATATTATTTGTATCGTACGTATATCTATGTTGATGTTCTATTTATTATTAAGCCTTTATTGCTGACAGCCAGTTAAATATATATTGTGATTTCCATTTACCTCCTCTATATCCATACAAAATATCTATCAAACAAATAAAATAAAATTTTCTTTTGAAAAATGCAACCATTCCATCAGTATTTTCTTATGACGTTGTCACGTTCAACTATCGTCAGTAAACCGACTTTACAGACAACCGATTTTTTTTAAACTGTCGCGGTCCTGACTGACAAAAACCACAAAATTAATATTTTACTATTAGCTTTGGAATAAATGATAAAAAAAATTATGCGCATACAGTCCTTTTTTGGAAAGTGGCAGTGAAAATGCTTCATTGTATTGTATTATACAATGGGCGGCCTTGTAACGCTTGTAGTGTACAATTATACGTCATTATTTGCTGGGTTTTGAAATGTCTTAAAACCTCAAGACTAGTATAGATGCGTAAAAAGCTATCTTTAAAGTAGGTACGTTTGAAAAGTGAAGCACAAAGCTTTATTCAGCGACAAGTGCTGGTTTTTGTGTCTTACAAAAATATGAGGGAGAAGTACACTCTAAGGCCACGTTCACACGGCGATTATTTTCCCGTATACCGTATACGAGATTTTATCGAATAGAGTAGTGACAACAGAATATGTATGAAAACTTAAAAATTGTTTACGTCATACGGGAAAATCCGTGTTCGAGAAATATATTTTACATACCTGGAAGTTTATGGAAAGCCGCGTCTCGAAACGATTTTATCGAATACGACAGAGTGGCGCTTATGTTCATGTTGTCTCGTTAAGACTCGCCCATTGAGAATCGTACGACTCGAGGTGGCCCGCAGTTGCCCTGTGGTGATAGTGGTTGTCAATATGGAGGACAGAATTCTCGAGCTTTATTTCCTTGATCGAAAAAAAATCGAATCGAATGGTTGCCGGAACGATTGCATCTTATCGGTAAAACCGTATACGTGAAAAATCGAATCGAATCGTCGCCGTGTGAATGTGGCCTAACTTTGAATAGTTGGAAGTCGTATATCTCAGGCACCACCGAGAGTCGATTCCATAGTTGGCTAGTTCGCAAAAGAGACTGTGGAAGACTTCCAGCCATCAAGGTGATGTTGGGGAAATATATGTTCCAAAACAGTGCAGCCTTCAGAGCAGGTGCTTTGCTCGCTCAACGAATAAGTGTTGCAATACAGCGAGGAAATGCTGTCAACTTTAAAGGTACCTACACTGCCACAGGGACCAAAATTTTTAAATTTGTTTTAATTCGTTATCCTAAGTAATCTGTGGATTAAACAAGAAAAATTGAGAACACGTTAATCAATATAAAAAAAAAAAAAAAAATATGACGAATTAGCGAATCTCCGTAATGGGACATCGCATTTGTAATTATTTAAGAAGGAAGACGTTGAGGAAGTCTTTGTAATCTGACGAAGGTTGGTGAAACCCGGATTTATTATCGACCAAGAATGGCATGGAGCATGTTTTTGTTGGGTTTTTTATGAGTTACATCAGAGTCCAAACCTATGAATACTCGTTTCTGACTCGAAAGTCGGAATTCTAATTTCTGAATGTTATCCTTAGTTTATTTACTTTTTCTTTACCGTATCAGAAAATAATTGTTAATTGAATATTATAAGTGAAACAAATTCTTTAGCGCTTGCAAACTAGGGCGGTTTTTGTATGAAAGCGGGTGTTAAAAATATTAGATTGAAGTTTTTTAAGGAGAGAAAAATTAAAAAAAAAATTGAGAATAAGTATTTAAAAAAATAAAGAATCGACTGTTAGGCGGTACGATGTTTCAGGCCAGCTAGTATATATATAATAACAAACAATTACACTAAAAATATAGCTACATAATACTTACAAAAAGGTTCAAAACTTTACAAAAGGGGAAAAACAATAAACATTATTCAATATATTTAACTAAGTAATACCTAATTGTTGTGTGATGGTGTAAAAGTGAGGGTATGTACGTGATGGTCTGTATGTGGGGTGTGCTCATGATGCAGGTGATTTTGCGCTATGGATATTGTTAATATTCCTTAACCATATTCCGCGATAGCTTCAACAAGTCACGGCTTTAATATTGGTCGTTGTATGTCCGGGCTGCGCGATACAAAACTGAGATTTTGTACAGTTAGTGTTGATGTGAGGAATATGAAAAACTACGAGTCTTGTAGGCAGAAACAAGGAAGGGTAATTTTTCTAAAAGTGAGCTGAAATTTGTATATACAGGGTGGCCAAAAAGTCGTGGATCAAACGCAAATAGGGGATAGTGTCATCAGCGGCTAGGGTATTATACAGAGTCTCTAAGGTCAAGAAAGTAGGAGCGACTCATGGACGTGTCCTCCGCCTATCTGCTGGCTGATTTGGAATCTAAACCATCCAGGGCTCCACGTCCAAAGCAAAAACAAAATATTTCAAACAATGTTACATTAGAATTATCTTATATATTAAATTCTCGTGTCACAATGTTACTCTACAAACACCTCCTAAAAACGTATGTCGAACGCAAGAATTCATCTGTAAATCTAGTGGATATTAGAAAGTATTGGAGTAGATATTTCGATTTTAAGAAGATCGGCTAACATCTATTTTCATATCACACCAATAAATCAACTCTGCAAGGGTGGACCTTTAGAGACCTCCCTGCAATTTTTTTTTGACCTCATTTCCTTTTGCTTTGACACGATTTTTCCCTGTTATTAGCAGACTTTTATGATACGATATTTCAAAAAACATTACAACCCAAGTTTTTAAGCCCTACTGTCACCGACCCCTATTTTTAGGCTAATTTTGTGATTTTAAAACTCAGGGCTCCACCAAGCGCATAGAAATTATTTATATGGCAAACGTACATTACCCGGGTTGCCGGGTCAGATAGTAGATATATATATATATGTAAGCGATCCTATCTTTTAAGTTAGATCAAACTGCACACGGTTTGCAAATTTGATTGAAATCGGTTAAGTAGTTTAGGACGATAGTAAGATGATGGTGGAGTTAGGTTCGGTAGGCCTTGTCGTACTTGGACCAAATTCAGGAGTTAGTACGTACAAGAGAAGAGACAAGTTAAAAGTACCTAATCATAAACAAGCATGCATGGCGAATGCGATGAAAGTGGATGAATCGAGAGAAGACGGTAGCAAGTGGTGATCCTTGGTTTCTGTCTACCTAAATAAATAATATATAAATTAAAAAAAATGTGTGCGTGTACTAGGGTGTACACACGTAAGAAGTGAAACTTCTTTATGACCTTATTTATCGAAAAATAGATCTACTATATGCAACAAAAGGCTTTTATTATTATAGACATGAATACAAATACAATTATTTAATTTTACCTTATTACTACTAAGATTATTACATTTCATTAATTGTAATAGAGTTATTACTATCATTGTTATCGTTATTATATATTTTTGTTATTATTGGCTTCGAATCTCTTCGGATCAACCGTGGTAGGGACAAGAAAAAGATGGCGCGTAACCGAAAACTGTGACGGTAAATTTTTTTCCAACGCCGATAAAGAAGTTTGACTTCAAAAAGCCACATGGCGCGTAACCGAAAAACATGACGATTTGCTACAAAATTTCTCCCGTCGATAAAGAAGTTTCACTTTAAAAATATTGTTTCACAACTAGGAATAGAACCGGCCCAGTAGAATGCTAAAGCGCCCATGGGAGCCACTACCTGGTAAAGCGTGTTGTACCCTAGTTATATTTGTAGGTACTGTTCACCCGGCTTTCTTGGTTGCCTGATCCTGTAACATCGAATAGCGATTTAAAAAAAAAATCAGTGGTGCTACAAACTCTTTAGGTCTTGGCCTCAGATTTCTGTATCTGTTTCATGATCATTTTTAAATCTAATAGGCATGTAGGTGATCAGCCTCCAATGCCTGACACACGCCGTCTACTTTTTGGGTCTAAGACATGTCGGTTTCCTTCACCGTTCGTGCAAATGTTAAATGCACAGCCGGGGATCGAACCTACGACCTCAGGTATGAGATTCGCACGCTATAGCCACTAGGCCAACACTCATCGAATAGCGATATCTTTTAATATACATATTTAAATTACATATAGCCTATGTTAACCGATATTACAAACTGAAATGTGTCTAATAGATTTTGATACAAACATACATCCTCTTTATATTAATAAGGGTTTGAACGCACAAAGTATTTATTAGTGTTGGATTAAACTTTGCGAATGAAGCGAAGGTCTATGGTGAAACGGTGGACCTTCACCGAATTCACTTGACACTGATGATTTGCGACCCACATTGTTGGCGCTGCTTGCGTCTTGCAGCCTGTAGGTATGTCGTTTTAATCGATTATTTGTACGTTTATATAAGAGAGGGCAAATTTGCAGGACCTTCACCTGATGCTAAGGCCCTATCCTCTCTAAATCACTACGCACCGCAGTGGAGAGCTGGGGCACTAAGGCGCGCCGGCCCGTAATAAAAATTAAATATGTAAACGTATCAACGTCACAAGATATGAATTTAAAAGACGTGTCAGTCTCACGATGTTTTCCTAACAAAATGATAATTGAAATTAAAATTCCATTATTTACTTGGGGATCGAACGTACAGTCACTAAGCTGAGCTTCTAGCAATGTATTTAACTTACATTAATATAGGTGTAGGAACTGAAATTGCCACATTGTTCAGCCTACATTATAAAACAATAGAGTTATCTCGCAAGTTGCAACACCGTTGTGGGCTCAAGGATGATGGCATCATAAATTAATATCCTTACAATGACTAGGTCTCTGAGGGTTCCGTAAAGCCTAAGAAAAAAAGTGTGTGCGCCTGCGCCTGTCAGGGCATGCCCGTTTCCTCAAAATGATTTCCTGCATCGTACGAGCGACTCCATTAGTCCATTATTTCACACGTTACTAATTTTGGAAAGTTTAAGAGGTAGACTATATAACACCAATAAGACTGAAGCATCGAAGAGAAAACATTATTTTTGAAGTTACACTTTTGGCGCGTTAGGGAAAAATGATGAGAGTAAATTTTTACGATGCGCGCGCACATCGTCACAAAAAAGCCGACGACAGCCTGAAGTTAGCTATAATCAACATTTTATTTCGTGATATTTAAATAAACTTAATTTAACTAGATAATGCGTAATAAATATTTCGACTATGTGTGCAAGAGGGGGAGTGGGTGCTCCTTTTTCACCATGCCTCCTGCTGATGAGGACAGCTTTTTAATTTATGTAAAATGTATTCAAATGTGAGTCCTTTTAAAACGTTTTGTAAAAAAACATGGCGATTAAAAGAAGGGGGGGGTGGCGGAGTTTTTTGCCAGTTCTTCTCTTCCGTTCTACGCCCTTGATTTGTTGAACTGGCAGTAAATGTAAAAAGACGCATTAATCAAGTTTTTTATTTTTTAAAAAAAAAATCAAAAGTGTACATTGTGTTACCTCCGTGAATAAATGATATTTTGAATTTTAAATGAATTTTTTTTAAATAAAACTTTCAATGTATTAAATACCTTTTTTTCTTTTGTTAGTGTCGTTTTTTCTACAAACGTAGAATACATTTTGAAATGATTTTTATCTTGTTACGCCAGTGAAGTATAACTTCTAACACGTGTACCTAAGTACAGACACGTTTTTTTTTTCTTATAACTAGGTGTGTTGGTAATTTATGCCATATTTTGCGGTGAAACGTCAAACAAATAATATTTCTTTATAAGTTGCGTAATGCCCAAAATATTGAGATGGTCACGTTTTGTTACCGTCAGAGGCGTGTATAAACCGCACCACGTGACACGGCTCACGTGTACTCTGGCACGTTGGTGGGCTTAGGCGGGCTAAACATGAAGCAACATTTTGTTTCAAAGTTACACGTTAGACATTGATGCTATAGTGTGACTGGCTGAGACAAATTGAACTGTCCTTATTGAATCAAAAGAAATCTAACAGATTTTAACAATTCTCTTGGTCCGACCCCAAGTATTTGAATAGTGATGGCTGGTGGCTTACGGTCTTACTAATAAAAAATCACTATGCATGAGTTATAACAAGGTGATAGTTATTCAGTGAATAGAGCTTGTACAGGGCATAAACACCTCTTTGACCAATAATCAATGTGTATTGGTTGAATAACTAAACGACCCTTATTTATTGTTACCCTGGCAACCCGCCGTGTTTGATTGACGTTTGACTTAATAATTCTGATAGAAGTCATAATTCTAATGTAAGTTGTATTTATTTTAGCAACCAAAACAATTATATTCAGACAAAGAGGACTAGAATTTTACATAAAAAGCCACGTTCTGCAGTACAAAAGTTGGGAGAGGTTAGTATCAATGTGATAGAGAAAAGGACTATTTCATTCAAAAGCCCTCAACGATCATACTTAAATTTTTTAGGCATCTCAAATAGTGGAAAGTGCCAAACTCCGCAACACGGCAGTGTTCCAGTGTTTGCAGGAAGAGCATGAAACCAAACTAAGGCAAATGGCTGAAACACATGAGCTCTAACAGAAGCAACTTGCCGAAGCTCACAAATGGTCTAGACAGGAGCATCTTCTAAGGCTCAAACTATTACAGCAGCAATATAAAAAAAATAAAACCCCTGTTTTAAATGAAATATAACTTTTTATTTATTTCACGTTTAACTATCCACACCTATGTAAATAAAACAGCTTTAAAAATATGTTTCAATAAAAGCAGCTCTAGCAGCTTGCCCAGCCTGATTGATTGGGGGCGTCTAGGTTGGCCTTGGTTCTTCTGGAGCATTCTCAGTGTCATCATACGTAACATCCAGGTCTTCTTTCATATCAATAGCAATATTGTGGAGGATTGCCAGTGCTGCTATATATAATTTGGCATTTTCTAAAGACACTGAGAAGCCATGAAGAAGACACCTAAATCGAAAACCATCCACCTCTATAACTCTTTTCGACATCAGCTCGCACTGTCACAGATCTTCATAACATACTTCTTTGAAAAGCGGTATTTTGTTTTGAAATCGCCATCCGAAAGTAATAACGGATTGCACCGAGTTTGGTATGTTTTGACTTTCCTTGGAGGCGGCAAATCTTCAATCGTATGTATTAGCTGCATATCAATATTATCTAAATCTTCCATTTGATCTATAAAATCTATTTTCAACAAACACAAATACCTACTAACTTAAATCTTTCCTTGAACTAAACAGTCAAAAAATGCTGTCAAACGCGAAATCAGATCAAATAACGCAATTTATGTCCTATACACCCGTTAAACTAGGCCTCGGCGTTGTATAAGCATTGTACAAGTCTTCATACAAACCAGACACTTGTTATAACAGCCGTATACATCAAACGTGTCAATTCAGGAATTATTAGTAACATTTTTCTTATAACAGGCTTATACGATGTGCATAATTCTTTATTAGTAAGACCGTTAGTGTGTACGGATGGATATTCCCGTACTGCAAATGTATCGGTGAAATACTTTTACTTTATACTTTCGTTAAATTCAGATACGATTGTTTTATTACGAATGTTTCTAATAGTTTCGAGATTTTTTGATATAAGATAGAGAAGTCCTGAGGTCTTGCGTTCGTAACACGGCTGTGCGGGCAATAGATGTTTATTTCTGTGTGCTCAATACTCGCTCGTATGGTGTACTTTTAGACTCAAGTAACGTCAATAAAGAAATACATGGCATATTAAATGCTTGTAATTTTACATTTACTGCCAGTTCTCAAATAAAGGCGTAGAACGGACGAGAAGAACTGGCAATACACTCTCCGCCACTCTTTTTACTCGCCAAGTTTTTTGTTTTACACAATGTTTATAAGGAGCTGCAACCATTACACCATGTTCTACATGACATCTTAAGTAATTGATAGTAAATTAATAATAAAAACAAAGATTTGTTCTCTATCAGTTGTAGCCATGGTGAAATAGGAGCACGCACTTACATTCTCGACACTTAATGTCAGAGGGTTCGCGAGTGCGTTGCCGGCCTTTTAATAATATGTACGCTCCGTTCTTGAACGACCGCAATAGGCGCAAATACTTCAGTGGGCAGCTGGTTCCACATAGTGGTGGTGTGCGGAAAAAACTGCCTTAAATTTGATCTCGAAACTAATTCAGACATCCAAGATCTAGAGGTTGTAGCGCGTATCTGCCTATATATTGTAATAATGGCAGTATCGAAAACCCTTGGTAACAAACTAGCCGTTTTACCAATCTTTTACGACATTGATAAGGTTTACGTGCTGATTCAAAAAGTTTTGTTAGTTGCTAGCGAATATGAACTTTATCTTGATGGAATATTGTTCAATTTACAATGATGCAAAAAGGTCGAAGTTATGTAAGAATATATGGCGTTTGAAAAAGAAGTGAGCAGCGTAATTCAGTAGTGGATACTGAAATACAGAATTTTCTATGAAATAATAATTAGGTTTACTAATTAACGATCTGTCTCTGGGTCATCTTGTAAAACGTTACGATGCGGGGCGGGGATTGAATTACGCGTTATTGTTAATATTATTTTCGAACTTACACCACATAATAGTAACTTTTAGGTATAAAGAGTCACGAAACGTCTTACTATACTTGGGTACAGTACTGAACTTGTGTACAGAAACACGTTACGGCGCGTTACATGGGGGGGGGGGGCAATAATCTCCAAAAATTGCGTTACGTAATACTTGAACGCTCCCTTAGTTATAATAATGAGCCTATATTCATCCACATCTTATTGACATACATTTATAAAATAGATGTGAATACAAAAAGACAAATTGAAAGGCCGGCAACGCACTCGCGAGCCCTCTGGCATTGAGAGTGTCCATGGGCGGCGGTATCACTTAACATCAGGTGAGCCTCCTGCCCGTTTGCCCCGTTCTATAAAAAAAAAAACAAATTTTATTAGTCTTAGATGCGGCCCCCGTCCGGGAATGTCTCCAACTTATTATAACCTATTTTATTTTTTGCCATCGTCGTACATTTTTCCAGATTTTTTTCGATAACATAAAAGTAATAATATAAAAAGTAATCTTTGTTACAAAAAAAGTTATGTATAATATAAAAAAATATATGTGCTCGCTGTGTTACCTTAACAACCAGCAACTTGTGTCTATTATACTGAAATTTATATTTATTACTAATATAATTATTTAATTGATGATATGAAACTTATAGTAATGCTCCTTGCATGACGATGAAGTTATACTTCTTTAGGCGCGTTATGAAAAATTGATGAAAGTGAAATTTTACGATGCGCGCGCAGCGTTACACAAAATTATCAGTATGAAGTTGCCCACGGAAGATGCTTCGGCATTGGATTTAATTTCAAAACAACATTCGAATAATAATAGAATTTATGTTACACTTAATGTAAGAAAATAATAATAAATATTTATTTATTTAATTTTTCAAATGTAAACTGAACTTTATTGACTATAATGACTCCTTTCCAGTCTTTGATTATTTAATTGTAATTAATTATTTGCATGCCATCAAAAACTATTTTTAATAATGCCAAAGAAGTATAACTTCTTACGCGCGTACATAAGTACACGCCCGTACCCTTTTTTTTTAAAGTTTCTATACGATATATGGCTGCTTACGTCGGTTAGGGTATCACAAGCCTATCTAGAAACGTGTCGTATCCACGATTGCGGGAAAGTTGTTTTGCAAGAGGCTTATCTGATGCGAGACGAACTGGCTGTGAAATCACCATTCAGTTTCTATGCAGTGAAAACCCTCGGGATTAGTTACAGTTAACCATAGAAAGCTGGTCTAATGTAGTTTTTTTGGACTAAGATCTTTACTCTGGGGAAACCTTCAAGAGCTGGGTAAGCAAGACACCAAAACTGTCTAATATCTACAGTAGCCTTTAGCTACTAAGTTGGATAATCTAGTACTAATAAAAGCGTCTTATTTTTGCATAAATTAATAAAAACCCTAGTTTTATTTGTCTTGTTTTTTAAGTGAAATTTCTTTAGGCGCATGAGGGTAAAATTTTTACGGATACGTCACGAAGATGTGCAGCGTTTTTGTCGAAGAAAAGGGAGAGAGCTATTGAGACCGATTGAGAGAGAGTGAGAAGGGCGAATTACCTTATAGAAATTCTATTTTTAAAATTAAAATTTCGTAAAGAGAATTTACGAAATATTAGTATTTTATTTTTATGCGAAATAATTTATTGAAATCTCAAAGGCCAAATTAAATTTGAAATGTCACGTGTTTTTATTATCCAAGAAATAAATTTAAAAAAAATTGTATTTTGTATTAATTTTCGACACTTTTAATATTTTAATGACGATAATAGCATAACAAAATCAGTAAGTCAATAAAGAGCAATGTTAAATTAACCAATGTTATCTCTATATCTAATATATAAAATTCTCGTGTCACAATGTTCGTTCCCATACTCCTCCGAAACGGTTGACCGATTCTTATGAAGTTTTTTATGAATATTCAGCTTACTGAATATGCATAAAAAATTTGATAATCGGCTTCTATCTAGATTTCAAACCCCTAAGTGATAAGGGGTGTCCACCCCAAAAATTTTAATTTTTTTAGCCAACATTTTTATATTTATGATACAACATACAAAAATACATTACAACCCTTAATTTTCACCCCTATACGATCAGCCCCTCTTTTTTATTTTAGTAGATAGTTAAGTTTCCTAGGAAAATAAAAAGTTTCTTAGAAATAAAATACATGGCAAAACAACGTTTGCCGGGTCAACTAGTTATTTTATTTATTTATTTACAGCCCATGCATGGCCAAACTTAGATTAAAATAACATAAAACTACAATAAAATACAATTATTAAGTTATTTACAAAATAACTTAATAATTAAACATATATATGTATTATATAACATATTTTGAAATGACTGCCCTGTAAAGTTTACTATTACTATTCGTCAGATCCGTCACTATTCTACGACTATGACGAAGAAACACGAACGGAATTTTCTTGAGAAAACGAGTCTTGTACACCGATTAGGAAGTTCCATTAATTAGGCCCTAATAGGTTTTTCGCAGTGACCCTAATTTGCCTTCGGTACTTAGTATATATATACATGCAATTCCATACTTATACAGTGGTGGTATAATCCCAGACTGGAGAAGGATACCTGGAAAAAGGTCCCCAAAGATTGTGAAGTCTACTATGATGGTGAAGGAAGCCAGAGGTTACGCCATGAGTTTGATATTGTATAATACAGCTTTGTGCCTCAAGCAAAACGAGTTCGTGCAGTCGAGGCATAGGCAATCCATTTTTACTAACAAAAACACACACACACATAAACAATAATCAAAGAAGAAAAAAATATAATGAGAGAGAAGAAAATAAATTTTCTCCTTTTCGCTTACGGTCTGCCAAGAAGGATCCTTTTGTCGTGTCTCCTCAATTTGAAGGCGCTCTCCTTAGTTCGTCACACAGCCTCAGTATCCTTGGGGTTGGCATTTCGAAAGAAGTCCAATTCCGCAGTCATCTGTAAGAAAAAGCCAAGCTGGCTTCCAAAAAGCTGGGTGTTTTCCAGTATGACAGGTTCCCGTGTCATTCAACGCCTTCCATCCGCCCTCACCAGGTCATCTGTCCACCTAGTGGCAGGACTTTGCCCCATCGGCCATCCGTTCTTCGGGAAATGTGGGGCCTATTGCCATTTAAACTTATACACTCTTTCTACTATGTCAGCGATTTATCTTCTATGGATCACTTCATTTCTCATTCGATTGCGCATGATTCGATATAAAAAGTCAGTGGCGCTACAATCTATTAAGGTGGAGACCTCAGATTTCTGTATATGTTTCATGATTATTTCAATCTAATAGGCAAGTAGGTGATCAGCCTCCTGTGCATTACACACGCCGTCGACTTGGATCTAAGGCCAGCCGGTCACGTGTTTTTCTTCACCGTTCTAGCGGAAGTTAAATGCGCATATAGAAAGTCCATTGATGCACAGTCGGGGATTGAACCTACGACCTCAGGGATGAGGATGATTTAAAAAAAATCGGTTGTCGCACGCTGAAACCACTAAGCCAACATTGTTCTTCTTTATTATCCGATTACGAAGTTTAAATAATATTTATATTTACTAATAATAGTTTTTAAATGCCTTGTAGGAAAACTGAAAGTCGTTATATAAAAAACCTATCAGGGACGTGTTCAGGCAAAAATGAATCTTAAATGCATGGATTAGAGAAGGTTTTTGTCGGAGGTTCTCTGGTAGCCGGTCATCGAACTATTTCGTATAGTTGCCAGGGGTTGTATGAAGGACTTGAAAGACTCGAAAGTTTCGTCAAGGAGACTCTTTACATCTATTCGTAGCATAAAAAAAACAACTACATTGTGCTATTAATGTACACTCGCATTTAACAGACAATTTGACAATTGCTTTCACTATAGATAATCTTTCTATTAACCCAATTTAGTGCTTAAGTAATAATAACACACACACACATTATTTACATCACAATGACACAAATCAGGAAAAAAATTAGTGAAGACAAAGGATGCGGCGGTCTTACTCCAAAAATCAGTTTCTTCTAGACAATACGACACAGCAGACCCAAATTTGGTATTACGAGTTTAATATTTTTATTGATTATTTTTATTATATTTGAAGCTTTTTATTTATATTGTGTTTAGGAGGCTCATCTGATGTTATGATGTGTTTTTAAAGTGTAAAATTATCTGATATAAAAGGCTTAATTGTTATTATTAAAATACATACACACAAATGAAACTTTTGAACATTTTTAAACCTCTAGTCTCGATATATCAATCGTTTACTTGCTGAAGTATTTTTCGCCACATGTTTCAAATTCAAAATATCTTTATTCATATAGTTAACCAAGTACACTAATTATGAACGTCAACAGAAAAAATGTTAAATTGATTCTAGTTCGAAAGTCAAGGGCGTAGAGCGGGCACGAAGAACAGGCAAGAAACTCTCCGCCACTCTATTTAATCGCCAAGTATTGAGTCATACAAATTGTTTGAACTGGAGCAAATCAATCGCAAGGATTACGATCATTTAAATAATAGTCACACTGCGATATGTATAAAGTCCCCATGCGTTGTATTGTTCGAAATTTCGGTATCAAAGGATGTGGAAAAGAAAAGGTTTTTGCTTCAATTGTGATTTAGGTAGTATTTGGTACTTTGACAATGATATTCGTGACGTAGTTAATTTGCCGGAGTGGTTGTATGCGTAGGAAGTTAATACTAAACCATTGACTCGAAAACCTTGAAAAATTATATTCCTGATGAATCAGTCTAGATATGGGTGAAAACTGCAATAAACTCTCTGCTTTTGAGTTTTGTTTTTATATAATACTAGCTGCCCCCGCGTACTTTGTTTCTCCTTCATGTGATTTTACTTAGACTACCTTTTTAGTACATACCAACATGGAACATTTTGCTATGCTACACCAGAGACTGTTGGGTTTTCCGGAATGAAAGCATTTTAGGTTTTTCTGTGATTTTTCTCTATATAAAACTCAGAGTTCAAGTCATAAGATTTTAATCTATAATATAAAAATGAATTGCAAAATATGTTGGTAAGCGCATAACTCAACAACGCCTCGACCGATTTGGCCAATTCTTTTTTTATAATATTCCTTGAAGTACGAGGATGGTTCTTACGGAGAGAAAAATTAAAAAATAATATAATATAATAATACTTAAAAGTCAATTTGAACTTTAATACCATATCATAAAGTTCAAGTGTTAGTGGAGGGGTTCCGGGAAGGTAAATTTTTATTTTTTTACACAATGTATTTGTTGTCTTATCAACATTCTTTTTTTTTTATCTTACTAGCTAGACCGGTGTCCCGCATAGCAGAATAAGTATTTAAAAAAAAATCAAAATTTGACTGTTAGGCGGTACGATGTTCGCCAGGCCAGCTAGTTAACGAATAAAAATAGGGGTTGATCGTAGAGGGGGGAAATTAGGGGTTGATCGTACAGGGGGGAAATTAGGGGTTGTATGTATTTTTGTATGCTGTATCATAAAAAAATAAAAAGTTTTGTCTAAAAAATAAAAATTTAGGGCTTAAGGGACCACCCTTAACATTTAGAGTGATTTAAAATAGATGTTGTCCGATTCTCAGAGTTACTGAATATGCATAAAAAATTTCATAAGAATCGGTCGAGCCGTTTCGGAGGAGTATGGGAACGAACATTGTGACACGAGAATTTCATATATATTAGATAACCGTTTAGAGTTTAGACATATTATGCTGTCTCTTTTGTAGGCATTATCAAGCTTTACAGCGTTAGTCTAGAAGAGTGTTTCCCAACCATTTATGTGCTAATCCCCCAGGTATTAAGGTAGCAGATTAACTGCAATCCCCCCCTCCTCTGGTCAGCAAAAGTAAGAAAAGCTCTCAAAAATAATAGTACATAAACGTATCAATTTTTTGTAGGAATCCTCGAAAATTCATTTCGTTTTCAAACCTAGACAATGTGTAAAAAAGTTAATAATTGCTGTTGACGTAATCACCAAATAAGAAAATAAATTGTGCGTGTACTAGGTGTACACACGTAAGAAGTGAAACTTCTTTATGATCTTATTTTTCGAAAAATGGTCTACTATATGCAACTTTACAGAAATTCGTTAAATGAGATAAAGTTTAACAAAAGGCTTTTATTATCATAGACATGAATACAAATATTTCATTTTACCTTATTACTACGAAGATTATTATAGAATTTCATTAATTGTAATAGAATTATTACTATCATTGAAAACCGTGACGATTTGCTACAAAATTTCTCCCATACGTCGATAAAGAAGTTTCATTCCAACGCCGATAAAGAAGTTTGACTTCAAAAAGCAACATGGCGCGTAACCGAAAAATATGACGCGTAACGAAAAAATGTTACACTAAATTTTTTTCCAACCTCGATAAAGAAGTTTCACTTACACACACAATAATATACTTACTTAATAAAAAGGTGTGCTCAGAAGCCAATACTTTAACTTTTTTTTGGCGCTTTAGGGAAAAATGATGAGAGAAATTTTTTACGATGCGCGCGCACACCGTCACACAAAACCCTGACTCCCTGAAGTTAGCATAGTCAACATTTTAAAATAAAAAATATCCGTTTGTTTAATTATTTAGAAATAATTGTTTTGTGATATTTAAATAAACTTTATTTAACTAGATAATGCGTTATAATAATATTCAATGTATTAAATACCTTTTTTCTATTGTGAGTGTCGTTTTTTCTACAAACGTAGAAGATAGTTTTTAAAAATATTTTTATCTTGTTACGCCAAAGACGTATAACTTCTAACGCGTGTACATAAGTACACACACGTTTTTTTTAAATGGTGAACGGTGTACGGGTAGCAAGCAGCAGAAAGAAAAGAAATTAAGCAACCTATTCAATTTATTGTAGCAGTGAAGCCGTATTTTTACGTTATAAGACAAAGCCTATTGCCGTAATAGAGAAGGGAAATCAATGAAAATATCTTTGCGTGTAGTGTCAATGTAATACTGACCTTGGTGGTACGTCACAAGGTCGACAATCGAACAAGGTTGCGCTGTACCTCTTCCGTTTGTATTGTGCAAACTAAATAAATTGTTATATGTCTTTGTGAATCCAAGATCGTCCAAAATTATGTTGAATTATGTATTTATTATGCGCATTTAACATTCGCTCGGACGGTGAAGGAAAACATCGCGAGGAAACCGGCTTGCCTTAGACCCAAAAAGCCGACGACGTAAGCAATACTTGCCTATTAGAGAAATGATCATGAAACATATACATATCTGAGGCTCAGACCTAAAAAAGATAGATAAAGTAGCCAAAAGTCCTACTTTCATAATAGTTTTAATTGAATTAATTGATGTCGTTTTTAGTGTCATAAGGTTCAAATATACTACAATTGTGAGCAATAGAGAATATTACACAATCAATGAAAAGGCCGCTTTCACGAGCTTTCCAATGACCTGGCTTGACCTGTTTAATACCTGTCAAGTTCGGACTGGTCAACTAAAGTCGAAAAAGTTTATGGTGAATATTTTACGCTCACACAGATGCCCTTGAGAAATCGTTTATATACTATGACTATTTATTTATTTACACTTCGTTACCATAATATACAAAAACATACATATAAAAAACAAAAAAAGCAGGTTACATAAGGGATTGTCAAGTATTACGTCACGCAATTTTTGGAGATTATTGACCCCCCCATGTAACGCGCCGTAACGTTTTTCTGTATTCAAGTCTCGTGACCACCTAGTGACCTTTTATACCTAAAAGTTACCATTATGTCGTGTAAAGTACTGGAAAGTCGAAAATAATATTAACAATAACGCTTAATTCAATCCCCGCCCCGCATCGTAACGTTTTACAAAAGAATTTTCAAATAAATTTAGATACTGAGCTCGTCTGATATCTATTAGTAATTACATAGCAGGATACTTTGCACAGTAAAGGAGGAGTGAAAGAATTCAGTTTTATGAGTAGTTCAAAGAATTCTTCACTATTCGAGTTGATGCGATTTTCAACTGTCTGTTTTTATTTAAAAATCCTAATATCGTAGCTTCCTTCAGTACTGTTGATCGGAACCCCTTCACGCGTAAAAATAACTCCCATATAACGCTGTATTTCCCTTATAACGCGTAGATTTCTCAAGTTAAAGTTATGTGTCAAGTCCAATTGTGTAAAATAAACTAAATAACTTTATTAAAATCGTGTGTCGAGTTTTCGAATTGAAAAAAAAACGGTTGTACGAGAATACTCCTACAACGCGATTTCCGATAACGCGGTCCGGGTCCAAGTAATTGTTAATAACTTATAACACACATTTCAGATGTATTATATAAATTATTAGTATCGCATACTTTATTCTCATTCGCATCGGTTACAAAGATTTATAAATTATTTCCATAGCTTCCTAGTTTTTTCCATATATATTAAAGAAACCAGGTAGAATAATGAAGGACAGTGGTTTTTGTGCGCACGCGCAGCAACAAAATGACGCAAGCCGGTGACGTCACAACATGGCCGATTAGCTTTGTTCTGTAAGTTGGAAGGCTATTGTTATGGCGTAGTTTTCTCACTTCGTCTGGATTGTTTAAGTAGATAGTAGGAGTAGTCTAACTTATGCATAGAAACTAAAGTAATTCCTCTCTTTCTGTCAAATTGTGTTTACGCTGGGATGAAAAGAGATAGTACGTAAACACGATTCAAAAATACCTATTTATTATGTTTGAATAAAAAGAGGATTAACTTATAACAGCAGTATTTATAGAACTTAAAACGACTTCACTTGGTCAAAAGTCTATGGTCTATGGTAGAACTAAATTTAAATATATTATATGCATAAATATTCTTTATTAATTACTAATATATAAGATTTAGACTTCTAAGGTCTACAAATTGCTTGGAACTAAATTCATTTTGACATGATTCGGTTCCTGTTGACCCATCTTACTATCCGTTCTATGTACATGACCACATATTAGTTGGGCTGAAAAGTTCGTAGGCTAATAGAATTTTTTTTGAAGTTATACTTCTTTTGGTGCGTTAGGGAAAAATTATGATAGTAAATTTTTACGATGCGCGCGCACACCGTAACAAAAAACCGACACCCTAAACTTTGCAGTATAGTCAACATTTTAGTTTTTTCTATTGTTAGTGTCGTTTTTTGTACGAACGTAGAATAAAATTTTTGAAAAGATTTTTATCTTGTCACGCCAAAGAAGTGTAACTTCTAACGCACTTATGCACACGCATTTTTTTAATATAGAATTTGATTTGATTATCCAATATACAGTTACCTCCGAGAGCGATACAACGATTATAGCGGTCATACAATTTTTCGATACCTTTTTTATAGTACGATTTGTGTTTAGCCTCTTCATTAGCGCAAAATTTCTCAGCAAGCATTCTCTTGGGGGCTGAGAACAGGAAAAACTGAGGGCCAAATCTTGTGAATACTTGTTTATGGTCGTTTTTTTAATATAAGTTATAGCAAATTGGCAACATTTTGCGTGCGACATCTGTGCATCTGAGTTCTGACTTATGTGCTGTGAATGATAAATGCGATACAACACGCCCATATCGACGGATCATATTCGTGTACTAAAACTAGCGTTGATAATTTTATTTGAAATTGACTTAACACAAGTGGCAATAGTGAACAAGGGGTTCACGATTGCGATTGCATTATTAATTAGCTGCTGTGGTATCTGGTAGAATGACCAGCGCTGTGGAACATTCTGCTCTTCAGCATTATGCTGAGCCAGGGCCAATTACAGCCACAGCATGCATTACACACTTGAAACGAACCGAATGGAAAAAGGGAAAAAAAAAATATTTTTATTTTTTTTATATTGTATTTGTATTTTTCATTTTATTCATTCTTTGATTGTTGTTATTTTGTGTGGTTATGTGTGTGTGTGTCTTTGCTAGTAATAAATGTTACGTCTACTATTGTAACAGCAGTCAGGTCTTCTTGACTTGATAAGCTATCGCGGAATATGCTTAAAACGATTATTAAGAATCTCCATAGCGCTAAACATCAAACAACACAATCGAATTAGGTATTTCGTATTTCATAATTTTTATTGATTTTTTTCCGCTTATAAATTGTTTGAATATTTATGTATAATATATTCCATCTTTGGCTATGTTTGGTCAAATTGTTGTTTGCATATAACTTATGTTTGCTGTTGGATTATGAAATAAATAAATAAAAACAGAGTCAAAAACTAATTTTCAATGCGAAACTATATTCTAAGGTTTCCTATGAGTCAATCGATAAATAGCTATTAATAAAGCTTTTGATAGCGTGACGCATCTCAATTTCATTACATACTCAAAAGATTCATCCAGTTTTACATTATTATATTTAACCTTTACTTTCCAGCGATGCAAGCAGTGCGGGTAGTCCGAAAGAGGCGTGCGTGGCCAACTCTCCACCACCACACCAGCATCCGGCTCCAGCCAAGAGGCAGCAGCACCATCCACACCCACATCACGATCAGAGGCGACTTAGCGTTGGTGAGTATTCTCGAAAGTAGACAATAAAATATTTGAATGTACTCCTAAAATTAGAAGACCACAGAATCTTCCTGAAATTGATTAAGTCCTCAACTAAGGCTACTCTTATCTTACGAAAGGAGTGTGAAAAGAAACTTTAGAAAGCGTGAACGTTATAGCGTAAGTATCTCGGATATAGGATCGCCTTTCAATGTTTTTTAAGAAGTCGAGATTACACTACAAGAATTCTAGTTAGAATTTTGAGCTAACGTAAACGCTGTAATAAATTAAACTACGATGAATGGACTGGTGTGCAGCAAGGTAGTGTTATTCAGGCCGACTTATCTCTATTGAGACTGTACCATGGCAGGATATATTATAGACCATAATTTCACTTACTTTACACGGAAATCAGATACAACTGCAGTATGTCGAGAGTAGAACAAGGTATTTCGCTTCCAAAAGTGATAGGCGCTATGGCGAGTGGGGCGGATGAAGACACGCTACATATCGGAGTATCCCCGATGGTTATGGTTCTGCCATGATGTCACTTCGGTGGTAGGTAGGGATCTCACTATGCCTAGTGTTATTTTAAAAGGCTTGGTAATGGCGAGGCGTGGAATGTGATGGTTTCCTTTTGGAAGCAACGCTACAGAAGGAGTCTACATAAAGAGAAAAATAACGCAGGATAAGAACCCTTTTGAGGAATAGAAACGGAGGGAGGAGAAGGTTCGTTAGTTCGCTGTCACCAATGTAGTCCACATTTTGTCGACGCCATATGGCTATACCGCTGAGGTCCCGGTAGAATGCGAAAGTGACCACCAGGGCTTCTTTGAGAATACGTACTGGAGATGGGTATGAGGTTTTAGCGGGTATAGCTCACCCGAGTCTTTGACTAGCAGAGTGTCTGAGTGGATTCTTACATACCCCTGTCACATTTAGTGCGGGGGAAGTTCCTTTGTAAAAAAAGCGCTTTCATCGCAACCTTGACATCGCGCCGTACAAGAACTCGACATTGAATTAGGGATCGCAATATTTATTGGGACTTACAGTGTACCGGCACAGGGTCAGTGTCTCAAACAAGGTCATTAAATTATCTATAAAAAATAAGAGCTGGTATTTGTAATTTGGGGCCGTTCAAGTATTACGTAACCAGATTTACTGCAATTTATTCCCCCCCTCTCCTCTTGTCAGCAAAAGTAAGGGTAAATTGAATAATCCACTTTTTGAATACTAATTATTTAGATCTAGACCTTCATTAACACCTATAGTTTTGCTCGGAAACTCAAAAATTTATAAAATTTATAAATAAACTTTCACTTAAAACTAATTACCCTATCTACATAAACCACATTAAATGCCATTAATTTATAAAATTAATAGGGATGTAAAAATAATCATTTTTTTAAAATAAAATCGATTTTTTATTCGATTTTAATATTAAAAATAATTGAAAATTCGGCGACCAAATATTCATATACTAACTCTAACCTAACCAATCTAAATAATATTTTTTTTTGGACAGCTCCGATCTAAATATAATTTTTATTCAACCTCTTGTCTTGCCTTGACCAAATATTCATATACTAACTCTAACCTAACCAATCTAAATAATATTTTTTTTGTGGACAGCTCCGATCTAAATATAATTTTTATTCCTCTTGTCCTCTTGACCAAATATTCATATACTAACTCTAACCTAACCAATCTAAATAATATTTTTTTTGGACAGCTCCGATCTAAATATAATTTTTATTCAAGCCTGCTTCGTCCTTCCTTGGACCAAATATTCATATACTAACTCTAACCTAACCAATCTAAATAATATTTTTTTGTGACAGCTCCGATTAAAATAATTTTTATTAGCCTCGGCTTCTCGTTCATATACTAACTCTAACCTAACCAATCTAAATAATATTTGTTTTTGTGGACAGCTCCGGCTAGGGAAATGCAGCCCCTCCACCCTTGCGTACCAAAGCACAGGCATTTTATTCAAGCCTCCGCAACCTCGGCTTTTTGGTGCTCTGGGACCAGCCTCAGCCGCTACAGCTTTCATAATGCCTGTGCTTTGTTAAGGGGTGGGGGCTGTCTTCCTCCGGCTCCGATTATTTATATACACTCTAGGGGTAAGACAGACAAGACCAGTGGATAGTGGGGTGCTCTGATTGGTTTTGGGTACTTTTTGGATATTAAAGTAAACACTTTATTCTAGTAAAAATTAAATAATATAGAAAGTTGCAAACAATGAAATAAATACTAATTAGAAAATACAGACGAGTAGGTATCATAATTTCAAAAATTTCGGAACCCTATAATCTATCAACACAAATTATTAATTTCAATTTATTATTCTATAACTTTAAATTTCAAAATAGAAATAATCATAAATAAATAAAACGATTATTAACAATCGATAAATTAAAAACAGATTTTTTTAAGTAACTCACATCATTATACCAAAAAATAGAAAATGATTTTTAAATTTTAATAATTAAAAACTTTAAATTTTTTATAAAAATATTTAACGGTTTCGAAAAACTCATTGATTTTGAATCCCCGAATCCTAGATAATTAGTATTTGTGTATTTAAACACCAAAGTAAGCAAAGCTCTCAAAAATAATAGTTCATAAATCTATTAATTTTTAGTAGTAGGATTCCTTTTCGTTTTCAAGCATAGACAAATGTGTGGGTAATATGTGTAAAAAGTAAATCATTACTGTTGACGTTATCACCAAAGACCCCCCCTGTAGTGCTTAATAATACTTGAAGGGCCCCTTTTTGATGATGCTAACCTGAGTTTTCAAGGTCTGCAAACTTACACCAATGAAGCAATCCTGCCCCTAGTAGAATGCCTTGCACGACCCACATCGGCCCGAAGTTTTGAGTGACCAAAACTATTTCCTACGTATGGTAATCTATTGCCATTTCACTTACACAATCAGAAACTGGACCAGCAAGTGCTATCACTAACCCAGATAGGTTACGTAAAGTGTTGCGTTGAGGCGAAAGTTTTTGGTCGTGCAGCTGGCTCGCTCGCACGTATAGAATCTGTCGGTGTGCGAGAGAGATGGTAGTTTGGTTTTGTAATAGTTTTGAAAGCTTGAGTCTTATGGGGTTACATGCATCTTGGGTGATGATTTGAAAAGAGAATTCTGTTTGTCCTTAAAGAAAAGTTACCGTTTCGAATTTTACACTCGGGCGTAAGACTGAGAAGTGAGCAGGGAAGTGGTGTAAACGACGATATCGCAACAAGAAGTATTTAGGATAATGTGTTCGAAGTACTTGGTTGTAAATGTGGTTTTAAAAGGTCGGAACACACTCGCAATGGCTAGGCCATTTGAATGTTAGAAATGAAGTTAATCGCTCAAGTAAAGGTGTGATTGTAAATGCGGGTTTAAAACGTCGGAACGCACTCGCGAGACCTAGCCATTTAAATGTCCAAAAACTTTATTTTTACTTTTACAACTTATACTCATATTAAGAAATGTTAACTAACCAATTTTTGTATGGATTCATTCATAAAGCTCTAAATAAATAATTAACGCCTTCGCAAAATTTCAAGCAATTTTAATATGTATAAAAAAGTATTTGCAGTACAGGAAGTGGTCAGTACCAACTATGGGCTTGATAAACTTGTCGCTAACCGCTACTACGCAAATTTAATTAAATATAGTATTGTATTGCGCAGAATCACTGGTGCTGTTTTTATACAAATATTTGACGTGATTGTTTTTTATGTTAGTATTAGATTTGTCATACTAATGATAGAAAGCCCGGCGTAAAAGGTTGGATAGAGATAGATAGAAAAGCGAATGGAGTAAGAAAGCAATGGATATATTTGGGAAAAGCTGGAGGCGCCTTTACGCGTAAAGGGGTTCCGATCAATGGTACTGAGGGAAGTTAGTATATATAAGGATAACAAGAAAAAAATTTATATATAACATATCTATACTGTACATATTTTGTCAAATAACCGGGCTTTATTATTATTATTAATGATAGAAAAACAGCATTTAATGTAACATTTAAAGTGTTTTTTTAATCATAGGAAAGCAGTTTAACCAAACTACTCTATCTAACAAATTATGACTATTGATCACTTCCCGACCTCCAACTATTCAAAGTTAGAGTGTACTCTCTCAAAAGCCGGCAACGCACCCACTAAATATGGGTGTCTCTGGGCTGCGATGACAGCTCTTTTGCCCCCTATTATATATTTAAAAAAACGCAAGAGACATGCAGTGGTTTGGTTAACGTAACAGCATTGGTACTCTGTAACTTGTAGTTTTGAGTTCTGCACCATCAGCGCTATGGATACAATAACTAGTATGTTACAATGTATAAGCGCAGGATTAAGATATATAGACTCCCGTATCTCTGCAGCCGAACCAGGAATGAGCGAGTAACTGATTTGCTTCAACAGCCTCCGCCAGGATGCGTCTGTATAGGTGTAGTCCGCCCCGAAGACTACGAAAAGTCTGTTGTCCCCTTGACATACTCCAGCGATGCTGTTATATCCCAATTCTAGAGCCATTCATAAAACATATTTGGGGATAACGTGAATTAGCTAATGGAACGCTCCGGTTGATGCTGTATAGAATTTCTGGACAATCATGAATTTATTGACTACTTTATACCAAATTACTGAAGAACTACCGAGACTTTTTGATTCCAGTTGTATATAAGACTATTTTTAATTTAACACTCGCTCGAACGGTGAAGGAAAACTGCGTGAGGAAACCGGCTTGCCTTAGACCCAAAAAGTCCATGGTGTGTCACAGGAGGCTGATCACCTTCTTGTCTATTAGATTGACAGATCATGAAACAGATACAGAAATCTGAGCCCCTGTTTTATTATATTTTTAAATTTGTTTGAATCTGTAGTACTCGCATTCAGTCAATATTACATTGATATATATCATCCACAGAGGTGCGCGTGAGTCCCGGCGCAGCTGGAACGTCAGCTGAGTCTCCACACATACACCATCCGCCTCATCACCAGCCTCATCACCAGCCTCACCATCATCATAATATGGTTAGTAACAACACTGATATTTAAATAAAAATAACCTTTATTCAAGTACTATAATTTAAGTTAAGTTAGTTTATGTTATTATTATATTTAATACTAATACACGACTTCCGGAGAAACTAAGGCCTGTTTCCAGTTCTTTCACTGGTCCCTCCAATGTTTCTCCACTTTTTTATTTCATCTTCCCAGGTTTCTGGCGGGTGTCCTTACCTCTTTCTGCCCACTGGGCTCAAATAGGACCTTTTTGGCCACCACAAACACGGGCAGTGGGGCCCATTTTCACTTTAATTTCTTTACCAACATGTGTTGCCACGTCTGTTATTTTTGTTTTTAAGTTAAGTTTATTACACGAATATTTGTATTTACAAAGAGATCATTTTATTTTGTTATCTGTATACAGTAATACTGGACAGAATTTAATTTCTTGTAAATATACAGCTACATTATCAGCGGGTAAAAACGTTTTGAGATGATAATCCATTCGAGGAAGGATGTTTTATATTATCACGCTACGACCGAATTATGCGGGAAGACCGCACGGCACAGCTGTTTTATTTATTTTTATTTCCTTATTTTTACAGTAACTTCATACTAATACAATAGAAAACTTATTTATATAAAAATGAAATTAAAAACAAAACAAGAAAACATAAAGCCTAAACCTTTTTATAACTAATTATAAATAATTCAACCCCTGTGAATTCAGCCAGTGTGCAACTAAATTTATTCGCGTAAATGGCACTAAAAAAAATCTCAAAGTAAATTTGTACTCGAGGCACTGCAAGCAATTGCCGCTTACCACGCCGAGTGTGATTATTTCGCACATCCCGAAATTCAACTCTACGTTTAAATGGGCATAGGTCTTTGATTTCTGCTACTCTTGGAAGTTGCATACATGAGGATCACCATTCCACATTGAGTACTCTCATTTTATGATTTCAGGACACGAATCCGCTGGAAGGCCCCGTAGAGTCTATCGTCAGTGGGGCAGGATCATCTGATGGTGAATTGTCTAGTAAAGCAGGAGACAGTCCCAGTAGGAAACGAAGGCGGATATGCAGACATATATCATCTGGTAAAAATATGTCACAAAACACTAAATTTGAGTCGCATGGGTGATATTTCTGTGCCTTGGATAGTAATTATATGCACTTTTCAAACACATTTCTGACCCGGAAGTCGCTATCTTCATTAGGTAAATTATGCATATAACGTGGACGTTCAAGCCACTGAATTTGAAATAATCGTAGGTCAATTAACACAGTCAAATATTAGCACACCTGACACAAGAATTTCTTCTTCAAATTCTAAGAGAAGAAGTAGCAGCCCATTTTGCGATACTGAAACAGTTCTTGACTCAATCCTTAATGTCTCCCAAATTACTTGTCTTGTTCGTTGACAAACTTTAAGAGTCTGACTTGAAGCCCTGTCTCTTTGAAGACAGTATTTTACGGTCTAATCTAGGAATCCTAATAGAATTTTCGTTCATTATTTATTATAAAAAAGAACGATATTACAGGTGAAAGTAACGTGTCAGTGCCAACGCCGACTGTCGAAAGACGGACGCCCAGACATCATTATCAACCGAGGTAATTTTTAATTTATCTCGATACTTAAATTAGCTTTAAGTAATACAGCGCTAAAGGTCTCGTCTTTGTTCGTTAAGAGGTGTTCAAAATTGTTGAGTAATGTAAATACTGCTGTTTCATGGTATAAGTTATACTTATTATGAAGCAATGTCTACTTGAAATTAAATTTTTGTAAATTCTGGCTCGAAGGACCAAAATAAGTTAATATTTTGAGGATAAAGTTCTGTCTTGTTATTGTGTACTGAAACACAAAAGTTCATTAGAATTTTACTATGTTCCTACCTTGTGCGATTACACTATCCATATGTTTTATTGTTTTTTAAAGGCACAATGCCGATTTGGTTTTGATAATTCAGTATGAATTACATATATAGATATTAAAGTTTTTTAAACTATATGTCTATATGACTACGCCAGATTGGAATTCTAGTGCTGCACAAGTTTTCCTTCCAAAAAACAGATAATTGTTACTTTAAATTAACGAATAGTTCAGAACTCCTTAATTAAAAGGACGTAAGTTATGATTTAGTTTTCAATTCAGTTCGAAACTATTTGCCCAAAATCCGGAAACTTAGAGTAAAATCGTGATGATTAAATCAAGATACTAGTCCTATTTAAGGAACAGTCCAAGTTTCATAAAAATCGGATCGGATCAAATAATGAAAAAAAAATTATCCTTAATTCAAGTACATAATCAGGATTACATTAAGTCCATGTCATTATGTTAACATTAGTACATGACCTCCGGTGTGAAGGCCTCCTCCAAATTCTTCCACATGCCTCTCATCCTCGCCACCATTTTCAATCCTTCCCGGCTATGCCTTTTATTCCTCCGGTTCAGATAAAATAAGTACATAATCTCGATAGGCATTTAAAGTTATACTTATATGTATGTATTCTAGACGTCGCGTACGCTACATGAGCGGCGGAAACGGCGGTGTGTGTACACACCAGCGACTAATGGAGCATACGCCCCACCCTCCGCACCCGCCTCACCCCGCGCATCTGCCGCACCCTGGCCCGTTGCTACTGGATATTAACCAGGTGATACTCAAGTTCTGATCATTTAGTTGAAATGTTTGGTTGTTTTTATTTCAGCGTCAACTATCGTATCGTCTAATATGTTCAAATTAAAGAATGGTTTTGTGTTTCATTGTACATTTAACGAGGTTCAAATTATTACCTAAGGTACGGTTGGAGCGTGTTTCAAACAAATTTAATCGATTCTACTCAGAAATAGCGTACCAATTCTTACAAGGCCACCATCGCACTCGCGAGTCCTCTATTATTACTTGATTACTAATTACTTGATTTCAGATGTCCCTTCGTGGCGCGCGGTTAAACGCGCTTGGAGGGGGCGTGGCGTGGCCTCACCACGCTCATCCACACCCACATCCACATCCACACCCACACCCGCACGCACACGCGCATGCGCATCCCCACGCGCACGCACACAGGGACCACCCGCAGCGGACTCAGGTAAATGTCAGGTTAAACGGTTGCGGGATTTCATCGCGTCAGTCCACAACTGGAGTTGCTCTTTTTTTTTCACGTTCTTCGAACAAAATAGAACCAAAAATTTCTGTACTAGTTGAATAACTAATGGAACAGTTGCGGTAAAAAATTGTATCGAATTTTGGTACGGACAGTTTTGTTTAAAAAAATGCATTTATAAAGTTAGGTTTTGTAATGTTTGCTTACATATGAACAGCATTGTTACAGCATTCTTTTCTTTATTACTGTGTTTGATAGTTTTGGATATCAAAACATGAGTTACACATCAGACAAAACACTGAAATTTTATTTTTAATCAGTTTTTATTAAATAATATGACGATATTTCTAAATTGACTTGCCGGTATACAAAGTTTTGTTATTCTACAATAATAATCATGATATGAATGCATATGATTTAGCATAAGCTTTTTCCAATTGTTTTGTAGGAAATTTTATCGATTAAAATTGTAATCCTTTACAAAAATGTATGTCCCAAATGAATTGTTAATCTGGGCATAGCATACGGGGTCTGAAAATATTTAGGTACTGTAAGATGATAAAAATAAACAGGTAGATGATTTTTTTTAGATTTAAGTTTGTTGACGTGGTACGACTTAATATATTCAATTTGTCTATTTAACTATCTATAATGGTTTAAACTAAAAACAAAATAGATTTTAAACGAAGTCTAAAGTCGCATCACGTCCCCGTTGTGGTTAGTTGGTCTACAATCGCTCGCGTGTCGCGCGACTAACGCAGGTGGCGAGTATAGGTGCCGCCGAGATGTGGCCGGCCGTTCTGCCCGCGCTGCCCCACCCGCTCCGCTATCAGGTACCGAATTAGGGCCCAAACCCCACTTCCCACCCTTTGACTCCTCAGTGTTCGCTTGCCCGATGTCCCACGATCCCATATATCATTAAAGATATTCCTCATAAATTTGGAATCCACGATTCAGTTCGTCTCGTCGAGAGTTTTTCTAAATTGCCATCAGGCATCTCTCATAATTATATGTTGTCAAACGGGCATGCGAATACGAAGCTTATTTAACTTAAGGGCGCCTGTGAAAGCATGATTCCATTCATCCGATTCGAAGTGTGATGTCGGCTAAGGGTGATTCGTGACGTACCGGCGCGTGCATGCCTCCATACATTGATTTGAAATCTCTAGTTGTACCCGCAGCTTCAGTAGTTTCTAAATGCTTAATGACCTACGGTGATGAGGAAAATAGATTGTTTTGGATGAAATGTTATTGGCTTTCGCATTGTAAGAGAGGCAATAATGTTTTTAGTAAAATGCAATTTGAAATTAATAGAGATTTTAGATCAATGCACTGATTCCATATTCTGCACCGCTATAATATCGTCTAGATATACGTAACGCGAGTGATGGTCTGCTGCAGCTTGTTTCCGCCGTTCAAGTCTCGATAGAGAGCATTTGCAATCTGTAACTAGTCTGCGTTGTTCCATCCTGTACAAAAAATAGTTTTTATTGTAATTAATTTTAACTTCGCTTGGTGGATTCTGTATTGACGATACTCTTTCTTTCGATCCATTAGTCGAAGCACTTTGTCGTGAGTCTGTTTTGTAGTTGCAATCGTTCTTCAATTGTTTCTAATATTGCTTTAGCTTTAATTAATAAGTATATTTCAGTCATTCGATGTCCTACAATGCTTGTATTTTTATGACACGTTTTTTATATATATGAGGTTTTAACCACTTAAATCACGTCAGGGATGGTTGTGTTGTGTTTTGGTCCCACTTTTGTCCTGGTTAGCTTCCGGTTTATGGTGCATTGTTAAGCTTAGTTCATTCTTCAGGTTGCCTGCTATAGGTTAGAATATTCGCTGCAAAAATGCTGTATTAGTGTTATAATGATATTATGAGTTTTATGTTCTGTCATTAGTCCCCAACTGTGTTTTATTCTATTATTAATTTTTACCTGTATATCCACGACCCGGCGCAGTGTGCTGTACTTGTGCCTGAATCTTGTAGTTAATAAGATTTTCAAACATTATAATCCTCTGAAAAGTTGTGTTTTGGAGTTACGTTTCAAATTATATGATGCTTTGAATTCAATTCAGATAAAATTTAATATAATATAATTTAAATAAAACGTAACTTCTAAACATAATTTTTTCAAGGAATACCCGCTACTTTTGACTAACTCCTGTCTAGTTTCAGAACACGTATAATTTCGACCTACTAATATATATACTAGCTATCTCACTCGCACGTAGGACTTAAGACACGTGCGAATGAGATGGCGTTATACGTGGTACGAAATATCGTGATCTGGACCTAGATTTACATTTGTACTCATTCTAACGTTGTGCTATCTACACGGCACAATTAGGTTAAAGTTAAGCAACCACTTAAGCTTTGTTTATGGTATAATCAATGTTGCGTTAGCTGGGTTCACAATTGTACGTCAAGCACCGAATGATATGCATGCCCAGATTTAATGCGTTAACGCGGCAGGGGAACTAAGTTATGTGTGCTTGTATTAAGCTTGCGGCGTCCGTTACTGTAGTACGGTACGCCTCTAAATCTGTGCATTATAGTTTTTGTTAGGGTGTGTACATTAGAACATTTTCTGTTCACAATTTGACAATTTATAGTGTTAAATAATATCATAAACTTATCTGACTCGTGGCGTCTAGTTTTGCTTTTGTCCAGCGTTTCTTGGCTTTTGTAAATACATAATATCCATCAGGTCAGATATGTTTATGACCTATATACGCTAAAACAAAGGCATATTATTTTATTCCTTTTTATTAATATAAGTATTCATAAGAATCTGTACACAGTTTTCCCCAACTCAAAAACGCACTGAAAGTGTCTCATCACATTAGGATTACGTTGTAGTTGCGTAGATTTGATATTTTTAAAATACTACAGCTTTTATACCACTGTTCACTCGATCTAGGCGTTAAATGCCGTAAGCTTTGCATACTATAACATAATAATCTCAAAATACTACACACAATAGAAATTAAACTAGTAAACGCTCGGCTCTGATAGCTGCTTGGTTTATGGTGAAATGTGAATAAAATACTAAATTATCCTAATACTAATATTTATTTCGTTTCTCATGTCTCGTTGCACACAAACTACGGATATATAATGGGCCTTATATGCATGTTACGCTATACACACACAAAACCTCCATATTCCAAATTCAAATTCCAAAACTACAAAAATCATCGAGCTAATGAAATATGGCTTAAATGTAGTTATTGTGCAGCGGAAGAGTGCTTCTCCAATACTTTAGAATGCAGACTCCAGTCCTTCTCACCTACATGACAATAGTTTAGTTGCTTATGTTTACGTTCAAGATCATAATTGCTAATTTTTCTATAGCACACGCATTTGACAGCGTCTATAGGTTTGGCTATATGAAAATTTACAATTCGCAGCAATTGTGATTATTGAGAAACGTTAGACGTCAAGTGGCAAGTAATAACTAGTTTTAAACATTAAATAAGTCAAAGAGCATTTTAGCCTTCAAATGCTTTTTGTGGTTTGCATGACATTAGAGAACAAAAGTGACACGAAGATAGTTCCTTTTAGTACACCTTTCAATCAACATACATATTTAATTTCTTGTATAGTGTTCAAGGATGTGTTAAGTCCATTAAAAACACACATAAATAATACCTACTTGAAGCTATTCACAGCTGCTTTGAATTAATAAAACTGCGTGTAATCCATATGATAGACACTATCTAAAGCTTCACTCGTTCCTGTAAATGTGTCCTATCTTCAATTTTACAACCAATATTTGCTAGTGGTTATTTATGATTTTTCCGAGCTAAATTTGCGGAGCTTGCAAGCAAGAGCTCAGGCAATTTGTTTCAATGTAATCTACAACATATCCTAAGACTCCCATCATTATAAATGTGAAAATTTTATTCAGTCAAATTCACACGGTCGCGTGCAATACGAGCATACTCTATCTTTATGTATCTATTCCTTGGTCAATATTATCAACTTTATTTTTCAAATTATGACTCTTAACATGTAAATTACATACTACATCCCCAATTACCATTGACAATTTTTGTTTCCTTTCAAGTGGAGATTCTTCACTATACTTTGCATTTTATTTTGTATATTCTAACGAAACAAATTGGTGTGTTTTTGTACATCAAATGAGTCGAATAGTTGATTTAATTTCATAAATTAGGATGCATCAATCATCATTATTTAAGGATCGCTATAACGTAAATACCGTCGCAAAGCAGGCGATAAGTCAAATTTAATATACCATAGACTACAAATAGCTAACAAATCCTCCTAAACTGTATCTTAATAAATACTAGAACATACATTTTTATTAGCAATGCTATTATAATTATATATGTACGATATTGGGTGTAAATGTAAATTATCGTTTTGACGACTGTAATATTATTATGAAACTGAATAAATTATATACAAATCACAATAACACTGAAAGATAGCCCTGGTGGCGCTAAAAATGGTTTGGTTTAAACGTTTCAGCTTTTTAATTTCATAATCACGCTTGGTATTCAATATATATTGCTCATTTACTTATTATGTATACTATTATATCTGTTTATCATAATTTTTAAGTCTTAAATTACAATAACGAATATTGAAGTAATATAATAAGGTGGTTTAGGGAGCTTACCTTGTTTTTTGTGCATTTAAAAATAGGCATTAAAGATGTTATTACGAGAATTGACAACGTTTAATTTTTTGTAAAAATATTGGAGATGGAAAGTTCTTTATCAATTTTAATTAAACATTTTCAAAGATCAAAAGACGAGTTCATTTCAACTACACTTTCTTTTCCTAAACCCGTCGCGGTATAGTTAACGAAATAGTAACAATAGATTTTTGTATCAAAAACAATGAGCCGTACTCAGTCGTCGTATTTGAAACGAATAGTAGCCCAAGCTGGGATTTCGGGATTCATGAAAGCGTGGAAGATTAATATACAGGAGGATACCTTGTACCCGTTTAAGTACCTGCACCAAATATGAGCCCTATATGGCCGCCCGTCAAGGATAAAGGATCAGATTAGTAAAACTAAAATAATCAGAAATTCTCGAGCGCGTCAGATTAAGGTGAGTTAGATCTACATTATTAAAAATACCTAGGACATGGATGCTTTTAATATCTGACGCGCTAGAGTATGTCCATTGCCCATTTTTCTTTTACATTTTTCAAAATCTAGCCGCTCCCCCCCACCGATTAAAAGGTATACGTCGCAACCCAATAGGTCTCTGACGCTCGAGTAAATCCCCATTTAGCATCGTGGTCTGCCCTACTATAAACGTAATAACACGTACATATAAAATTTGTATAGGTCAATGCGTTTGAACTGTCAAAAGAGAAAAATCATAAACGAATACGTGACGAATGTATCGTTAAACTCGCGCTAAAGCCTCATGATTTTAGTTGTATTTTTAATACAGAATCTAAGTTGTCAATTCGATGTAATGAATCTTGCAATGGTCATTGTATATGGGTCAATATATGGTAACGTGTGGCCTACAGATGGGTGGAATGTACGCGGGCCTTCAGTACCATGGGACTTTCCCCCCGCCGCCACCCCGCGGGCCTTTTGCCTCACCTCCGCACCCGCATACCCACTATATCGCCAATTCACAAGTAAGTAATCAAGCCAAGATATATAGGATACTTTTCGATTTTTGTTTACAATTCGATTTAAACCAAATCTAGAATATAGTTGAATCTAAAACTAAAACAGTGTGCCCCCAAATTTTTAGAGAATTAAGGATGCCATAAGGATGTTTGGATTTGTAATGGGACAGTAATCCAATATAGAAAAAAAAAACGTTTTTAAATAATAATACTAAATTATTACGAAACCGTAAATTTTGGTCCATCGAGCCGGATATGTAGTAATAATAATTTTAACGTAAGAGCTATAAGAGGGGTAATAATTTCAGCGTGCGGAAGGCGGACGGCTAGATATGTTGGGTGCAGGCGAAGGCACACTATCGCCTCTTCAAGCCACGCCCGATCTCCATCACGCTCCACTCTTGTTGGCTACAGAGGTAATTTAAAAAAAAAAATATTTTCATGTCAAAGAATTTAAAACATTTTGTCGTTTGACTAAGGATTAGTATTGTCCATTATTTTCTCGAGAGAAGGGACAACGTTTGAGAAAATTTAGGAATATTACAATGGTGGAAGAAGGTTTAGGGCCGGTTTTTTGATCCGTAGTTAACTCAACTATTGGTAAAAAATCGTTACTATTAGTTAAATATCAGCAAAATGCGTTTTTTGATCCGTGGTAAGAGCATCCAATGGTAAAATATCTAACCATTAGTCAAAAAAGTTAACTACTCAGTATCGGAGGGTTAAAAAGATGGCCGCTGGTAATTTATATACTAACAGCTGTTTGTCACAGAAATCAAACTATGATAAATACGTTTATTACTATCTAATGATGAATTTAAACATATTGAGATACTTTAATTAATGAGACGATGAAGAAGACGATAATATTATATGAGAATGTGTTAATGAGTGACCAAAAATATTTAGGCAATGTCATCGATTAGAAACCTGGATGATGTAGATTTTTGTCACTGTTACCCCTATCGAAGGGAACAGTGCTTGGATTGTTACTGAAATTGGGAATGATCTTAAACTGCCAATGAACAAGAGTATATATAGACAGCAGCTCATACCAACCTATTTTGCTTCATTACTAACTACAGAACCGCAGCAGTATATAATTAAGTATATTACTAATTATTATGTTTTTATTGCCTATAATATTAACTTATAATTATTATAATTAAATAAAAATACAAGAACAAGAGTATATATAGACAGCAGCTCATACAAACCTATTTTGCTTCATTACTAGCTACAGAACCGCAGCAGTATATAATTAAGTAATTACTAATTCATTATGTGTTTTATTGCCTATAATATTAACTTATAATTATTATAATTAAATAAAAATACAAGAACAAGAGTATATATAGACAGAGCTCATACAAACCTATTTTGCTTCATTACTAGCTACAGAACCGCAGCAGTATATAATTAAGTATATTACTAATTCATTATGTGTTTTATTGCCTATAATATTAACTTATAATTATTATAATTAAATAAAAATACAAGAACAAGAGTATATAAGACAGCAGTCATACAAACCTATTTTGCTTCATTACTAGCTACAGAACCGCAGCAGTATATAATTAAGTATATTACTAATTCATTATGTGTTTTATTGCCTATAATATTAACTTATAATTATTATAATTAAATAAAATACAAGAACAAGAGTATATAAGAAGCAGCTCATACAAACCTATTTTGCTTCATTACTAGCTACAGAACCGCAGCAGTATATAATTAAGTATATTACTAATTCATTATGTGTTTTATTGCCTATAATATTAACTTATAATTATTATAATTAAATAAAATACAAGAACAAGAGTATATATAGACAGCAGCTCATACAAACCTATTTTGCTTCATTACTAGCTACAGAACCGCAGCAGTATATAATTAAGTATATTACTAATTCATTATGTGTTTTATTGCCTATAATATTAACTTATAATTATTATAATTAAATAAAATACAAGAACAAGAGTATATATAGACAGCAGCTCATACCAACCTATTTTGCTTCATTACTAACTACAGAACCGCAGCAGTATATAATTAAGTATATTACTAATTCATTATGTGTTTTATTGCCTATAATATTAACTTATAATTATTATAATTAAATAAAAATACAAGAACAAGAGTATATATAGAAGAGCTCATACCAACCTATTTTGCTTCATTACTAACTACAGAACCGAGCAGTATATAATTAAGTATATTACTAATTCATTATGTGTTTTATTGCCTATAATATTAACTTATAATTATTATAATTAAATAAAAATACAAGAACAAGAGTATATATAGACAGCAGCTCATACAAACCTATTTTCTTCATTACTAGCTACAGAACCGCAGCAGTATATAATTAAGTATATTACTAATTCATTATGTGTTATTGCCTATAATATTAACTTATAATTATTATAAGTTAATATTATAGGCAATAGAATACATCATGAATTAGAGTTAATATTATTTATATATTACTAATAATATTAACTTATAATTATTATAAGTACATACAAGTATGTACTTATACTAAAAACTAAGCTACAATTAGTTAGGGACCTATGATATTTTAGGTTTATTAATTTGTGAGTTAGCATCTATCTACTTTATTACAAGAATTTATAAATAAAACATTTGACTTGATTAATAAACTGTTTAATTATAACTTAAATACAAACCATTTTTATTAAAAAAACATTACAAAATTTACATGAAACCCTAAAGTAGCAATTAAATATTTTCTAATTTTCACCTCAATTTGATAACTCTTTTGTGCTAATATATTATTGTGCCTTGCTGATACTTTTGGTGACCTCCTCTTAGGTGAATTTTTGGTGGGCCTTATTGGGAGAAATGTTTTGATGCTCTTCCTAAGCATAATTGAAAAATCATTTTATTTGTTTGGAAGTAGAGTATGGTCTTTAAAAAACATAAATGTATTACTTTCTATTACGAAACACAAGATAAACCGAAAAATAAACGAAAATATTTTGAACTTACTTATTTGACCGTTGGTGTTTGGGAATGTTATTTATATATTTAAGTATCGTAAAAGTGTAAACCGTATTAAATAAGAAAAACAACTTTATTTATATCGTGATTTAGATTAATTTGAATTCAAACTCTTCAAAGGCAAATAAGAATAAATGGAAAAATGTTTATTCACTCAATGTGTTGTCATAAAAATAAATGATCCCCACAAAAAGAACCACATTTTTGGGATATTGCTATTGATGGAAAAATTGAAAATTGTTAACTTTAACTATAGTTAAAAAGATAAAAAATTTAGATTTTAAATGGTTAATTAATATAGTTAATGTAAAAATGGTAAATTTTTTATACGGATCAAAAAACTGGCCCTTAGTGAGATATACAGTGTATTTTTAGTTGAATTATCTGTGGTAAATTGGCTGTGTTTGGAGCTTATATTCTAATGATATAATACTTTGGAGCAGTTTTGCCCTAGCGTATTCAGCGTGTGACTCTTATCTCTGAGGTCGTCGGTTCGATCCCCGACTGTGCACCGATGGACTTTGTATATTTATAAGCTCGATAGGAAAGGAAAACATCCTGGGGCAACCGGCTTTTAATCTTAAATATTCAACGCTGTGTCAGGCACAAAAGTCTGATCACCTACTTGTCTATTTGAGAAAAAATATCACGAAACAGATACAAATATCTGAAGCCCAGACATAAAAGGTTGAAGCTAAGTTGTGCTATTTTTAATGTTTTTATGTTTAGGCCCAACGAGCTCCAATAGAGCTGATGGCGTCACACGCAAGGCATGCGCTATCTCATCACCATCATGTAAGTTTTGAATGTTATTGTCCAACGTAAAGATATTTTTATTCTTGTGATATAAACAAATACTTGTCTTTATTTTTAATACTAGTTTTTGGCCAGGTATTTTGAAATAAAAATTGTTAACTATAGTGTTATGTTTTCTTATAAAAATTGGTTGTTTAAAGCTTGGGGAGCGTTCAAGTATTCAGAGATTATTGGACCCCCTCCCCCATGTAACGCGCCGTAACGTTTTTCTGTACCCAATAGTAAAACGTTTTGGGACCACCTAGTGACTCTTTATACCTAAAACTTACCATTATGTGGTGTAAAGTACTGAAAAGTCGAAAAATAATATTAACAATAACGCGTAATTCAATCCCCGCCCCGCATTGTAACGTTTTACAAAAGGAGTCTTCAAAAATTCGTTACGTAATACTTGAACGCTAATTGGGCATGGGGCCATTGTCGTGTCTCTTTCATAAGTAAGGTTATTGTTAGCCCACGACGACGAATAAATACTGAAACAATATAAAAAAATATTCAATTTTCTTGTCTCGAACTTATCTTGCCCTGGTTCAGGTGATAAAAGAATTAAAGCACTTTCAAAACCATATTTATATGCATATTTGTATTGCGTACCACTAAACGAAACCATAATAAAAAATAATAATATCTGTTGCTTCCAGCATCGTCGCAACGGCGTAGGGCCGCATGCGCACGCGCACGGCGGAGTGGGCGTAGTAGGGGCGGGCTCTCGCGGACGTCCGTACGTTCGCACCGCGCCCAGGTGGACGCCGCACCCGCATACCGTGCACCACATACACGCACAGGTATTTATCAAATCATTTACGTTAACTATGTTTTTTTTTAGAATACCACAAATCTTTTTTGATATCGCGATTTATCTTGAAGTGTGCGTGCGGGGTAAATTTTGGATAAGTCGAAACTATTATACGCCATTATGTCTTTCATTTGTATCAAAACTTCTATTTTGTCTATGACTCCCTGTATCTGTGTGAAACGCTTAACGCTTAACGCGCTAAAACATTTGATTCCAGGTTGTTGTAAATTTTATATCAAAGTCATTTATTTCATTTTGGCAATAAAAAAAATTACTTTACTAACGGAAAATAGGCGCATGGTGTTATAAAAAACAATGTTGTAGAGAACTAAATGATTATGTAGATACATGGTGCTCACATATTTGTAAATTCACCGTAATTATCATGTATTTTAGAATAGATAGATTGTAATTGTAGAAAATATCTTTATATATATAATTCTTGTGTGCGTGTGTATGTGACTGAACTTCTCTCAAACGACTGGACCGATTTTGATGAAATTTTTTGTGTGTGTTCAAGGGGATCTGGGAATGGTTTAGATTCACAAATTAGCCCGGCAGATGGCACTGCAGTCGGTACTTTCATACTTTGCTTAATATCCTAATCGCGTTAAATATCATGCAGGACAACGTCTGTGGGGTCCACTAGTATTATATAAAATGGTGTACTTTAATAAAGAATATTAATTAATTACAGGGCGGAGGCGGTCTTGTGAACGCATTACCTCAGTTACACGTCGCATCGCCGCTGTCATTACCGCCACCACCGCCTACCTACCAGGTAAAAATTTAATATCCTTGGATATTTTATTGACTTTTCATGGAATAGGGGGATAAAGAGCGGGGTCACTCAACAGCCTCAAGAGTCTCGAAAGTGCGTTGCCGGTATTTGAAATTTGCTTTCGTGAAGCCCCTATAATGTAGTGGGTGATTGTGGATATGAAATATTTATTAAATGGCAGGTGAACTAGCCGTTTTAATTGTAAAAAAGGGGGGTAAGAATTTGAAACTCAAAACCCTTGATTGTGATTGGTCTATAGAATCTCTGGTCAAATTACACTCTGTCTTCCATTTAACCGTACCTAAAATCCTGAGATTGATAAGTACAGTGGATTTCGCAACGACGATAGTTGACCACTCTAATTTTGTCGTTATATCCGGATGTCGTTACAGGCAGTGGTTGAGATAAATACAAAATATTAAGTTTAAATTAATTTATTATTGAATATATTTGCACACATTTGTACATTTCAAAAATAACTCAGAATATCATTTTGGAACTGATCCATACATTTAACTCCGAAACGAAAACGTTTACCTACCTACTTAGCTGATATCTATGAACAAAAGATATGAAATGAAATCCACTGTAATTTGCTATTATATTAAGAATTTTGGGTCCTTCAAGAAAAGAGCGTACTAGTGCTTAAAACCCGGAGACGCACTTGCGAGCCTTCTGACAATGTGTCCATGGGCGGCGCTATCACTTAACACCAGATGAGCCTCCCGTTTTCCCCATGTAAAAAACGCGTGTTATTTATGTACACGCGTTAGAAGTTATACTTCTTTGGCGAAACAAGATAAAAATCTTTTCAAATATTTTATTCTACGTTTGTAGAAAAAACGACTATAGCTAACTTCAGGGTGTCGGTTTTTTGTGACGGTGTGCGCATCGTAAAAATTTACACTCATAATTTTTCCCTAACGCGCCAAAAGAAGTATAACATATCATTATATTAAATAAAAAAACATTAGAATTCCCTCCCCCAAGCGTCTCAAGAAGCAATCGACGTAATGATAGTTTATTCGTGTCGCACAGGTGTTCCTGAATCTCCTTGCGATGTTCCCACTCTCCCCTTACGGGGAAGCGCGGGGGGGAGGACGGCGCAGACTCTCCCGAGACCGAGAACTACGAGGCGCTGCTCTCCCTCGCCGAAAGGCTGGGCGAAGCGAAGCCGAGAGGATTGGCGAGGCACGAAATCGATCTGCTGCCCAGTTATAAGTACTGCGAGCAGACTCATCAAGGTAAGCTAAAAGGTACTGATGATTTTAATTTTCTAGTTATAATTTACACTTGTATGGTGAAGGATGGACAAGAGAAAGAAAGACAAGCTTGACAGCCAGTAGTCTGTGAAATGTGTGTTTAAATTTATATGTAATAACTGTCAGGTGTATATGTAGTGTATGTTAGCTGCACTAGATAACTAAGTAACGGGTGGCGCAAAAGTACTGGCACTAAAGAAAATTTGTTTAATTTTTTTAATATGACGATAGTTTTCATTCTGTTGTTGAAAATTGTGTAGTGAACAAATGTAAAATACACTGAAAATAAACATGGTTTTACTCCCCAAGAACGTGGGATAATCGTGTCAATGTTCTTACGGAATAATTCATCAGTGATAAAAACACAACGTGAATTTCGTCGACGATTTCCTGCAAGATCACCCGATATGACCAGTCCAGACTTCTTTCTTTGGGTTTTTTGAAATCTCGGGTGTATGTGAACAAGCCACAGACTCTCGCAGCTCTAAAAGAAAACATTCATCAAGAAATAAGGAACATATAGCTGGAAGTATTAGGGCAAGTTATGCAAAATGTCATAAATAGGGCTCAAATGTGCATCAACTCTGGAGGTCACTATTTAAAAGACATCGTCTTTAAATCCTAAGAGTACGAAATTTAAAGGCACAAATATACATTTAAAAAAACCTAAATCTAGTTTTCTAATTACTTTTGCGCCACCCAGTATATGTGGATAGGGTGATACCTTTATATACCTATTTATATAATATTTAAACGATCCTAGTGCTTGGATATGAATTGCTCCAGTATAAATAGTTAACGCGACTAAATCTCTCGGCTGCATTTCCAGACTCGACTCTTTGACGGAGAGTTTATTGCCAGTTCTTCTCTTCCGTTCTACGCCCTTGATTTGAGAACTGGCAGTAAATGTAAAATTAGAAGCATTTCATTTATATTTCTTTTTTGACGTTCATAAGTGTACCTTGGTTGCCTATATGAATAAATTATATTGACTTTTGAATTTTATATAAAATTTATGTGATTACTATATGTAAGATTTTTAATTGGCCCATAATGTTATATACATCTATTTCTATTGGGAACTTCTGAAAAATAAATAAATACTCTTATGAGCTGATGGTGTATGCGCATCTTCAGCTGTTAAATTTTGGAACAGCCCCGTGAGCCGTGTATGACTCGAAAATCTTATTTTCAGGCGAACAAACCTCGTGCGTGGTCTGCATGTGCGAGTTTGAAGCTCGACAGACGATACGTGTGTTGCCTTGTGCGCACGAGTTCCACGCGAAGTGCGTCGATAAATGGCTACGGGTGAGTATCAGAGTAGAACTGGAGTTTCAATACCTCACTGTCGTCGTCGCTTCTTGTGAAACAGCAAAGGAGTGGAACTCCTTTCCTCCTCTTCCATCTTCCCTAGACAGTCTAATAGGCATTTAAGCGGCGGAGACTGCCGCGGTAAAGCTATTGCATATGCAATTATAATTTTTTTTTCTTTGATATTAATTTAATCTACCAGACTCAGACTAACACGCCTATATAGTCTGTCTCACTCTAACGTGTACCGGCTGCGCTTACGCTACGTCACCGATCTCGTCAGAGAGATGTGAATACGCACTATGCGTTCTGTCCCACTTTAACGCACCTGCGCTACGTCACCGATGACGCCAGACCGATGTGAGACGCAGAATGCGTTGTGTCCCGCCCTAACGCGAATTGGCCGTACCTATATTACGTCATAGTGTGTTAGGTTTATTTTCGTTACGGAATTTCTTGATTCGGTCAAAGCCCGCTATAAAATCTATGCAATAGTTTAATAGTATTTTTGTGAATATTTTAATCTATTACTGTTTGTGGTTACCGCATTGGAGTTATTTGTACTGGTAGCTTATTGAGTTAATAATTTTTTTTCAGTCGAACCGCACCTGCCCCATATGCCGCGGCAACGCGTCAGAATATTTCAACAACTCCGAGTGACTCTAACGAAGTCGCCGAGCGCGACTGAACCACCAAATAACGAACGGTTATATTTTTCATATCAGTGTATTCCTATATTTAACGGATGTATTTGTTTGATAGTGCATTAAACGTACCGGGATTTTGTATACATAGATGAAACGGTATGCCGGGTGTTTTAAGACTGTTATATATCGATACCGAAAACGATATATATATGTTGATTTAATTTTCTTTTAAGTCCATCATAGGCCAGTCATAAACTCTTTGTCAAAACAGACAAAAAATAACAAAGTTTGTACAATTTTTATTTTCTAATTACTGTCAATGGTTTAAAGCAAATTATACAAATTGAAATTATTTTCATTGGAAGCAGTTTTAAGACACCTGGTATATTTCACCGGTATTCCATAGATCGGTCTTAATACCGGTTTATTGTATAAATTGTTTGAAAAACCGGATATATCAGATTCACAACGTTTCAAAATGTCTAAAACATGTGTGGGAAAGTGAAATGTCAGATTAATAACGTAATTAACAACGATTTTTAACCGTAAAACCATAACTAACTAGTATTAAAATTTTGAATAATTTAGTAATAACCCTGCTTGATGTCTATTAGTTATTTGTATTGTTTTGAAATTTAACAGAATCTGAAAAAAAATTGTGTTTCACTGGACGACTAATTACGTTAAATATAATTTCAACTGATACAGCAATATATTGAGTAAACTTAAAAAAAGTCGAAACGATTTTTTTAAATGACAACGGCTTCAAGTTGACGCTCGAATTTCAACAAATTTTATACAAAATACTCCAAAATAGTTTGTTTTATGATTAGGAAAAACCTTATGAAGACATTAACTCCATATAGCTTTAATTTCTACGTTTATTCTGGCGTAGTAGAAAGTTCGTAGCGTAACGAAGTCATTATTGGAAATAAACGTTAACAAATCGTATGTACAACACAAAACAGCCACAAGTAATATCGACGGTTAAGGGACGAGTTTAACACGGAGTTTTATCTGTAACATTGTGGTCGCTCAACCCGGCAATATATAAATACGCAACACGCAATCATTCTGGCAAATATTGTGATGAAACTTGCACGTTGGAGACACAAAAGTCTGACACACCTGCGTATAAAGACGAACGTCAGTTTGACAGTTGATCGTTGTTGTGTCAAAGTCATCTTAGTGTCAACGAATTTCATGATTACATTCTTTGACTAGTTAAGTTTTAAATTTTGTTTGACAAATGGTTTTTATATTTTTCATTTGTTTAATTTCATACCGTTGCTATGGTTACTGTTATTTTCGTTGGAGAGTTACCGTGCGGTAGGTTTTTGGTGTATCACGGCTTCTGTGTGGTTTTAGCGATAGTGTAAATAATAGTATTAGTTGCTTTTTTTGTGGGTAGAATATTTTTTTTTTAACGGGTTTGAATTCGACCAAGCTTTCGGAATTCTGATGTATTAAAGTTTTTATGGCATTGCGTTAAGGTGCATTTTACAAAGCGAAAATTAAAATCTTCAAAATTTATTAAAAGGTATTAGGTATCAGTTTTGTGTTGTTTTAAGTGAGTATTAAAAATAGAAAAAAAAATCACAACAAATAATTTTTTTGCAGCTTTTACCCAAAACACTTCAATAATCTAATAATTCGTATTCTAAATGTAATTCGCGAGCAATAACTAGTTTTAAGATTCGAACTGACAACAAATTCTTTAAATTTTTATAGTAAAGTGAAGTTAGCCGCGATAGATGCGAAAACGGCGCAATTTCGTAAAATGTGTAAATTTTCCACTTACTATTTCTAAATTAGCTAAGTCACTTGATGTGTCATTTGTCACGTTGACAATATACTATGAAATGCAATTTGGATTACGGCAAGTCAGGTTAATTGTCATCTGTCAGTTATGCGTCGATTATGTCGCACCTGAATAAACTTAGGTATGTTATCTGTCATCTGTCATTGTTATTGAATTGGCCCATCTCTACATCGCTTATTTTCGTTTTAAAGATTTGATATTCAATGATCCAGCAGACACATGCTTTGAATTCGTAGACATATGGAATGGTTTGAATGATTCAAACAAAACTATAAAAAGATCGTTCCTTTGTTCCAAACAGGTTTGGATGTACAGATCGCTCGAACCGTTCCCTTTTTCTATGCAAATCCATATAAACGGTATGTTAAAACCCAAAGTTTTTGAAATATGAAAAGACTACAACTCTTTTCATATTTTACAGGACAAGTTATTAAGACACTTCCAAACAGATTACGCTATTTAACAAATACGCTGATACGACATACCCACGAAAGAAATAACATATAGACAGATGTTTTAGTTTTATGAGGGTAGAAAACACAGGCCGACAACGCACCCACTAAAATGTGCCCCTGGGCTGCGACGATTTTTTCCAGTAAACTCGTTTTCACACTAGTACACAAAACTAGTACTAGTACAAAAATGTGTATTAGAGAGCGTTCAAGTATTACGTCACGCAATTTTTGGAGATAATTGACCCGTCCGTTAACGTTGACAGTAAAACGTTTCGTGACCATCTAGTGACGCTTTATACCCAAAAGTTACCATTATGAGGTGTAAAGTACTGGAAAGTCGAAAATAATATTAACAATAACGCGTAATTCAATCCGCGCACCGCATCGTAACATTTTACAAAAGGACCCCCCCTTATATTCGTTACGTAATACTTGAAAGCTCCCTTATTTATATTGGGTAAAAGAAAAGTTGGGTAATTAGTTTAAAATACAATAAACTTTAAACATTTCTGTGCCGGTTTTAAGCGCTTTTGACAGTCGAGTTGTTTAATTCACCGGCATGTGCAATATTAGTTTGTGCAATCGAGGTTTTAGATATCAGTTGACCAAGTGACCGCCATATTATATGATTTTAAGGAATATTTTTTGTTAAGTTTACTATACCTAGTTCGTTATTTTGATTCAGTTAAAACACCCTTGAGTCAGAGGCAATACAGGATGTCTTTATAAATCAACGTCTAACTCGAAGTAGAGCGGGTGGTTAGAAAATTAATCAATTATATTGTACTAAACACATTGTATTGCACAGTTTTTCCAACACTAATTTTAACATGTGTATAATTCATTAAATTTTTTGAATGGCACAGAATCTTCCGATTTGACGTTGATTTATGGGATACCTGTATACGATTTCATCAAAATATTCGGGTAAAATTTGACTATATATCATTGTATTACCGTTGGAAGTCAGATGTGTCCGACACCTCTGGAGTTGTTCTAATGACGGCAATTAAGGGATGGAAGGTTCTTAGGAAGATTTTTCTTGTTGGAACGTGAACTAAGTATACCTTCCATATGGGAGAGCGTTCAAGTATTACGTCACGCAATTTTTGGAGATTATTGACGTTTCGTGACCACCTAGTGACTCTTTATACCCAAAAGTTACCATTATGTGGTGTAAAGTAGGGGAGCGTGGGGCTAGTTGTAACAATTTTAACAAATAATTGAATATCATGAAGAATATTGGCTAAATTACTACTAAATAAACTTTGATCGATACTCTAACTATTTATCTATGAAGTCGAATCGAAATATTATCAAATCTACAGGTAACTATCTCACAATTATTTTTTTTCTAAAAAGAGAAGTGTTACAACTTACCCCGTGGTTGGGGCTAGTTGTAACAACAAAAATGACACCTTCAATCGTTTAATTTTTTTCACATCTTGGATCATTTTATCTCTTAGTTCTACCTTACATCTTACCATCGCAGATTTGTTAACTTTTCCTTCCCCTTTCACTTTTCTTTATCATCTTCTTTTGCATTTTCTTCATCTTTTCTTCATATTCTACTCTCAAAGCTTCATTTTCAGGCGTATCAGTCAGAACAGCAGACTTCCTTTTGCGTCTGCAATTTATATGTTTTTCGTGGTGGCGCCTTTGGTAATGGTCTAACTTTTGATGGGAAAAATTGATTTTGACCAGAGAACTTGGAGTTAGTTTGTTCGCAGTTTCAATGTGGGTATAATTTCTGTTGTGCTGATATCCACTTCAGGAGCAGAATCTAATAGTTCTGGATGTTTAAGACTCAACGATAAAGAAATTCTCACTTTCATTTAGAACATTTTCTGATTGTTATGTAGGCTCTGGATGATCACTAACATAAGAGAGCGCAAAGTCACTATCTTGGAAAATATCAACATTCAAAGGCCAAATACCAGAAGCTTTAAGTCCACTGATAATGACTCCTTCACTACACTTGGGATGTCATAAATTGTCATCGTTTTTCCTGGATTATTATACATCCATGCAGTCTGTGCTCTGTTCACGTAGTTTTTAAAAGGCCCGTAGACTCCTACATACATAGGTTGAAAATTGTGGGAGCAATGGGAGGAAAACTATAACATGATAACATTGTTTTCTTTGGCTTTTTCGAAACTGAGCTGACACTACTCACAACTGAGAGACAACATTCAATGTGAGCCATGATTATCGAGCAGTAACAGAACTGGCTCTTTCTTGGTAGGTTTCGGTGTTTGATAAAGTGATCTACAAAAATCAAAAATTCTTTATCAGTCATCCTCCACCCTGAAGAATTGCCAGCTCCAATGCAATCTTCAGGTCCACCGCGAATGAACATTTGTGAGTATTTAAGCCGGGGAAAACTGAACATCGGCCGTCAGTAACTTACAGCAATCTGGGGGCAATTGTAACATGTTACAACAAACCCCGAGGTTTTGTTAAACTAGCCCCTTGATAGAGTTCTTAATATTTATCACGATAACTATTAAATTAACTTAGTAATCTTGAAAACTGTTATACAACATCATAAATAGTTATATTTTAGCATAAAATAAAATACATAAAACTTCAAAGTTACGAAAATAGTGAAACTAACCAAAAATTTACGTTAGTAAAATTATAGGTTTCCTGTCAACAATTAAGCGTTTGACACACCCACTCACTGAGCCGCCTGGTAGGACCCTGGCTGTGGTAAAGTGGCGTGGCACGTTATAAGTTGAAGATTAGGTAAAAAAAACCGTGAATAAAATTCAAATTCCTATTGAAAAAGGTCTGTTACTATTTACCCCTGTAACAACAAGCCCCGGTCCCTACTGGAAAGTCGAAAATAATATTAACAATAATGGCTTAATTCAATCCCCGTCCCGCATCGTAACGTTTTACAAAAGGACCCCAAAATTCGTTACGTAATACTTGAACGCTCCCTATATCGAAAACGTATTGGATTTTGACGTTTAAGTTTACGCTAAGTCTCAAATGTTACCCTTGGATTACAAATTTACGGCAAATGAGTATCAATTACCAGACGTAAATCAAAGCTGTCTAATTTCCATTAAAAGTACGGCCCGTAACAATTACGAATGGTTTTTTGAACACCGTGACACGAATTCGTACGTCATTCTACTTAATGATTTATGAGTAATATAGGTTTAAATTAGTTAATTTGTTATCGTAGTAAATTATAGTTTTTTTCTCAATAAGATCCCGATTTGTTTATTAATTTGTTGTACAATTTCGCCCCAAGCGCTGGCTTGCATTACGCGTTCACACGCACACTGTATGCAAGCCAATTACGAAAATCTAAAGGATAAAAGCGCTCGATTCAGCGGTTATTAAAGCAGCTTGAAACAGAACTTCAGAACTAGATTGGGCGATAGTTATTTGCGCTGATGAATTCTGAATCTAGCGATGAAAGCGCAAGCGCATGGTGAATGGTGATGCCTCATTTGGTGAGCGTGGTTGAAATGTCTAACGCGCGGCTCAGTGCTCAAGCGATTATGTATCAAGTGTGTTAGATTGGCAGTTTGTGGCTGTAATGTGAATGCCATGTATAAAACCCTAAAAATATGTATAAGAGTGATAGTATAATGGATTGCGCCTATATTTAACGTTCAAATTCGTCTTCCTAACATTGTTTTGGCCGCGTTTGCGGCCGTTTCCACACGTTTTTTTTTAGTTTAAATATATTCTTTAGTTTAAGTTTTTTATGTGCCTTCTTGCGAACAATTATTTTTTTGTATTTTTCTCTTGTTTAATATGGTTTACAGTAAATTGTCTATATCGGCTTGGAATTGACGATTTGAGTTGAAATAAAACTGTCGTTTATAGATAAGTTACTGTTCACGTTATGATTATTGTGTTAGATTATTTTTTATTTCTTAACGCTGTTCAGCTAGTTATTAATCTGTGATTCAGCTACTCTGTGGCAGCTGTCAAAGTTGTCTTTTTAACAGCTGTCACTCGCCAGCCAATTACCAAAGCATGTAATGTACAGTACGCTCAAACGGAGTTGATACTTTGACTCTGGATGCGCGGCGTCCGCCTCATTATGCTCAGTCGTTTTTATTTTATTAAATGCACTGCTACTTTAATTTGATTTTTATTTATGCATCCTTTTTTTAATATTAGTTATATTTCAAATATATGTTGTAGTAATTCGAATATTTTTATTAACTAGGAATAAATTAACGATGTGAAAAGTGCCTTTTTGGTATCGTTTTTTCTTGAATTTGACCTTGTGTGTGTTGGTTGACCTAATACAGAATTATAGTACATACATATATGTTTATATAACAGAATAATTCTTCAATTATAGTTGGGTCTGTCGCAAATCGAGCTCAATGTAGAAAACATAAATATTCTAAATAAGACTTGAAATTCTAGTAATTTAAAATACTCCTTACCTCAAATTGAGGAAAAGAGGTTTTTTAATAAGTATGTAACTTATTGACGTTTGGTCAAAATTCCTAATTCCTGACAGTTTTGACAACTAAAGATTTGACAAGTTCGAAAAAATAAAAGAGTTATATAATGTGTAGCATAATCTAGATTAGACATTGGCACTGCGGTCCTATCAATAGAGTTTTTCGAGACTTTTCTACATATAACACATTAGATGTATCGTGTGCTTCTAGTGTTGCCAAATTACGATAAGTTGGCAGTTGTCAATGCAATAACATCAGTTAATATTGACGCGTCCTCAAAAGTTGCCATCACAAAAACAACGCTTTCTTTTTTTTCTTGTATGTTGGGTGTCACATGACTGATGTTATTGTTCTATGATATTGTATGTGTTGTAATGTGAACACAGCTTTATATTATACACCAGTCCATACCTATGTAGTATAGCGATGTACATAGCGTTATAAATAATATATTATATAAGATGTATTTTTGCATGGTTAATTAGAAAGATTTGGTTGTTGCTATGTGATTTACTTACACAACTTTTATGAAATTACTCCTTCAATACACCCCCTAATCCCAATTTGCAATACAATAAATAGGCTAGATTTCGCTCGAGAAACTGCGAAACAATATTTGTGTACGTAAGAATTTCAGATATTTTTTCCATTTGAGATATAAATTCTCAGTACTTCGCTTATCATGCTTATTCGTGGTAAAAAAAACTACAAAATTTCCTTAGCTTAGCTTAATATTTTGGTATAAATATAATGTTCACGTTAAAATCTATAATTCTCTCGAACCCATACACAAAATGGAAAACAGGGCAAATAATTATGAATTTAAAAGTAGTAAGTAAAGCACATCGCTTAAATGTTTTTTCAACTCGGGAAGACGTCCCATATCTGCAATAACTTTTCTAAACGAATTAAATGTATGAAGTTAAGAGGTTTGCATAGTGTAGTGCGCGTGTGTGACAAAGCTTGTGTGCGACACGTACTAGTGTTGCCAGTAAATTGTTATTATTTTTATTATCTTATGTAGCTAACCTTTTTATAGAAACAAGTCATTCCCATGTTTGATGCCTATTCTGTAAAGTAAATTCCAAAACATTAAGGCTTACTTTGTTGGTATATTTAGCCAATTAGGTTAATAATCTGATTGACCGTTCAAGAGACCTTGCCGCCATAAGTTTTTTAATGGAGGATTTAAGACAATATATTTCTCAAAATAAATGAAGTACTAGGATCTATTAACGCAATTTCTCCGAGGCAATGCTGTCCAAGCCACTGCCATACCATAGACAAGTATTATAAATCGTGAATAATATCTAAGTTGCCACTGGTAAAAAAAAAAAAATTTTGAAATTACCCAAGAGAACAGATTATCCAAGCTATTTTGATATGGTCAATTCATTGTTAGTTAATATTATTTAGCCACTGGCTGATTAGGTTTCTTACTAAGATTAAAAGTCGGGACGTAGCGCTGTCAAAAACGGTTGACTGTTTGCTCAAAAACGTACATAATTTGCGCTAAATAAATCTCAACATAATATATATCATATATATATATATATACTTGAAATCTATTTCGTACATAACGTCTTTGGAGCGGTCAATATAGAACATAGACAATAGATATACGAAAATGGAAGCTACCTCCTTGAATAACAACACCAAAATTAAAATTAAATTTTATAATAATGCTTTTATAATGTATAATTTAAAATTGAGACACAATAGAAGTGCATTATAACTGACGGTAATGAAGTACTAAATCTTGTATATTTTTAATACTGACATCTCAAAAGATACGACAAGTATTGATTTCGAATGTTAGTGTGGATCTATTACATCTCCCTTATATAGTTATATATATGTATATATATAGACTGTAATGATTAAGCCCATAAAACCCTACAAAATCATATTACGATAGCAAGTCAAGTTAAGCTGCAGAATAAAATTTTGTTAAATTGTAAAGATTACAGGTTTTAATAGTGTAAGCTAATTCTGACTCGCGTACGTTAACAATGTATTGGATTTTGACATACGAGAGACATATGTTTTGTTTCTGATTACATAGTTTCTGTGCGGAAAGAGAAGCGACGTGGTGGTTATGCGAAATATTATATTCGCCATTAATAAAAAATATATGTTATTTTTGAAATGAAGTAATTATTTAATTAATGAATTCTATTTAAATTAAGTATCAAGATCGAACTGTCGAACTATATGGACATAACAGTGTTGTCAACATAACAAAAAGTTCAAGCACTGTAGCGATCTCAAATCCTAAGACAGTTGTCTTTCCGAACAGAACATCGAATATTAATTATTGCATAACATCAAGTCTTTTTTTTAAATATTTGTATAGTGAAGATGCAATAGATTCAGCACAATAAACAAGTTTTGTCCTTGATACGTAAATGTCATTTAAATGTTAAATCGTTTGACTACTTGCTTAAAATCATAAATTTTGATGTTAACGTTTTCTTCATTTTCTGCTTGCTAACATAAAAACTATAATATCAATGGAAACGCAATAGTGTTTTTAAACGGATTTTGTTGGTACGAAAGATGTAAGTGCCGTGTGAGCAACACTACTGCAATTAAAGTAACTTTAAATAGCAACACTCGTTTTATTTATAATTTTCACCTGTGCTTAATGCACGAAGCTAAATTTTTATTAGGGAACACAAGGTTTTTCGAATCTCAATAAACCATATTGTTTTTATCATTAAATAAACACAGAATATAATTTATTTATTATATATGCCTAATTACCTTTCTTAGGTAAGGAAGAGTGTTCTGAAATTAGCACACGATTAGCCTAAGGACGAAAATTCACTAATGATACAATGTCATTTATTTAGAACTCTAAGTTATTTTCTTTAATTCTATACATTAAATCGTTCATACTAAAATAACGAAGGCTTGCTTCTTGTAAGTTTGTTTGAAAAAAACTACTGAAACAATTCTAGAAATTGATAGAATGGTAGAGTTGTCTATCAAAAGTAATATGTAAATACAAACCTAAATTGCCAAAACATACCTACAATGTTATTGAAATCAATTTTTTTTAACAAAACATTGAAATTGATAATACATTCAATTTTAATGTTTGTATAAAAAGGTCTGGCAAAATTAACGCATTTAAACAAACATTCTTTAGATACATGTTTTTTGTAAACACAACAAATATATTGCATACAAATGGAGTAATGCAATGATAAACTTATTAGGTGCTCAAGTACCTCGGAGGAATACTAAAATAAAATGTTAGTCTAGAAGTAACGAAGAAAAAAAGGGTGCGTGTACTTATGCACGCGCGTAAGATTTTATACTTCTTTGGCATTATTAAAAATAGTTTTTGATTGCATGCAAATAATTAATTACAATTAAATAATCAAAGACTGTTAAAGTTTAAATTTGAAAAATTAAATAAATAAATATTTATTAATATTCTCTTACATTAAATGTAACATAAATTATTTTATTATTCGAATGTTGTTTTTAAATTATGTCCAATGCCGTAGCATCTTCCGTGGGCACCTTCATTCTGTTAATTTTCTGTAACAGTGCGCGCGCATCGTAAAATTTCACTCTCATCAATTTTTCATAACGCGCCTAAAGAAGTATAACTTCAAAAATGATTCACAATATGCTAAATATTCGTTAAATTCACCTTAACATTAGACTATACAGTTACTAGGTATTAGGTGAGAATAAAAAAAATCTTGGTGATACTAGTCATAATATTGGTAGGCATAGACATGCATTTTATTTTTATATGTTCCTCGTACTAAATGCCTAGTTTTGTCCAACTTCAGGTATTTACTTACGACCATGGCACATAATACCGCACGAATGAAGTCGAGGGCAACAGCTAGTAATCAATACTTTGTGGTTAATGCACTAAGTATGCGTTCGTCATCACAAAGTATCATCGTATACAGTTAAGTTTCTTATTATTTCTTTTCATAATTTGAATTAGTATGAAGAGTTATTAAATAATGAATTTACACATTAAGTTAACGTTTTATTGACATACATTTTATTGCTAGCAACTCTGATAAGTCCAACGTCATTAAAACATCGAACCACTGCGCTGTGCTTACGCGTGAAACTGTCAAATCCCGTATCGTATCGTTACGCTGTACGCATACAAGTACTACTTGTTTTTCAACTTTTTCTTTCTAAAACGCCGATTTTTAGTTCGTATCGGAACTGTAAAATGTGATAAACCATAAAAATTACCGTGTTGTATAAGCGTGTAACTATTTATAACTTAAGTTTTATATGCAAAATCTAACTTTGGACATAAGATTAACCGTTAAAACTGAAATTCCTAAGTTTTTGTGAGTGAACAAGTTTTAAAGTGATTTTAAAGAAAAATTGGATGTTATTTGGAGTAAAAACAAGGACTATAGTTTTGCCCTTGATAAGGTAAGCAAGTTTTATTATATTTAACTATTCTTATGTGAGTCTAACAACTTTAACGAAAGTGCGAGCAGGTTGCCTACTTAGGATTATGAAAGTAGGCTTCGAAGGAATTCCAACGCAATACGTCAGACGTACAGATTAAATTACCATTACAAGTTTATTAGACGTGTACTTTAATAATACACTATTTTAATCGGGCGAGTTTTTAATTAATTTTTTAATCAAACTTCAATTATCGATAACCTTCACTAAGTTTTAATAACTTCCTAATTTGAATTTCGAATTCTGCTATGTAAGTTTTATTTTGTAACTCGGTGTTATTATGTCAGTCTAAGTATTTTCTATAACATTTTATTATTAAAAAAAAAATATAAATGACTGACCCACAAGTCACATAATTACTATAAGAAATACACATACGTGTGCTTCCAAAGTAGGTACCAAGATACTTACAAAAAAGATATAACATTGAATACAACTAATAAAAACAATATATCAAAAATAAAAATATATATTATGCACTTAGCCTAAACAGTTTCGACTATTATTGTTTTAAGTATACATAACACATAGATTGTTACATTCATTGCAATAAACACATTAAAATATTTTAATAATTTAGATTTTTTTATTAAGATATACACTTTATAACCATATTAAAAACCTGTTGTTACACAATAATAAGCTTTAAATCTACTTTTCTTGATATTTTTATAACATCAAATAAAAAACTATTTTGTCTATTTCCTTATTTAAGAAAAGTTTTAAAAAGTCAAAAGACCCTTCAGAGCAAGTTTGTTATCTATGGTACTTTTAACACTATCGGCTCATTTTTGAAAATTCCTCAGACTAGCTTTGAGATTAAATATTTGCTAAGACTATTAGGATTAGTTGTATTGAATTTTCATTATATTTATTTATTTATACTTAATTGCCATATTACACAATTATACATTATTAAAAAAAAAACAAAGGTTACATAAGTTATTAGGCAACGGGCAGCCTTATCGCTAACAAGCAATTTCTTCCAGGCAACCCTAATTATAATATGGATGTTCAAGAATAATCCCCTTCAAAAAGTTGCACTTCAGACAATATTTTGTGATGCAGTTATCATTTGTATGTAATGTTTAATGAACTTTATTTCTCTCTACAAAAAATGTATTTTTATTTACATGAGAAACTTAATACATGATACATGAACGAAAATAAATGAGATACATGTCGCCATCCAAATATATTATCACTACTATTGTTTTATTTATATCCATATAACACAATGAGGCCCTCTGGGAATATAATAATTCTGTGTAGTATCTCTTAAATCAACTTTAATATTAGTTTTCTGTTTTTTTGTTACTTCAAAAATCAATCATTTTTGATTTTGCAACAATATGTTTCGTTTTGTTTTCTCTTTCTTGTCGTTTTTTACTTCAATCAATATTTACAAATTTAGAATATTCAATACAGATGAAAAGTTTATAAATTCCAAAGCATCAACTAAAATAATAAAAATAAAACCCAGTGATTGAAATTTAATTATCAAATAATATATTAATAATAGATTGATATCAAAATAATTAAATAGCAATTTTAACATAGTTGACCTTAATTGGTCATTTACCTAATGTGTGGTAATCATTCTCAGAATGAAGCAATATAAGTTGTTTACAATTAATCTGTGCGTAATAATATATATATCCCTTATTTCTTTTATTCTTTATATAAATCAAAATGATAATAAATTATTCAATGTATTGAATGAATACAATTATTATGTACTAGCTGTTGCCTACATAACAGATTTGTGACTATTTCGTGTTTTGGTTTTACTTTGTGACCTATTTAACTATGATAATAAATTTTTAGAAACCTTCCTAGGAATTCACAATAATTTTGAAAACTATATAAAAATTTATGCCCATGACCATACAAGCATGACAAAAGCAACTGGTCTTTGTATTTATGTTCTTTTAATGTATGAATCAAATTAGCTAATTCATTATTAGTTGACAGTAAAGGCCAGCTATGTTATGATGCAAGTGCAATTTTATCACAATCACAAGGTTAGTTAATACTGATAAGCCGTAGCAAAGGAACTAAGGCTAATATAGAAAGAACGTTTTTGTATTGAAATTCACTTTACAGGTATATACTAATATGTAATTTTAAGTCAAATTATTTTTGTAACAATTAATCTCCTGGATGCATCTGTCCTATCTGTATTATCAATATAACTAAAATTAAGTCTTTAACAATATCTTAATATATATAAATTACGCGTCACGTTGTTTGCTCGCTATGGACTCCTAAAATACTTAACCAATTTCCATCAAATTTGCACACCGGTTGCAGTTTGATCTAACTTAAAAGATAGCATATATATACATATATATAATTCTACTGTACGTGTGTATGTCACTGTACTCCTCTTCAACGGCTGGACTGATTTGAATGATTTTTTTTTGTACACGTTTGGGTGGAGCCATTTGTTTAATATCCTAATCCCTTGAAATATCATGCAGGACAACGTCTGTGGGGTCCGCTAGTAATAAGATTGATGTTTATAAAAAGAAAAATCATGGCACATACAAAAATAAACTTTTTATTCTGCACAGATTAATTATAACCAGCTTATATTTGCTAGTTTATTCTATACAAAACAAGGAAATGTTACGCATAATTTATCATCTGCACAAGACACGAAACTAGGCATAAAAAGTGTCCTTGATAAAAGCCGTTATGGTGATATCATCGCCATACTTAAAAATTATCACGTAATTCTTCTTAGGTTTTAATTGTCTTTATCATAGAATAAAAAAACACGTCCGCACAATGTCTCACATGTTATTTTAACGGACTACAAATGCGGGAGTTTACAAAACTGTTTCTGTCAAAATCGTATTGGATTTGACATAAGCGTGTCATAGTCAACTCTGAATCCTTTGTGATAACTTTCCATAAATTGGTTTCCAAAAACTAGTTTCCGCCTACAAACCCGGAAATTGGTCCTATCATAAGATGTTTAAATGTTTCAGAAATGATAAGCTAGCTGGTTGGCGTATCTATCGATTGAAAACCCTTTAAGTTTTTGTTGAACACTCTATTGAAAGATAATTTAAATTAAAAATACGTTCAAATATGGTATATAAGTATAAAAAAGCTGTTGTATCGATCTTCGAGTATTATGGCTTTTTGTTATTTCAGTTATAGCGTGCGTTTTTTAATGAAAAAAGTAAGAGTACCTACCCCTTAAATAAATTTACCTCCTTTTAAAAACCCCCGAGCAAAACTTTGTTTCCCTCAATAATTGGGGGAATATCCCCAAGTTGGCATCACTGCGTAAAACCTGTCATGCCAATACTTGGTTAGTAGTAGAATAAATAAAGCTTTATTCATCCACATTTTATTGACGTATTTAACAAATAGTCAATTGAAATGCATGGGCTGAACATTTGTTACAGGACGTAATTTTTATTACGGAAGAATTAATTTTGGATTTATGATACATAGACATAAAGCGATTTGCTACAAAATATGTTTTTACAAATTTTTGTACGATGGATAGTTTAAGAGATATAGCCAAAATCGTGTTTTCACCCCTTTTTCCAAGATGGTGGCGTCAAGGGCGTCAACCGCACAAACTTGGGTTTAAACTTTAAACTTGTATTGACCCTCCCTACATATCCCATTAATACAATTGTGTCCTCTACTAAATGTTCAGTTTGGCACTCAAATTGTAACATTTCAATGGACTAAAAAATAGATATAAATAAATTTTCTACTATTCTAAGAGGCGGCCCCTGTCAGGTAGAAGCCTTCCTCCAACTTTTTCCACCCTACGTGCCCTGCCCATCTCCATTTCTGATGTAGGGCAAGTTGCTCAGCATCAATTATATTTGTTTTTCTACGAATATATTCACTTTTATGTTTTTCGCGTAAGTAATAGTAGAGATTCAAAAAAACAAAACATTAAATTCGTCAAGTCCAAGTTAGAGGAACGATTATACATTTACTTAGCTTTGGCGCTTTTTCAAGAAAAAAAAATTAAGTGAGCATTCTTTCTTTATCTAGCGGGTCGTTAGACTTGGTATGCTGAGAGAAATTACATTTTTACAAGATAAGATGGCGCCATCATAACACTTTTTCACCGCCACTTTTATTGCTTTGTTATGACTCAAATTGTTCAAATTAATTTATGATTTCGCATTAATGACATGGAAGTTCAAATATTCGTTACTTTGTATGAACTAATGACCAAACAATTCGATAATAACATTGCATAAGCTACAAGTTTTTGTGACCCAATAACTCGCTAAGTGCGAGCGAGATGTACAGAGCGAGACAAACGAAACAGGTGTAATCAAGTTCATGACTGGACGCGGGAAAATCAAATAGTATTTTTTTTTTTTTACAAGCCAACCCCTTTTGCTATACAATATTTTATTTTACCACAGATTATATAGCTTTAGACCACAGATTATAAAACTAATGTTTATTTTTCTTAAAATTAGATGAAAAGCCAAGACTAATAATTTTTTAACTGTAAAAATTGTGTAGTAGTTGTTGCGTAGTGGCATTAAGATGCGTCTTGTGTGTTTGAAAGAGTTGTTCGGACAAATACCTACAGCTGAATTATATCGTTGAGAATAAATTCCACACGTATCACCTCGACGTTGTTCCACAACTAAGCGTTAAAGGCAATTTTTTCTTCGCACCTCCACTATGTGGAACCAGCTACAGAATTCGACTTAGCCCTTCAAGGATCTAGGCTCAAACTTGAGCTTTCTGCCATTGTGTCTCCATTAGCGGCAGTAACATCTGGTGATTTACCTACCAGCCATGAAGTCATTAGAACCCCGGCTTTGCACCAATGTACATTTCTATGTGCGCATTTAACACTCGCTGGTAAGGTGAAGGAAAACATCGTAACACCGATGTGCTTATGATCCAAAGGCCGATCTACCTGTATAAATTTTTGTTCAACAGTTGCTTTTGTATACAATACAAAATTAGGCTAAGACCAGCGCCCTTACTCCGTAATTTCCATCTCCATGCAATACGATGTATATGTAGATATATATATAGTTGTATATGTAGGTTGTAGCCCCGCTGGTTTTTTTCTTACTTAACTCGTGTTATGTAAATATAAAAAAATGAGTTCTATAATATAATACAATATAATCTATAGTATTACCTGGTATCATCAAAACAGGAAGTTAACTTAGACACTTAAAAAGATAATTCCAAGTCCTTATAACTCACGTACACTTAAAACCTATCTGCATCTTGTAACACAGTGTTTCCCAACGTAGGGCCCAAGGCCAAGTCCCACAGGGGGGCAAATCGAAATCTGGATCAACGTGGAGACGCTAACCCAATATAAAACCTCTGACAAGCGCAGGGATCTCACTAAATCAATATATGTATAGATTTTTTTGAAGTTATACTTCTTTAGGCGCGTTATGAAAAATTTATGAGAGTGAAATTTTACGATGCGCGCGCACCCGTGACACAAAATTAGGAGTGTGATTATAGCGTGCGCGAGCGAGATAGGAATAAGACAATCTACAAGTAAAGAGAAATAGAATATGCGTGAAGTTCGTATGCCAACAATTTTGAATGACCATAATGACATTTGTCATTTACCTTTTAAACAAATAAAGGAGTTTTAATTATTTTTTCAAAGAAATTTAGCGATGCTTTTTGAATTATAATCAGAAGTGATTTAAATTGAATATTTAAACCAATACTAATTAATATTTGTGAAAAAACTGTGCTCATCAACCTTCCTAAGTGTTTCAATACAATTGAGGTTAACTATCCGTATGTATTATTATTACTACCGAGTAATGTTTTGATTAAAAAATTAACCACATTGTTTAATCAAAACATGTAATTTTTCTGATTTTATCTAGCAAATATAAGGAAAAGAGACAAAAAACAATTATTGATGAATCAGTGTAACTGCACTAAATTGAATACAAAAAAAGAGTTTTCATCTTATCGCTGTGAAACATCAAAAACTGGAGGTGGAACAAAGCCAAACTATTTTTAATATTGCCAAAGAAGTATAACTTCTTACGCGCGTACATAAGTACACGGACCCTTTTTTTTATTAAAACTATTTGAAATTTCAGTTGTTCATTGTTTTGTTTCGTTAACGATTTCCTAAAACCTTTCCTTTTAATTTCTTAAGTGAACAACTAATTTCTTAATATTTAAGTTATGTATGGTACATAGGGGGGGGAATAAGAATTTTAGGTAGACTAAGGGGGGCTGGCACAAAAAAGGTTGAGAAACACTGTAACTCATATATCATGAAAGAACTCTTCGAAACCTGTGGCTAAACTTCATCATTGGCCGTCAAGACTGAATGCAAAATTCCACCAATTCCAATTCCACCTTGACGTCTGGTGTTCCACGACAGTAGGAAAGACACTGGTCAACACCACTTTATGGAACCAGCTGCCATTCCACATATATCCTTATTGTTACCACTTCCTTAAAGGCACTTCCTTGGTGTTTCTGGTACTATGGGCTTCGGTAAACTCTTAGTTTTAAGTGTATATAACCCGTTGATACACCTACCATACACTACCTAACCCCTAAATCGTCTGTATCTCTGGTTTAGTATTGCCCGTTTAAAAAAAAAACTTTAAACATTTAAAAACAAGAAAGTAATTTAATAGGAAATATTTATAATTAAATACCTATAAATATATGTATATAATATAATATAAATACCTATAATATAACCCTAGATTATAAACTTGTTTTACCAGAAGTGGCAACACTTCACACGAAAAGAAGATTACCGATACAGATTGTTCACCTACATTCAAGCAAATAAATGAATATTATTATTATTATCTTTTTTGTTGTCTGTGCTTTTCTGCGGTGGATGACGTCACGCAATTGTTATTGTGACAAAGTTCCATCGCAATATCAACGTGCGGGGCTAGTATTGCCCGTTTAAAAAAAGATCTCGAAATAATTTTTAGGCTGTCTCTGTATCAGCTTCTAAACGAATGGACGCTGCGGAGATGAAGACGACTCCAAACAATTTATTAAAATCTGATCAAGCATATCAGCAGTGTTGGTCTAGTGGCTTCAGCGTGAGACTCTCATCACTGAGATGCACCAATGGACTTTCTTTCCATGTGCGCATTTAACAATCGCTCGAACGGTGAAGGAAAACATCGTGAGGAAACCGGCTTGCCTTACACAAAACCGACGGCGTGTGTCACAGGAGGCTGATCACCTACTTGCCTATTAGATTGACAGATCCATAAATCTGAGGCCCACACCTAAAAAGATTTTACGAAATAATGGGTATTTTAATATAGTACTTCGTAATATTTGGTACACTTATTTTCTGGTACAGAGACACTCTGATGATGGAGATCGTTATCTGGTGGTATTTAAGAAAGATAACGCGTAAATAAGACAATATTATGGGAATTATATGACATTTCAAAATGGCCGCCGTTGTATATTTTTTACGTTTAAAAACGTTGGCGCCTCAACCTTTGAGGTCTGGGCATCAGATTTTTGTCTCTGTTTTGTTCATTATTTTCCAATTGAGAGCAGACTTCTATGCCTGAGCAATTTTGGGTCAAATGCAGCTTTCCTTCACCGTGAAAAATATTAAATCACCAATTTGAATTCACTCAATCCGGCTGAGCTAAAAATAGTGAGATTTAAACATGACGGAGCCACATGTTAACACGTGCTGAACACCCGGCGACGCTTCCTTAACATAAACAGAACTGGTTTCTTTCATTTAATAAATAAAATCCGAGGGGATTTAAACAGATAAAAAATTCTAGGATTTGTCGAAAATATTGTTGCTTTTTAATTTCCTCAACAAAAAAAAAACTTGGTAGCGTCAGACTGCGACTTATCTATACTAATATTATAAAGACGAAAGATTTGATTTTTTGTTTGTTTGAAATGAATAGGCTCCGAAACTACTGGACCGATTTCAAAAATTCTTTCACCGTTGGCAAGCTACACTATTCCCGAGTGACAAAGGCTATGTTTCATTTTCAAAAAAAATAGGGATGCTTACTAAAACTTGAAGAACCCAAGGTGTAAAAAATAAACAAAAAACTTCCTTACTTCGCGTGCGCTGCGAAAACTATTAATGATAGAACAAAATGATGTATTAAAATTTTTCAGGACACATCACTATCTATAAAAAATGTCGCGACAGCATGTTTCTATCTTTTATAGTTACGTCACAATAAGCGTCCTTTTATTATTTTTTTTAAATTAAAATACCACCGCTAGAAAAGGCTCTTGATTCGGTATTGATCCTTATCAAAATAAATACCAACGTTTCACAAAAGTTACAATTTAATGGCATAACCACCAAAAAAAGCATGGTGGATTGGTGTTCTCCTGCCTTTTCTCTTGAATAGTTTACTACTATGTAATATAACAAAAATCTTAGCCACAGCAACGCTTGGCCGAGTCTACTAGTTATATATATATAACTAGTGGACCCCACAGACGTTGTCCTGCATGTTATTTAAAGCGATTAGGATATTAAACAAAGTATGAAAGTACCGACTGCAGTGCCATCTGCCGGGCTGTTTTGTGAAACTAAACCATCCACGGCTCCACCCAAACGTATACAAAAAAAATCATTCAAATCGGTCCAGCTGTTTAAGAGGAGTTCAGTGACATACACACTCACAGAAGAATTATATATAAAATTTGTTAGCTGTACAATCACGAAAAAAAAAACACAAGGGTAACACTGCTCTAGAATGTCGCATCTCTACTAAACTATTTAAAAAGTATTCAAAGATAATCACGTCATAATCCATAAATAACTTAAATTATCTCGTGACTAATAAGTTAATGAACGACCAAATAACTTAGCTGTGGGTTCCGTGTTAATTAAATTGCATCCGACACAGTCCGTATTTGCTGGATTAGATTTTTAATAAAACCGTTGGCAAATATATAGAAAAGCAATGGATGCTATTTATTTTAATTGTATAATATCGTTAATTTTGACGTATCCAGAGCTTTTAGAGGAAAAGGTCTGTTACTAGCTTAATCTGCCATACAAAAATACTCAATAGAAAAAAGGGGGGGGGGGGCGGGGAGGGTTAGGGAGCCTATAGAACAGCTTAACCTGCCATACAAAAACACTCAATAGAAAAAATAATAAAACTATAAAAAAACGTACACGTAACACCACCAGCTCCTTCAACTAATCATTCAAGGTTAAGGCAGATGAATGAAGTCCTGGCCACGCACGTCTTGGTTGAAGAATCTCCGTGTGGTCAAAGCACCAAGTAATTGTTATGAAGCGTGGCATCCAAAATTAAAGTCGTGATGATGTGAAGGAGATGGCACCATACGAAAAATAATCAAACTACAAACATCAGGCAATGCAATTAAATTTCCAACCCTGGCATTTTTAAATTCTTTGCCGCAATTTTTTATTCTATGTTAATAACTATTTACTGTTTTCAGTAGATAATTACAGTAAATCTACCGATTCGAATCAATTAGCAATTTAACGCTTGCGGATCTCCAACATTCTTTGCACTGACGGAAACAAGCCATTTACGGTCGTCGGTCAGTCTTTTGCCGTTGCTCGGTGCGTGTGCACGTGCGTGATTTCCTAAGTTTAGTGCAAAAAATTAGTGTTGTGTTTGTGACGCTTGGATACATTTAACGGATCTTGTATTGGTATTTGCAACGCTTTTAAACGATTTTATATCGAGAAATTTGATTTATAGTTTAAATTTGGTTTAACTTTGTTCTCTGTTGATGTCACGGATAACTTATCCGTTGAGTTATTACAAAATACAAAATTTGAACATAATTCAGGCAAATAAAAGTTTACAAGTTTTGTGTAATACGCTCTTAATGGAGTTAAAATTTCTATTTAGTTTTTTATTGTTTTGCTAGTTTCTAATTTATGTTCTAATATCACCGATGTGTGTGTGTAAAATTTGTGACGTCATAATAGCATACATATGTTGTGTTAGGACTTATAAAGTAAAAACTAAATATTTACACTCATTTACGTCGGCATTTTTTCCCGCGTGTTTTCAAGTTTTTTGCGACTCAAAAATTATCGTGTTAAAATAATTGTTTGGACGGAAGTCTGAAGCTCAAATTATTGGATTTTGACATTTCTTGAAATATCACTGATTTGTGTGTAAAATTTGTGACGTCATAATTACTTGCTTTAAAGACAATATTAATACGTAAAATAATAATAAAAAAATTTTTTCCCGCGTGTTGTCAAGTTTTTGCGACCCAAAAAAAATGTATTGGATTATGACATTCGGGAGTTAAAGCGATAGTTTCAACTATATTATATTAGAATACATATATATCAGACCTGGTTGTAGCGCCACTGGTTTTTTTGGGTTGGGTTCAAAACTAACACGTAGCTAATATGACTTTTAAAACATATGATGCTAACTTTCCAGCGAAAGTTTCATTATTCAAATGCCTGTCCGGAATAAACAAATACCATTTATATAGAGGTCTAAAGTATTTATTTACAACGTACTCCAACAAATTATACTAAAGATATCCTCGACGTCCGTCGTTCCACAACTGGGCGTTTTTGGAGTTTACTCCTTAAGAAACGATTTGAGTTATAAGGCCCGGTACGGAAATTTTATGAGGAGTAAAATCAAGTGTAACACGAAAAGTTGAGGCGTTATGTGTAACACGAAAAGTTGAGGCGTTATGTTGAAAGAGACAAATGGATTAAACGTGTAAAAGAATGAGATGGAATACATTACACAGACTTTTCTATTTTGAATTCACGTTTAAAAAATAAAAGTAGATTGTCTAGCGTGCCATAGAGTTTTGTCAATAGTAATGGTCAGTGAAATTAAAACTAAAACGATTGTTCATTCTTATTCTTCTCTTACTATAAAGGTAACTTTGGTCACAGAAAGAAAATCCTATTTGGGCATAGATGATGTAGGTACGTTTTATTACTACTACAAACATTTATATTATAAAAACATATATTCTTACCACCTTTAGTATGAAAATATGGTCGACAGCCACAGAACATTATCGCCATTTTATCGTTCGTAAGGAGTAAACTCCAATCCTACGTCGTAGCTGACACACACACACTTTTTTTTAAGGCCGTTTTTGCCGCGCACCACCATTATGTGGAACCTGCCCACTGAAGTATTTCCGAACCAATTCGACTTAGGGTCCTTCAAGAAAAGAGCGTACCAATTCTTAAAAGGCCGGCAACGCACTCGCGAGCGCTCTGGCATTGAGAGTGTTCATGGGCGGCGGTATCACTTAACATCAGGTGAGCCTCCTGCCCGTTTGCCTCCTGTTCGGCTGTGCTGTGTGATGGTGTGTGTTGGGTGTGCTCATGATGCAGGATATTAGCGCTATGGATATTCTTAATACTCCTTTTAAGCATATTTCGCGATAGCTTAAACAATTTAGTGTGGAACCAGCTGCCCACTGAAGTATTTCCGAACCAATTCGACTTAGGGTCCTTCGTGTACCAATTCTTAAAACGCCTGCAATGCACTTGCTAGCAGTGTGTCCATGGGCGTATAACTTAACATCAGGTGAGCCCCTGTTCTATAGAAAAAAATGTCTCAAGTCTCCACTTGGGCGGTCATTCCATTCCATGTTTCTAATACGGAGAAGTATAGCCCCTGGTTTTTAGTTTTTTATCAAGCTGTTGTAAGATACAGCAGTAGTCGTGTTTATCTTTTTGATACGTGACGTCAGAGTTGATTGATAAATTATACAAAGATGAATCAGCTTATCAGAATGTTGGTAGATAGAGTATTTGGTCGCAGTTTGCACCTCTATAAAATTAAATAAGGCAGGCACAAGTTTTATATAACATGGGGCAAACCGGCATGAGGCTCATCGGATCAGTGGCGTAACAATAGGGTGGCAGAGCTGGCAAAATGCCACGGGCCCCTGCCCAAGAGATATTATGTTCTATGGATGAATGTGAAGTCTCCAATACGCATTGGGCTAGCGTGGGGACTATAGACCATTCCCTCTCGCCTAAGAGAGGAGGCCTATGGCCATTAATTGAGTACTCTGAAAATCTCAAAGTTTATAAAAATTAAACTGAGTACAACGTGACGATTTTCACTGATAGGGCCCCATTAAAAGAATTTGCCACGGGCCCCAGATGGTCAGAAGAATCGCGAGTGCGTTGCCTTATAAGAATTGGAGCTCTCTTTTCTTGAAGGACCCTAAGTCGAATTGATTACTTCTGTCAATAAAAAACATAAAGTGTCAACTGTCTAATGTCAATTATCACCTGACAAATGGTCATTAACAGTCGCCTTCCGGCCAAGCTAGTCTTGCCATGTCTATACAGTAATTTTTCAATATGCAATTGACAATTCAAACCGCCATTTTCATGTGCCTAAGTTGAAAGAGACATGAATACCGGATATGGTCAATTGTCATCGGTCAAAAAACTTAATTAATGTCGCGCATGAAGCTGTGATAGATATATCCTTATTAATTTTTTCATTCCATTCTTTCTTTAAGCCTAAGTTTTTGTCTGTCTCTTTTCACAAAAGTGTCAACCTAATTCGAGAGACAGAGACGAATAGAACTATAGTAATCCCCCCTAGACGCGGTCCGGGTACCGCGTTATAGGAAACCCGTTTTTTTTTATCTGGGATCTTGATTCAAAAGCTGGGAACACGGATTTAATATAGTTATTTACTTAGTTTAATTTAATAACAATACAATGGAAACAGGTGCAAATGTATAAAGGTGCAAGAGGTATGATAAAAATCTCCGCGTTATAGGGGACGAAAATAGCGTTGTAAGCCCTATTTCGGTGTATTTGCAATCTACAAAGTTCAAGGCCCTATTACTCATTCCTATAAATATCATATTTAAAAACGTTTACATAAAGAGTAAATAGCAATGCCAAGAAGAGAGGTTGTTCAAACCGCATGTCCTAATAGATATTTTTATGCGCAATTAACACTTTCTCATTGTGAAGTGGTGAACAAATCCCGCATATTGACTCTATGACTACCATACGTGAAAAATGAATTGGTTTTTGACAGATGACAAGTAATAGTTCGCGCTAAGTCATATCTGAAACTCACCCTTCCGTACTCAAATATGTGATTGGGCGTGTTTGGCCGAAGTAAGTACTTACTAAACTTAGTAAGCCAGTAAGCATAAAAAAATTAAAGTCTTACAAGCTGACTGTAGCGCTTTTCGGCCAGGACAGACTTACTGGCTTATTAACATAACACAAAACACCGGTTTATGTCATATCCCGTACATAACCTCATAGACTGAATATAATTGACAGTACTAAATTTAGGAATATAATTTAATACCTGTGAATAGTTTCAAATGGATAATTTTATGAGAAATATTTTATTGGATATTTTATTGTCCGTTTTGGTTACAGTTCAACCATAGACTTTGCAATTAGGCGTCTGGAGGACCTTCATTAACACTCCAAGTGAGTTTTGCGTCCGGAAACCCGTCAAAAATTTTATAAAGATTTATAAAGTAAACTTTGACTGTAAAACTAAATTACCGCTAGTCTAGCTATAAACCACATTCAAAATGGCCGATTAAGTTTATAAAATTAATAGGGATGTGAAAAATAATCATTTTTAAAAAGTGAAAATCGATTTTTGTATTCGATTTAATATTAAAAATAATTAAAATTCGGCGACCAAATATTCATATACTAACTCTAACCTAACCAATCTAAATAATATTTTTTTTTGTACAGCTCCGATTGAATAGTAAGCAGAAGACTCATCGGAGTATTCTTATACAATCTTACCCAATTAGTAAAAAAAAAAAAAAAAAAAAAAAAAAAAAGCTCCGATCTAAAAGTAATGTTTCATCGGCTTCTGCGACCATAACCCTCCCCTAACCTCAATAATATTTTTTGAGCAAAAGGTTTGTTTTTTAATTCGCCTAAAAATTCAATATACTGAACTTTTAATTGAAATTATGTTGTTATTAAGAGTCCCTTTCCGCCCCCGCCCCCCCCCCGACAACAAGGCCAAATAATATTGTTTATAATGGACAGCTCACGAAAAACGGTTGATTTAAGAGAGATGCTCTATTGTTCGCCAGCACAATAAAAACTAATCTAAATGATGTTTATTATGTAGATGCTTCGACATAGTGATAAAGCATTGGTTCTGTACGTGCAGATATTCATATGCTATCTTCACCTAAACAATCTAAATAATATTTGTGCGCACCGATCTAAAGTAACGTTACTCAAGCCTCGGCTTCAGGGCCCTGAAATAACGTTTTTATTGCTAACCAATCTAAAAATATTTGTTTGGACATTTTAAATATTTTCTATCTGTAGACTTCGTGACATAAATTCTAACTAGTCAACCAACCAAGATGCTACATAATATTTTTTTTTTGGACAGTGGACAGCTCTCGATCTAAATAGTAATTGTTTATTCAAGCCTCGGCTTCTGGGTCCTGGTCGCCTTCGGCGACCAAATATTCATATACTAACTCTAACCTAACCAATCTAAATAATATTTGTGGTTTGTGGACAGCTCCGGGCTGAAATTTGAAATTTGGAGCGCCTCCACCCTTGCGGACCAAAGCACAGGCATTTTATCAGGCCTCCGTTATCAATTCAAAATGAACGTGTTTTTCAATTGTTCACTCTAGGGTAAGACAGACAGACCACGTGGTGAGTGGGGTGCTCCTTTGACGTCCGGTTTCTAGTAAAAATTAAATAAGGTTGCAAACAATGAAATACAAGCTAATTAGAAAATACAGACGCGTAGGTATCGTAATTTCAAAATAACTATAAATACAAATTAGGTTAATTTAATGTTGATATAAACTTTAAATTTCAAGAGGATAATCGATAAGTAAGTAAAACGATTATTAACAATCAAAAAAAAAACATTTTTTAAGTGAACGTCATATACATAGAAAATAGAAAATGGATTAATTTTAATACAAAAAAAATTAGTTTTTAGAGCATTGGAGCAAAACTCACTTGGAGGTGTTAAATGACCCTTTTTACGTCAAAAGTGCGGTGGTTAACACGTTTTGTTTACATCAGACAATAAAAATGTCGATAGATATTGAAAGCATTTGTAAATTATTTGCGAAATAACAAATTTAGTAAATTTTTCGAAACAGCCCATTGATAAACAAAGACTCATGCGAGTATCTCTTATTCTTACTTGTAGAAAAAACATCTGTGCGACCATAAAAAGCTCAAAAAGGTTTGTTTTTTAAAAAAATTAAATACTGAACTTTTGAAATATGTGTTATTAAGAGTACAAGCCAAGATACTAGTTTAAAATCTCACGAAAACCGGTTGATTTAGAGAATGCTTATTGTTAACAATAAAAACGTATAAGTGATGTTTATTATGTAGATTTCGAATAGCGAAACATTGTTCTGTAGTGCAGTTTATGTTATCTTCACATAAACAATAATAATACGCACAGAACACTAACCGCTTTGAAATAACGTTTTTATTGCTATAAAAACGATGCATTTTAATATTTTCTATTGTAACCGTGAAATGGTAAAAGCCGATGTTTTCTAATTGTGTGCCTGTGTCCGGTATTTAAATTTGGAACGCCCGCGTCAAATCGCTTATGAATCAAAATGGAACGTTGTTTTTAAATTTTGGGGTGAGACGTGTGACCATTTGGTCCGGTTCTTGGGACTCTTAGGTGGGGGCAAGCTTAGCGATGAATTATTGAAAGTAAGTAAAACTGTAGAAAGTTTTAAAGCGATTGTTAAATGCATTTTACGTCAATAACACGTAGCGACCTCACTGCTCCTTGGATTTCTGTTTGTTGGGAAGCCACAGCCACGCATTCCAGGACTACGTGGGTGACTGATTCCTATGCGCTGAAACAGGATCTGCATAAGGGACTGTTTGTCGCGTCAAGGACAAAGATATGTTTATTAAGGAGACAGGGGCCCGTAGTTGTACCTATCATTATTTTTAGATTTGTTCTGTTGAGGTTTAGAAGTCGATTTGTCACTAGCGGGTTTACTGCTGGCAGTGCTATTAGTAAATTGTCTTTCTCTTTCTTATCTCCGGGTACAAGTCCTGGTCTTGTAGAGGTTGGGTGTCAGTTTGTGAATCCTTGTTCTCCATGTGTTGTTTTTATTTACTTCATTGCTACAGCTAATTCAAATGAACACATAACAATTATTAAAAATATAGCCAAAACTGAATACATTTTATACAAATCATTATTTATTTATTAATTATACATAGTTTTAGTAATACATACATACATACAGCACAATTAAAATGATTAAAAAAATAAGGCCAACCTGGATGCTTTAGATTCACAAATCCTGGCAGATGGTGCTGCAGTCGGTACTTTCATACTTTGTTTAATATGCTAATCGCTTGAAATATCATGCAGAACAAGCCTGTCGGGTCCGCTACTATATACATAGACTTTAATGTTCCAGGGACCTGCACATTTTATTCCAGACCATAACGTATTGACAGCTCTTGAAACTAGATTAAAGTTTGATTGACATTTAGAATACGAGCTTATAAGTGACACGCAATAGATCCTAACCCGTTATTTGAATATTACTCAGGCTTCACATACAAAACAATTTAATATATATGAAAAATACTTTAATATCTTCACATAATTATCTTCATACTGTCAAGTTAATTATACTTTCCAGACGATAACGTATATATTAAACAAAAACAAATAAATATTAGCAAAAAGCGTTTTACCTAGATCGCCAACAATTGGGACACGCCCGATTTGCAAAGGTCAGCCGACTATGAATGAACTCATTGAATTTTGACTGCGAATTTGTTATCCCCGCTGATGTTATGTGCGCCTGGTACTTGATGACAGAGGTGGCTAATATTTTGTACGGCTTTAAAAAAAACAATGTTTTTCTTTTAAATTAAATAAAAGTTTCTATAATAAAGTAGAAAAAATAATGTAGAAGAGTGATTGTCTATTAATTGGCAGATTTTCTCTATAAAATAAGAGCATGATGATGTTTTATGAAAAAAAAACACTCACAAAAACACAGACTAATAATAAACTTGGACAAGACAAATCCATAGAGATATATTTTTAACCTCAGAGCATATGTCTGTGGGTACTATTGCAGTGTTAATGCACACTTGGGCGCGGTATAGCGGTCAAGGAGTGATCTTTCTGATAAAATGCATACATTGATAAGATAGCGTGAACTAGATACTGTGTAAACATCGTGGGCCTACACACATAAGTGTCTTTAAAGATTTCTAAGGATATATTAGGAATTCACACCAATATAAACACAGATTCGTGTTATGTCAGCTGTCAAAAGCCCATATGTCATTCATAAATTTTACCGCTTATAGTCAACAGATTAAGAATCTACGCAGTTCCATTTTCAAATGGAAATTTATTACTAAATCATATGCAACTCGTATTTTTTGTCGAACGTGTGCGAAATACACAATAGTTTAAACTAAATATCATAAATTTGTGCTTAAAATTTATTGTATTTGATTATTGGTACCTTCTTCTTTTGGGGTCTCTTACTACAGGCAGGTAAAAAATACAGGTGTGTCGAAGATCGATGCAACGATGATAGAGGAGAGAAGAACAGATAAAATAAAGAATACATTGTTATATAACTGAAGTAGCAGATGTCACAATGAATATAAATAAACTTAAGTGGAAATGGGCGGGTCTCAGAAGAGAGACAGTAAAGTGGAGCAACAAAGTATTAAACTGATACATGATACAATAACGAAAGAGGAACACAATTTAGACGGTGGATAGATGGAAACAGCAGGTTGTACATGACTGAGAGAGCATAGTGCAGACAGAAATGGCTGGATTTGGATAAGGCTTTTGCCAAAAGGGGCACACTATCTAGAAATGAATGAGCTATATAAAAGTTTCTGAAATGAAAGGATTTTATTATTATTACTAATGGAGCCTGGAGGTTGGTGGTCTCTTGTCCTGTCCTGTGTCAGATGCAGCAGCCCTGTAGTCGCAATTCCTGTCCACTCCCTGAGGAACCCATTTTCCTTCTACGCCGCCGTTTACCCTGGATTTACTCATCATAATTATTTGAAGGAAGCACACGTGTTATTGTTACCAGGTGCACATATACTTGATTTAAATATAATCACGTAAATATTCACTGTCCCACATTCAACGCAACGATTGTCGCGACAAACAATACTATCTCCTTTCCCATCGCTTTCACTCACAAGCATTGTAACAAAGATAAACTCAGCGCAATAACTCACTTATACTGCGCCGTGCATAATATCTCTATGGTCTTGACAGTTGACATTGACAGGTCATAAAACCTTTAAAATATGACATTGACAATTGGCATTAACATTTGAAGGATATATTAATAATAAATCTCGCTTAGTTATCGCTCATAAACGCTAACTTATTATAATATAAGAAAATGCGTTCGCGCTAATCTCAGTAAAATATAATCGTCAGTTCCACGCACCCAGCCACTGGTGGGATCAGATGAGCCTCCAGCCCCTTTGCCCGGTATTCTATTAAATAAAACACTTAAGTTACAAACTAGAAAATCCATGGAGTTTCGTTGTGTCTCTGTCGCAGCCAACTAACTTAATTAGCCGTTCAATTAACAGCCTAGCCGTTTAATTAGCGGCCTGAAAGATGTTCAGCCAGTTGATTAAACAGCTAGGCAAATGACTTGGATCGATGACGTTTCATTACTTGCCTAGCCGGTTGACTGTTAATTTAAATTTAATTCCTCTTTCTGCCACTCTCAAACTCGAAACTCTTCTAACTGTCAATATGGCTTCGGCAAACCACAACTTTGATGGTGTTTTCCAAATTTTCATAAAAATCAACAAGTATAATGAAAGCGTGTAGTGACAATAATAATTTTAATGCCAAATAATGACTCTATCGTGCGAATGGCCTAAGCATTAGCCAGCCAGTTTATTAAATGTTGTAACAAACGCTACGACTGAATATCTTTCAGGCCGTTAGTTAAACGGCGCCGTTTAGTTAAAAGGCTAGGCTGTTAATTTAACGGCTAATTAAGTTGACTGCGACATCTCTATGCATTTACCAGTGTTCGGATTAATACGTGCAGCTGAGTTTCATCATCGGACTTCGACTGAATACAAAATTTCACCTGTATCACTTCGATGTCCGTCGTTCCACAACTGGGTTTTTAAAGCCACTTTTTTCCACCACCACCATGTGGAACCAGCTGCCCACTCCTTCAACGAGTAATTCTTAAGAGGCTGGCGTACTTCTAGCAGCGTCTATGGGGGTATCACTTAACATCAGATGAGCCTTCTGGCCCCTGGTCTATAAAAATCAGTTGTATTGGCCCTTTTAACCAACAGTGAAACAATTAACATAACGGTGCGCATCTAATTACACCAGACACGGTGGTAAACACAGCAGGTACTTTATCTGAATATAGAGACACACATACACACATCCATGCATTATAGGAGTTACAACGCGCAACCGCGTTTAATGAAATATTCTATTATATAGCAATTATAGCAATATTAGCAACTTATAGTGCTGTGTCATGCGGTTTATCAGTTTTCACTTAATATACAAAACATATAAACTGGTGACAATATATCTTAATATATATAAATTACGTGTCACGTTGTTTGTCCGCTATGGACTCCTAAACTACCGAACCGATATCAATCATATTTGCACACCGTGTGCAGTTTGATCTAACTTAAAAGATAGGATAGCTTACATCTCAATTTATACCCGCAATATTATTTTATTGCAAAATATTAGGTCTATTATTTGATGGCCACAATTCTAACAGATGGCGCTGTGTTGAAAGTACCAACGTTTCACATAAGCTATCATAATAATGGCATAACCACCAAAAAAGCATGGTGGTCCCCATGACTGGTGTTCTTCTACCGTTTCCCTTGAATAGTTTGCTACTATGTAATATAACAAAAACCTTAGCCACAGCAACGCTTGGCCGGTCTGCTAGTATATATATATATCACGGCTGCAGAAAATTACAGTCATACTTTCTAGAAATCAAATGAAAATAGGTATTTTCTGCGCTGGCGACGCCCTATCGCTATGCTAAATTACGTGTGAGTTTGTTAACAACACTGTTACATCATTACAGTTATCCATAATGTAACACTTAAATATTATTATTGAGTATAACATAGGGGCCGTTTTATCAATTTATCCCCCCCTCCCTCCTGTCAACAAAAGGAAGCAAAACTCTCAAAAATAATAGTACATAAACGAATTAATTTTTTCGTAGGAATCCTCGAAAAACATTTCCACCTCCTTGTGGCCGCATCAGCTTTTTTGCTTGTCCGAGGAGATGAGGCGGAGCAAACGTGTCCACACAAGTAGCATCTCATACCAAAGCCCACTGTATATTAGTACTACCAGGAATATTTTCGAAGTTGCTATTTACGCATAAATTAATATATTACGCGATACTATAGAGTATAGGCATTATGTAGGTGGGAAGGTGATTGACCGACGTAAAGACATTGTGGTTTGAGGTCATGCGTTCAATTTCGCACATTCTGTGTCACCTCCCCAGTACTAGCTCCTTCCACTTGACCATATTTATCGAATAACTAACTTTGGCGTTGGGGGGTCTCTCTGCATCTTCTACATTTACCATGGAGAGCGTTCAGAGTTGTTGGGACCAATACCTGCAGCTGAGTTTCTTTATCGGACGTCGACGCATAATATAAAATACCAGCAACACCTCGACGTCCGCCGTTCCACAACTGAGTGTTATTAAAATTTTTGTCGCGCATCACCACTACGTGGAGCCAGCTACCCACCGAACCATACCAACCTCGGCTTAGGGACAAAAGCGTACCAAGTCATTAAAAAAAGCCGGCAACGCACAGCATTCTTGTTCTTGAATTAAACAGAAAATCCGCGCAAAGCTTCACACAAGACGATTTTAAGAAATTTAATTTTGTTTTATGTACCGACACAAGATCTTTGTTAATTAGTTCTAGATTAGTGCACTAAGTGAAAGTGTAAAAGTGAAGTGAAAAGTGAAATGACGTGACGATGCAGAGGCAGTTAAGCAACGTCAGCATACAGTCCTACCAGGATTACCAGCCAAGTAGAAAATATGGTAAATATAAGCGCCTGTTAACGCCTGGTATTCTGTCCAATAGTCACCATTGAATCTGGATTATTTGTGTCTATTGAGTCATAGAGTAATAATAATCATCATCATCACCACCATCATCATCGTCATCATCATCATCATCATAATATTAATAATAATTCTTTATTTTCTCCCATATAACATTTGAAACAAACAGTACGATTACAATTAAGAAGGTATTGGGAGACTGATTTCCAAGCTAGGTAGGAACCTGTAATATGGTTAACCAGGCTTCCATTCCACAACAAAGTCATACTAAGTCATAACAAAAAAAGAACATATATGAGTGGGCAACAAAATTTAAAGTTTCTAAAAAAAACGAATCAAAACAGTCAACTAGATTCCTACAGAAATAGAGTTGTATGTGTCCGCGCGCGCGCGCGCGTGTTTGTGTGTGTGTGTGTGTGTGTGTGTGTGTGTGTGTGTGTGTGTACATGAATCAGATTTTCAAAGGCCTAAGTCAAATCTAAAATCATGTTAGTTCATTAATAAAGCAAGCGAATATGCCTTATTTATTACACTAATATTATGAAGAGGAAAGATTTGATTGTTTTTTTGCATTGAATACTAAAAGTACTGGACCGACTTATTCAAAAACTTCGATAGTGACGGTGTTAAAATACCAGTAAAAACTATATCTCAGACGCCTCAGAAACTATTGACAATAGACCAAAGTGATGCACTACAGTTTTATAGAAGACATCAATATCGTCTTTGATTAACATAACTTTTATTCATTTAATAAAACACTATTTTGACCGGACCGTGACTCCAGTCACCGTGACCACGCACGCTGTAAAGCACGCGAAACGTCGGATAAATTTAAAATTATGTTAAATAGTTGTAAATTTATAATAATACATAACTTCAATCCGGTCAAAATAGTGTTTTATTAGACATCAATATCTATAATAAACCATATTTAAAAAAAAAATGAATTTAAAAGTCCATTTGCTGCGAACGAATTAATGCGGGTGGAACCGCAGAGAATCTTAAAGTAAGGGTGTGTTATAAAGTCTGGATTGTTTCATATAAAATAGACATGTTTTAAGTACAAGAGACAAGTTAGTTATAGATAGTTGTTTTCACTATCTCTATTATAAATGCGGCGAGTTATGGTTTTGTCATTTTAGTCATATAAATTAACGCTAAGCCGAAATCGGGTAATTGGACAGGTGCCCCAGAAAATTAATGAAACATTTTTATGCCACATATTTTTTTAATTATTGCCATTTAAAAGTAAAAAAAAATATTCACCTGTTCTATTACAATCAGGTATCTGACAGTTTTTGTCAGAAATTAACATAAAAAATGGCGCATTTAGTCGGAATTCCATAAAAAGTAAATATGTATAAAAGAAAAGATTTGTTTAATAATTTTCTGGTGTTCCACTATCTGCCTTATAACCCGACTTCGGCTACACATTGATTTATTACCCATAATATTTATTTTCCATGCATAACAAGATGAACTCAAAACACAAGGTAAGGTTTTAAAAAAAACGTAATAGTATGTACTGTTAGTAGTAAGAAAATGAAAAATACAAAGTCAAAGTTGTACCAGAGACACAAATGTTAATTTATATAGACAAAGATTATTCTTCAATCAAAATCATTGGCGCTACAACCTCTCATATTTCTGAATCTCTTTCATGATCATTTTTAAATCTAATAGGCAAGTAGGTGATCAGCCTCCTGTGACACACGCCGTCGACTTTTTGGGTCTAAGACATGTCGGTTTCTCACTATGTTTTCTTTCACCGTTCGAGCAGATGTTAAATGCGCACATAGAAAGAAAGTCCATTTGTGCACAGCCGGGGATCGAACCCACGACCTCTGGTATGAGAGCACGCTGAAGCCACTAGGCCAACACTGCTCTTTATTCTTCAATCACTGGCCATAATATCGCTAGTTTCATTATGTGTTTAATTCTCCGAGCTGGTTCGCACAAAACTATATCCTTGTTAATGCATATTGTGTGTAATCAAAACATTTTTTTTACAATCAGACTACGAGGATGAGGACGAAGGTGAGCTTCTATTATTTTTGAAGTTATACTTCTTTAGGCGCGTTATGAAAAATTGATGAGAGTGAAATTATACGATGCGCGCGCACCGTGACACAAAATTAACAGAATGAAGTTAGTGGGGCATGTTGGCACGCACGCCGCCTCTGTTCACTGTGTATTTATATTTATAATATTTATCCACATGCTTTGAGTTTCTACATTTAAAACACGTGTTTTCGTTTTGTTTTCATTATACAAGTGCGAATTATATATGTGCGTCTGAATTATAATCAGAAGTGATTTAAATTGAATATTTAAATCAATACTAATGAATGTTAGAAAATAATAATAAATATATAAATGTTTAATATTAATAAATATTTATTTATTTAATTTTTCAAATGTAAACTGAACTTTATTGACTATAATGACTCCTTTTCCAGTCTTTGATTATTTAATTGTAATTAATTATTTGCATGCAATCAAAAACTATTTTTAATAATGCCAAAGAAGTATAACTTCTTACGCGCGTACATAAGTACACGCACCCTTAAATTTGTCTTTGGATATCAAGTGTCTGAGACAACATTTTTCGACAGGCGACTCACTAACAAAACGAATTTTGTATGTTTTTCATATCACGTGATGGTATGAATTGTCTAAATAACGAATACCCATCATAATCTTTTATCAAGCTCCTGTTGCAAGCGTCCATGAGCGGAGAGCGCTAATTCAAATTCAAAATCATTTATTCATATAGGTAACACAACGTACACTCAACGTCAAAAAGAAATACATATGAAATGCTTCAAATTTTACATTTAGTGCCAGTTCTCAAATCAAGGGCGAACGGAAGAGAAGAATTGGCAACTCTCCGCCACTCTTTTTAATCGCCAAGTTTTTGTTTTACACATCTTACATCTTAAGTAATTAATAATAATAAAATTAAAAACAAAGACTTGTCCTCTATCAGCAGGAGGCATGGTGAAATAGGAGCACGCACTTACATTCTCGTGGGAACAACACGCATAATCTAGTCTTAATCATTTACCTTCCATAAAAATATTCCTCGTACAAGGCTGTCAGTTGTTCATTTCTGGTTCTTGTTTCATTATTAAGATAAAATAAGATTTTAAATATTTGTTCGTTACAGGGCAACAATATGAACCGGGCGGGTACTCGGCGGCAGTGCAACAGCGTACCAACATGACGCAGCGTGAAGATGCTCTCAAGTTCGAGCAGGGTCGCATAAAAGCCCTGCAGGAGGAACGATTGCATATACAGAAAAAGACATTCACGAAATGGATCAACTCGTTCTTACAAAAGGTATTTACTTTTTTCACATATAAAATCAAAATCATTTATTCATATAGGTAACACAATGTACACTTATGAACTTCAGTAGAAAATATATATTAAGTGCTTCTAATTTTACATTTACTGCCAATTCTCAAATCAAGGGCGTAGAACGGAAGAGAAAAACTGGCAATAAACTTTTTAATCGACAAGTTTTTTATTTTTATAGCACGCGTTTATCGATGTTTTAGCGTTGTGATTCTCGTTTCGTCTTCGTTTACGTTCTAATTATTAACGATTACCGTTGTCACAAATAATATTATACTAAAGAAAAGGTATACGGGGTTTTACTGCTAAGAGCAGACGTTAATTCAGATAAAAGAGACAATTTAAAATAATAAAAATATATAAAACAAACTCGGGTTTGTTCAAGCACTTGTAACTCCAGAACAGCCCAATAGAATAATTAATCTTAAATTATATTAATCTAATATTAAAAACATTGATCAAACCAACATCATTAAAAAATAAATTCAATACAAATGGGTTTTGTCACTTTCAAACTAGTGAATATTATACAGTGTAAACTCTTTTTAACGAATTTCAAGGGACGGAGCATATTTATTCGTTATAGGGAGGAAAGAATTGATGTATGGATTAAACCAAATAAATTTAACTAATGTTTACGTTATAGAGAATTTTCGTTACAATGAATAAATACCGTTATAAAGAGTCTACACTGTATTACTTTCATAAAATCATAAATTAAGTTCAGCTTATATGTAAAAGAGCATTCATTGAGGCGGGACGAAGCCATAAGCCATAGAATATATTTAAAATTAACATTTTATAAAAAAATGGAATAAATTATAACATAGTTTTTTAGGTAGAATCTTAGTTGTTTCTTCAATAAAATCTTAGTCAGCAAGGTCTGCTTACGTAGAGCATTCCATAAGAGCTACAGTCAAACGACATATGCCCATGCTCTGTCGGGGCATTAATTGAAAACAAAAATCATTTTTCAAATTATAATTAAAAAAAGAGAGACTCTTGGGCCGGGGTTCAAGTGCACAGGCGCTAATTAAAGAGTTAAGTTGGCACTTGGTAGATAGTACCGGCGACCCCAGAGCTGGTGCTTTCCTCAACGAATAAGTATCGCAATACAGCGAGGAAATGATGCCAGCGTTAAAGACTGCCACAGGGACCAAACGTTTTAAATTTGTTATAATTTTCATTAATTTTTAATTATTAACGTAAGGTTAAGAAAGTTAAATACTGTGTAGTTGATTGTTATGTTTAATTACATGAATAAAATGATTAATCATAAAAAAGTGAGTACAAAGTACTTCTTTGGCAAACTAATTTTTAAGTCTTGTTCATATTTATTACAAATCTAAAACTTTAGATTTCCGAGACTTAGAGGGAAAAAGGAAGATATGTTAGGAATTTAATTTTCATTACAATATTAAGTGTCGAAAATTAATACAGATTATAAATTTAATTTGTTTAATTTATGTCTTCGATAATAAAAACACGTGGCATTTTAATTCACAATTCGTTCATTTGAGATTTCAATAAATTATTCTGCATAAAATAAAATACTATTCATAAAATATATACTATTAATTACGATTTTAAAAAAAAATTGAATTTCTAAGGTAATTCGCTCTTCTCACTCTCTCTCAATCAGTCTCAATCGCTCTCTCCCTTTTCTTCGACAAAAACGCTGCACATCTTCGTGACGTATCCGTAAAAATGTACCCTCATTCGCCTAAAGAAGTTTCACTTCAAAAATATTAATGAAATATATAATATTTTTTAATAACATACATTTTAATGATAATTACGCAATTTCAATCGAATGGTGAAGGTCGTATGTGTAACGTTATAATTTTAACAGCGCCATCTGTTAGAAATGATCACAATGATTAACGGATATCACTTGTTAAAATTGCACTACACTTTGAGATTTAGACTATCCTATGCGTCAGTCATACAACACAAAGGTGATATATACAAATATACAGTCAACAGAATGAAAAATAAAGTGTTATAATATGTCGTTTGACCTAGGCTATTAAGCTTTTTAAGGATAATAATAGCAAAAAGGTTAGTCGACATCACAGGAGACCGAAGAGCTGGCAGCTACCTCGAACAAAGATTTAGTCTAGCTATTCAAAGGGGGAACGCTGCCAGTATCTTCGGAACCTTGCCTAAAGGACTCTTAATAATATATTTTAGTTAATATATTTATGGTTAGTTATTAATTCTACTATACGTGTGTATGTCACTGGATGGGCGGACCGATTTGAATGAATATTTTTATGCGTTTGGGTGGAGTTCTGTATGGTTAAGATTCACAAATCAGCCCGGCAGATGGCGCTGCAGGCGGTACTTTACAGCGATTAGGATATTAAACAAAGTATGAAACTTTGTTTAATATCCTAATCGCTTGAAATATCATGCAGAACAACGTCTGTCGGGTCCGCTAGTGCATATATATATCGTGTGTTTTTTAATACATATATAACAGGCAGGCAGGTAAACGGGGTGGAGGTTCAACTGATGTTCAGTGATAGTATAGACACTATCAATGCCAAAGGGCCATTTAAGAATAGGTACGTTTTTTATGTCGAATTGGTCCGGAATTACTTTGGGGTATCTGATTCCACATAGTGGTGGTTCTCGGCTAAAACTAAGGATTCTATTCCAGTAAAGCGAACCTGGAGTCTATGGGGTAGCATAGCAAAATATTCCAAAAGAAAACAAAGAAGTTAGCGAGGCAGCTATTGCAAAATCGAATATATAAAATTCTCGTGTCATCAAGTGTCGTTCAAATACTTATGACTTGAACTCTGAGGTTTATACAGAGAAAAATCACAGAAAACCTAAAAAAATTTATTCCGTAAAACCGAACAGTCTCTGGGGTGGCATAGCAAAATTTTCCATGTTAATATGTACTAATAAGGTAGGCTAGGCATTAAGAAGAAACAAAATTCGCGGGGTCAGCTAGTAATATATAAAAATTTGTGTGAATGGATTTGTTATGAGGCTCATAATCGTTGCGATTAATAAGTAATTTTGATATTATTTAATACAATTAATTAAATAACAACACGATAAACTACGAGGAAATAGTCCTTAAATGATGTCATCGTTTATTATATTAATTGGCATTTGTTATTTATAAGTTTTGACCTATGATTTGATATGTTCCGCTTTAAGTATAAAGTTATCAGAATCTAAAATACTGAGGTATTAACTACAAAAAATCCCTTTTGTCGCTTCAAAACCAATCGATGGATTGTAATTGCCATCTGTCGATACAAGCTATCTATGGGAGGTCGTATCAGTGTCTGTGGATAGACCTTTGTATGAAAATGACAGTTGACGATAGCTAGATTTCAACAGATATTTTAACAGATTTTCCTGCCTCATGCAAATATGACTCGTGCGCATCGTACGTAGTGTACGAGATTCTTGTCAGATCGCACGTTGCCCTATTGTGTAGAGGGAAGGTTATCATCCCCTCATAGCATGAGGGCCGGAATCCCTCAAAGCTCGATCTTCGCGCCCCTGACTGACTGACTCATGAACTCTAGGATTAGCTTTTAATTTTGTATTATTATTATATGTATATTTTTAGTGTTATGTATATATATATGTTTTAATTGAAGTTATACTTCATTAGGCGCGTTATGAAAAATTGATGAGAGTGAAATTTTACGATGCGCGCGCACCGTGACACAAAATTAACAGTATGAAGTTGCCCACGGAAGATGCTACGGCATTGGACATAATTTAAAAAGCAACATTCGAATAATAATAGAATTTATGTAACACTTAATGTAAGAGAAGAATAATAAATATTTATTTATTTAATTTTTCAAATGTAAACTGAACTTTATTGACTAAAATGACTCCTTTTCCAGTCTTTGATTATTTAATTGTAATTAATTATTTGCATGCAATCAAAATCTATTTTTAATAATGCCAAAGAAGTATAACTTCTTACGCGCGTACATAAGTACAAGCACCCTTTTTTTATATTACTTTACTTGTACTTTAGCCTCAGTAAATTATTTCCTATACTACCTAATAACTTATGTAACCTGATTTATGTGTAAATAAATAATTTATTTTCAGGCTCGTATGGAAGTGGAGGATCTTTTCGTAGATCTGGCAGATGGGCGACGGCTGCTCAAACTGCTCGAGATTATCAGCGGAGAGCGGCTGCCCAGACCCAACTCGGGCCGGATGCGGGTTCACAAGATTGAAAATGTCAACAAATCGCTAAGCTTTTTACATACCAAGGTAAGATGAAACTCTTGGAGAGGTTCTTGCAAGTTATAAAAATATTATCAGACCTACCGAATAAATACAAAAATTCGTAAAAATCCGTCAAAACCGTTTACGACGACATCGTTTTGAACAACATACCGATTATATTGACCAACATCAAAGGTCCCGGCTGAATTCTTTAAAACCGCCATATAAAAAAAATAACAGGTTTTGCTTATAAATAAAAATGATAATTAGATGTACGTAATGTCTTTTTATTATAATTTATATGTGAAATTAGAAAAATGTAGTTTCATTTTATATATGAGTACTAGTATACTCGGCCAAGCGTTGCTCTGGCTAAGATTTTTGTTATATTACATAGTAGTAAACTATTCAAGGGAAACGGTAGGAGCAGTGGCGTAGCTACCAAGGGGCTAGGCGGGGCAGTGCCCCGGGGCCCTCAAGCTCAGGGGGCCCTCGAATCCTCACCAGAAATCTCGATCGTTCTGAACTTTTGGAAATTTCTCCCATTTTCAAAATAAATATGACAGGTTGCAACCCCACTTTAATCAAGACATTAATTTGAGAGAAATTCAAAAGTTATGCCTAGAGATTTCCCCTAAATTCTTTCTGTAGGTTGACAGTGTTGCCAATTTGACGGATAGTAATATGTGCATTTTATTATTCATCGATGTGCATTTTATTGTGAATTCGAGTTAAGATTTTTTTTTGAGAACGGTTAAAAAATTCATGCTGTATCAGGAGTAAATAAGCTAATGTCAATAAACTTTTTTGTACTGGTCAATATAGTGATTCAATTTTATTTGATTTTACCACTCATATTTATGTCCGGTAAAGTCAATAAATCGTGTCAAATCTAAAGATTTCGGCTACAGCTCATTGTACTGGGTGGCGCAAAAGTACTGCAACTAAAGAAAATTTGTTTATTTTTTTAATATGACATTTCATTTCATTTCATTCTGTTGTTGAAAATTGTGTAGTGAACAAATGTAAAATACACTGAAAATAAACATTGACCGTTTTAATCCCCAAGAACGTGGAATAATCGTGTCAATGTTCTTACGGAAAATCTTTAAGTCTTTCACCAAAATACGCTGCAGGGTCCGTCTGGAAATGCCCAATTGCGTGGCACGTCGCCTCGTTGTTGTTTCTGGACACTCTTCCACATCTTCGCGCACAGCATTGATATTTTCAGCTGAACGGCCTGTTCTTGGTCTCCCAGACTTAGGTGTATCCAATGTTGAGCCAGTTGCTTCAAGGCGTGTGGCAAAGCGTCGGATTGTGCGACCAATCGGTGTCGGGCGGTGGGGAAATCGTCGACGAAATTCACGTTGTATTTTTATCACTGATAAATTATTCCGTAAGAACATTGACACGATTATTCCACGTTTTTGGGGAGTAAAACGGTCCATGTTTATTTTCAGTGTATTTTACATTTGTTCACTACACAATTTTCAACAACAGAATGACAGGAAATGTCATATAAAAAAACAAACAAATTTTATTTAGTGCCAGTACTTGTGCGGCACCCAGTATAACGCGAATTTGATAGAAATTGAAAACAAAACCGCATCAAGCCTGGATTTAAACGAAGTCATTGATACTTTTGCGAAAACTAAAGCTAGGAAAAAATTGTAAATATAATTGTTATTTAGTCAGTTGGTAGGCCCGACCTTTATATAATAAACTCTTGAATCTAATATTTGTATATTTCATATTTTTATTTGATAAAACCTAATCAGTTTACATAGCAGTGGGGCCCCATTTTTTAATTTGCCCCAGGGCCCTTGGTCACCTAGCTACGCCACTGGGTAGGAGAACTTATGTGAAAGGTAGATGACAGCTTATGTGAAACGTTGATAATTTTAACACATCGCCATCTGTTAGAATTGTATCAAATAATAAACAAATATTTTGCAATAAATTAAAATTGCGACTATAATTTGAGATTTAAACTATCCTATCTCTCAAGTTGGATCGAACTGCACATGGTGTGCAAATTTGATTGATATCGGTTCGGTAGTTTAGGAGTCCATTGAGGACAAACACTGTGACACGAGATTTATATATATTAAGATATTAATCACACATTCAACAATAAGTATGTATTAGGTACTAACAACGTCATCGACTGTTAGGACTATCGGTTTTTACATGCAAATGAGTTTTCCTTCGTTATAATAGATTTTGACTGTAGATTAAAAAGTAAAATATCATAGGTTTTCTGTAGTTACACCGTAGAGAATGAAAAACACACTGATTCCGACATCCCCTTTTAAATAACGCTCACCTGGAAGCACGTTGGAGTTTCACCCCTTCGCTGTTAACATCCCCAGGTCCCACTGCACGATTTGGTTCGTCGTTTTGTTGAACAGCAAAGGAGTGGAACTCGTTCCATCTTAGACAGTATAATATGGTTTCCTTTAATCGGCGGTTGAACAGGTATCTCCTGGACAGGCGTGCTCTCCAGGTGGGATTATGGCCAAACATCTGTCCAGCTCTGTATGAAAAAAAGGTTTATTGTTACCAGTTTTTTACTTTTTCGTTACAAATCTTTACACATATATATATATATATATATATAGATATACAATCGCAAATGCTTTAAACAATTTAACATATAATACATCATTAAATACGAATGCGTAACGCTTGTAATGATAAGATAACATAATGTTTTACAATTGATAGCACGGTACCTACCTTTGAAGCGAAATTTTATCTGATGGAAAATAGAATATTAAGCGTTCCGGTAAAAAGAAACATAGATTTTTCAAATACAGTATACAGGGTGCTACATTAGAAACTGCCAAGCCGAAATCGGGTGATAGGGCAGGTAATTAAAACCAGAAAATTAAAAAAAAAAACTGTCACGTATTTTTTAATTATTGCCATTCAAAGTTGAATTATTTGTAAATAGCCTGATATGTGACACCTATTAGATCGTGTTGAAATTAAAATAGTGTTTGCTTTTTTTGATGATTTCTTCTACTCATAAAAAAAACGATACGATTAAGAAATACCTATGGAATTCGTCAATGATTCGATTGACTTTCTTTGCAAACAAATGCTTTATTATTATTATGTTTGGTACCTACTTTAGCTCAGGATAGATTCATGTATCTAGTAGACACCTGGTAGCACACCAAGCAAAGTGAACACAGTTTTTTATGGTTATCTTGTAGAACTCTCAAACGAAATTAGAGAATTATCACTGAACAAATTCAAAACTCTCGTACGTAACGAAAGGTCTAAGCATTAGCCAGTTTATTAAATGATGTTACAAACGCTACGGCTAAATATGTTTCAGGACGCTAGTTAAACGGCTAGGCTGTTAATTGAACGGCTAATTAAGCGAGTTGGCTGCGACATATACATTCTGGTTTTAATTCCTAGTTTTGATAATAGTATCAATTAAATACCTTAAAGACCAGAATGACCAGCGCTGTGGAACAGTCTGCTCCTCAGCATGATGTTGAGCCAGGACCAATTACAGCCACAGCACACACACATTACACACTTAAAACGAACCGAATGGGAAAAGGTTTTTTTTTAATATCTCATTATATTTTTTCTCTGATTATTGTTATTTTGTGTGTGTGTGTTTTTGTTAGTAATCAATCATATTTCTATGTCTAAGTACAAAACTTGAATATCACTGTAACCGTGTTTATAGCCGACCTTGCTAGGCTTCCTAATTAAGCAGATATCGCTTATCAAACTGTTTGATAATCAATTTGTCTGACATAAAATTCACTGAAAGATAAAAAAAAAAAAGGGTGCGTGTACTTATGTACGCGCGTAAGAAGTTATACTTCTTTGGAATTATTAAAAATAGTTTTTGATTGCATGCAAATAATTAATTACAATTAAATAATCAAAGACTGGAAAAGGAGTCATTAAAGTCAATAAAGTTCAGTTTACATTTGAAAAATTAATTAAATAAATATTTATTATTATTCTCTTACATTAAACAAATAAAACACTATTTATCTTTAAAACATTTTTATTTCATTATACTATTTATTTTTAAGTGACTCTAATGTCTTCATCAGAATTTCGGTATGTAATTTTAAATTAATCATTACTTGGTTGTGCATCTACGAGGCTTCTCCAAAACTACTTGCTTTCTGCAACAAATAAGAGAATATTAATTTAAGCTCTGTCCATGCAAAACTTAAAATTTTTTATAATTCATATTATAAATTTTTAACACATTTATATTAATATAATTATATAAATGTGTTAATAATATAATTTGTAGCACATGCTACAGACCTGGATAGCAACTTTCTTTTATTCTATTTAGAGATAGAGATAATTTAAATATAATACCGGTGTCTTCCTTGTAGGTTTCTTTGGAGTTGTTTGGGGATTCTTGTTGTTCAGTTCGACATGATTTTCTTTAACCTTTCTTTAATCCTACAAAATAATGAAATTGTTAAGTTATGTTGTCACTGTTGTGCACACCTTTGTTTGGCTTTTTTAGTATTCAAGTTATGTCAAAACTGATTTATTACCTTGTCATTGTTGGCTTTATTTGCTTTTGGGATATCAATTGTTTCCAAAATGATTTTATTTGTAATAACCTGAAATATATAAATAACATCTATTAATTTAAGTATCATGGTGAGTGGTTCGCACTCAGGTATTAAGGTGTATTATACCCACTGTCCATTATAAGTGGGAATGGGCTCACTTCTGGCAGGACAGAGTTTCGGTACTACAAGTGCAACATGGATGTTTTGAGGTATTACAATATCTCTAACTACCCTGTAGGGGAATAAAGTAATGTTGTAAGCATATGCCTATGCTTGAAAGGTTGAACCTTGAACATCACCATACATCATATTTATAATTAACATTCCTACCTCGACACCATCACAATCAAATTCATTGAAATCTACTTCAAACCATTGTGTCTCGAGAAGGTGATGATGGCTTTGTTCCACCTCCAGTTTTTGATGTTTCACGGCGATAAGATGACAACTCTTTTTTTGTATTCAATTTAGTGCACTTCCACTGATTCATCAATTGTTTTTTGTCTCTTGTCCTTATATTTGCTAGATTAAATCTGATGTTTTGATTAAATAATGTGGTCATTTTTTTGAGATGCAGGTACTTATTAAAATGTTTACTTCTCTGTTATATCGCTCCAAGCCTTCATTTTCTCCTTATTAGTATTCGTGCTTAAATCTTTGTTCTCAATTATTGATATATAGGGTCGTAGAATATTTCTAAAAAGTTGCTGTAACAAACGCTATAAACAAAAGCAATGAATAATGGTTCATGTTTCAGTTTTAATCAACAATAATACTCGATAATACATACGGATAGTTAACCTCAATTGTATTGAAGCACTCAGGAAGGTTAGCACAGTTTTTTCACAAATATTTTATATTATTTCACAAATATTTTGTATAATGAAAATAACTAGGTATATAATTATTAATTTTAAACAATAATTAAAACTCCTATATTTGTTTAAAAGGTAAATGTCATTGTCAGATGTCAATTGTCATGGTCATTCAAAATTCTTGTTAAGCTGCTAAGCTAGAATATGCGTGAAGTTAGCTTCACGCATATTCTATTTCTTTTACTTGTAGTTTGTCTTATTCCCATCTCGCTCGCGCACGCTATATCACACTGCCAATTTTGTGTCATAGGTGCGCGCGCAATCGTAAAATTTCACTCTCATCAATTTTTCATAACGCGCCTAAAGAAGTACAACTTCAAAAATACGAAATTAAATAACATCATTTATTTTTAACCGTGTAAAATGTTAATTTGTCATGTATGAAGGTCATATGAGGATATTCTTTAGTCGATAATAAATAACCTTTTTAGTTCTGGGCCTCAGATTTCTGTATCTGTTTCATGATCTGTCAATCTAATAGGCAAGTTCATCAGCCTCCTGTGCCTGACACACGCCGTCGACTATGGGTTTATGGCAAGCCGTGTCGTCACGGTTTTCCTTCACCGTTCGAGTGTTAAATGCGCACATAGAAAGTCTATTGGTTCACAGCCATACGAACCTACGACCTCAGGGATGAGAGTCGCACGCTGAAGCCACTAGGCCAACGATTTCCTTACCCAAAAGGATATATGTTGTGTGTCAATCAACTGTGTTGTATGTCAAATATTTTGTCAGTCTTCCATGAGTGTGAAGAAATAAAGAAAATACACCCAAGTACAGTGAAATGATATTATACGATTATGACATACCTCGGGAAACCTTTCAATGACAACGGAGGTTCGCTCAAGGTTGTACATATATACACAAATATATACTCTAAATAGTTATGATAAAGTCGAAATTACAATAAACTAATTTCTTTGTCGTCTTATAGTTAATTAGTTTTACGTGCTTTGAAAGTAATAGAAAGAGGTTTTTTTAGCGTTTAAATTTATTAACCTGACAAAGTTATAAGTTTAGTGATAGAAGTGTGACACTTAAAAAAAAAATACGTGTTGCACTCGGGGACTGCCGCGGTAAAGCTATTGCATAGCATTTTTTATAAACTTATGCAATATAATTATTTATTTATTTTTTGCAGTATTTTTTTTCTTTAATACTAATTCAAGTTTTTTCTTTGATATTAATTCAATATACCACTCTACCAGACCAACACGCCGCCGTTCACGCTAAACCGATGTGAGACGCAGTATGCGTTTCGTCCCGCTCTAACGCGTATTGGCCGCACCTATATTACGTCATCGTGTGTTAGGTTTATTTCGTTACGGAATTTCTTGATTCGGTCGCCGCGCTCAAAGCCGCGCTAAAATCTATGCAATAGCTTAAAAATTAACATTAACATTAACATAACCTTCCTTATAGTTCAGGACTATTAACTACAACCTACTAAGAACTAAATCTATAATATAAAAATGAATCGCAAAATGTGTTGGTAAGCGCATAACTCAACAATGCTTGGACCAATTTGGCCAATTCTTTTTTTATAATATTCCTTGAAGTACGAGGATGGTTCTTACGGAGAGAAAATATAAAAAAAATTGAGTGAAAAAGTCTAAAAACTACACTTCTATATTCCCATACAAAATATTCGTAATAATACTTAAAAGTCAATTTGAACTTTAATACCATATCATAAAGTTCAAGTGTTAGTGGAGGGGTTCCGGGAAGGTTAATTTTTATTTTTTGACATAATATATTTGTTGTCTTATCAACTATCTTTTTTTTATCTTACTAGCTAGACCGGTGTCCCGAATAGCAGAATAAGTATTTTTAACAAATAAAGAATCGACTGTTAGGCGGTACGATGTTCGCCAGGCCAGCTAGTACTAAATAGAAAGATATTAGAGCGACTCACGGCCATGTAGGCCATGCAATACCTTTTCAGAATCCCTATGAAATGCGCCAAAACTTGTAATACAGGGTCACTTTTCGATAGAGTAATTTTTTTTCACAGTGGGGTCCGAAGTAAACAAAAAGTTTTGATTTGAAAAAAAATTATATCGTATAACTTAATATTATCTTCAATACACTCAATAAACAACTACAAATGGTATGTCTAACGCAAGAACTCATCAGTACCAATCTAGTGGATATTATGAAAAAGATACAGGATGTAGATTTTTTCGAATTTTAATAAGAATTAGAAAAAAAAGGGAATTTTATTATAAAACACAAAATAAATTATAACTCTGCAGGGGTTGAGCTTAGAGACCTCCCGTAGAACAATATTTTGCAGCTGATGACCTCATCTATTATTTGCGTTTGATCCACGACTTTTTGGCCACCCTGTATATACAGTCCAAATCTGTTATAACGACATCGAAGGACTTCTCATATTTGGTCGTAAAAACCGATAGTCGGAACAACCGATGACGTTGTTATAAACCTAATATAATAGAATTCAGCCGGGACCTTTAATGTTGGTCAATATAACCGGTATGTTGCTTTAAACGATGTCGTCGTAAACGGTTTTAACATATTTAAAAATCGGATATTTAGGGGGAGTTAGGTTTTCTAGCAAAATAATAACTTTTGTTTGTATAAACGCCATTCACACAAAAAACGTGTGTGTACTTACGTACACGCGTTAGTTACTTCTTTGGCGTAACAAGATAAAAATCTTTAAATTTATCTTTCGCCTTATTCTACGTTTACAGAAAAAACGACACTAAAAATAGAAAAAAACTAAAATGTTGACTATAGCTTACTTCAGGGTGTCGGTTTTTTGTGACGGTGTGCGCGGGCATCGTAAATATTTACTCTCATCATTTTTTCCCTAACGCGCCGAAAGAAGTATAACTTCAAAAACTACCAAATGTATTTTTGTTCGATTTTTACCAAAAAATAGTGTGATTCCCAGGAAATTATATAATTATTATTGTTGAGGAAGTCCAATTTTATCATAATACACGAAATCGCGAACTTAGACTAATATATATATTTAAACATGGTATTAATATTTCCAATCATATTCCAGGTTCGCTTGGAGTCTATCGGAGCCGAAGATATAGTAGATGGGAACCCACGTCTCATCCTTGGTCTCATATGGACCATCATCCTTCGTTTCCAGATTCAGGAGATAGAAATTGACGTTGTGAGTATAATCTGTATTAAAATAGGAAGAATACAAACGACACACCCAATTTGATGGTATTATAAATGCATCCAAAATCCATCCAAGACTGATTCACACAGCACTGGTCACAGGTAGGTAAATAATCTATCATAAGTCCGAATCGTTGTTGTTTTTACGTCCTAGAAAGATATTAGAGCGACTCATCGCCATGTGTAATACCTTTTCAGAATCCCTATTAAATGCGCCAAAACTTGTAGTACAGGGTCACTTTTTGGTGGAGTAATTTTTTTCACAGTGTGGTCCGAAGTAAAGAAAAATTTATGATTTGAAAAAATGTTATATCGTATCACTTAATATTATCTTGAATACACTCAATAAACAACTATAAATAGCATGTCTAACGCAAGAACTCAGTACCAATCTAGTGGATATTATGAGAAAGATACAGGATGTAGATATTTTCGAATTTTAAGAAGAATTAGTAAAAAAAAGTCAATTTTCATATAAAAACCAAAATAAATCATAACTCTGCAGGGGTTGACCTTAGAGTCCTCCCGTAGAACAATTTTTTGCCGCTGATGACCTCATCTATCCTCTATTTGCGTTTGATCCACGATTTTTTGGCCATCCTGTATATCCTATATCCTAGCTACCTTCAGTACCATTGATGGGAACCTCTTCACGGGTACAGACCTCCTACAGCTTTTCCCAGAACTCTCCATCCATGGCTTTCTTTCTCCATTCGCTTCTTGCTTCTATTTCTTCTATCCACCTTTTTGTCTCAACCTCTTCTTCTTCCCTTGTTTCCATATAGTCATCTTTAAAGTCCATCTGTGTATCTTGCTATGCCCCGCCCATTGCCACTTCTGTTTTAGGGTATAACTTAATGTACATTTGCGGAATAAGTGAATCTAAATTGATATCGCATTAATTCAATGCCGTAGCAAATTGCATAAATGATTTACTGAGCATTGTAATTATTAGATTAGGCTTAAACTGGATTAAGCTTTAACAAGATTAAATATTACACAAAGTAACAAACAAATATCTAGTTAAAACCAGTCAATTTTAACTGCGTTTTATTACATGTTCTGACCGACTGTCCAATGTATGGATATGACAGGTATAACACTGAGCAAGCTATGGGCATAAAAGTAACAGAGACTAATTTAAAGGAAATAATGTTAAACATTAGGTTAAGAGGCATCTTTTTGGGATTTGCTGTTAAGGTCATACAAAAACGTTGTGTAAAAGAAATAGGTAGTAGTGTTTAATGCATACGGGTTCCCAATCTATACCAGGCGTTGATAACTCAGAAAGCTATTTTCAAACCTCCGAACGACTACATAGTCGAGAATTATCTAGAAAACAGGTTTATTAAAAGAAAGCGTTTTAGGTAGCGTCTCATAGGGGTTATTGACATAGTAAATTTTATCAAGATTTTAGATTTTCTGTAACTAAGGGTGAAAATCAATGTGTTATTGAGACTACTTATAAAAAACAGTAGTGCTACAACTTTTTACGTCTGGGACTTACATTTTTGTATCTGTTTCATGGTCATTTGTCAATCTTATAGAGGTGATCAGCCTCCTATGCCTGACACAAGCCGACTTTTTGAGTCTAAGGCTAGCCGGTTCACGATTTTATCCTTCGCCGTTCGAGCGAATGTTAAATGCGTAATTAGAATGAAAGTCCATTGGTGCACAGCCGGGGATCGATTCACCCTCAGAGATGAGAGCCGCACGCTGAAGCCACTAGGCCAACATGTATAAAACATGGCCTTAAAGCGGGTTTCAAAGTAAAGTAACTTGAAATAATATTAATCCGTAGACGGACTATGGTATAGACCAGGCAACAGCGTACAGCGTGTGAGATAGCGAATGATCGACATATGTCGTATTTAGTTTTAATTCATTGAAGATTGCTAATTATTGACCAAAATACACATTCCAATGAATAATTCTTGAACAACGTTACTGAGTCGTGACAAAATAAGCTACTTACCGATGAAAGGTTATGTTTGGTTCTTTACGTTCACTATAGCTTTTACAGCCAATTATGCAACAATTCACCACTTTAAATACACCTCTTATAAGGATAAAGTCTTAACATATGGGTTTGACTTGGGTTTCACAGATTTATCAGTAAGCGGTGAAAACTTGTTTACCACCCAGGGCTCGGTGGTAAACAAATAAAACCCGATACGCAAATAGAGACGGAAAAACTGATACTCTGTTTCGCTCGCACTTAAGTATTTCACATTAATGCCTTCTCTCTTTAGTTATTATTGTTATTTTAGAAGCTCATCTAGTTCTATACTCTATCTACGTATTAATCTATCAAAAATTGTCAACTGTCAAAGATCAAGAGATAAGTAACAATCACGCAGAGTGTGGTGTGGTATATTTTCTAAGAGTACATTAATTTTACCTCCACGATTTTCAGGACGAAGAAAATGTATCGTCAGAGAAGAAGTCAGCCAAGGATGCGTTGCTGCTCTGGTGTCAAAGAAAAACCAGCGGCTATCATGGAGTACACATACACAACTTCACTGACTCCTGGCGTTCGGGGCTTGGTTTCAATGCCCTTATACATGCTCACAGGTAAACACCCAATACATTTAGAACAGTTAAACCGACTCCAATGCCCGTCTTCTTTTGCTATATGTTCTGTAGAAGAGCGTGGATATCCATATCTCAAATCTGAATTAATCAGCATATTTCAGGGTAATCGGAATATTCCAAATTTTATTAATTCAGAGTTTAGTTTAGTAGATAATACTACTATAAAAATAGGGGTTGATCGTAGAGGGGTGAAAATTAGGGGTTGTATGTATGTTGTATCATAAAATAATAAAAACAAAAAAATTGTCTAAAAATTAAAAAAAAAATGGAAAAAGGGTGGACCCCCTTCTTTAATAGTTTGGAAGATAGATAGAAGCCGATTCTCAGACTTACTAAATATGCATAACAAAATTCATAAGAATCGGTCGAGACATTTCGGAGGAGTATGGGAACGAACATTATGACACGAGAGTTTTATATATATAGAGATAAAAGTTTGGGAACTATTAAGAATTTGTTTTTGGGAACACATGACATAATGTATGAAAATAATTAATGAACTGCCTAGATTAACAAACATTTTTAATTGTCCGTTGAATGAACTGACAAAATGTCTGCTTCATGTCATACTTTTAATTAATATTTTAATCTATTACTGTTGAATGTGATATAAATATCTAATAATATTAAGGTAATCTTTATTTAATTCACTTGTTTTCAGACCGGACCTATTCCTCTGGACGGAAGTACCGACCAACGATCACGTGGAGACGCTAAACCACGCATTCGATGTCGCGCACAATAATTTAGGAATTCCGAAGTTGCTTGACGCTGAAGGTAAATCTTAATACCGCTAAAGGGATTGTTCTAATGATGCCTGACAGTGTGGAAGGGGGTTTAACTTCGGGCATTGCATTGTTTTTAACAAGTAGTATACGTATACGTATAGTATACGCCACTTAATTGTGTTTAGGTAAAGTGGTTACGTAAAATTTTCTAAGGTTTTGGGATTTCAAAAATCCCCTAAATTGAAGTGAAACTTCTTTAGGCGCATGAGGGTAAAATTTTTACGGAACGTCACGAAAATGCGCAGCGATTTTGTTGAAGAAAAGGGAGAGAGCGATTGAAACTGATAGAGAGAGAGCGCGAAGGGCGATTTACCTTATAGAAGTTCTATTGGTAAAGAGAATTTATGAAACGAGAAGTTATAACAATTTAAAAACTTTTCAGACGTGGACACAACTAGGCCCGACGAAAAGTCAGTAATGACGTACGTAGCGAGCTACTACCACACATTCGCCAGAATGAAGAACGAACAGAAGAGTGGAAAAAGAATTGCTAATGTAAGTATTTCTTGTTAGGATTTATACAGAATTTTGTACATGGATACATGGCGGGCTATCTTAAATATTGAAAGAAAAAAAAAAGTTCTCTATTGAAATATCTTTTTTAGCTTCTATATAGTAAAATAGAAGAGCAGTGTTCCTGAGGTCGTAGCTTCGATCCCCGGCTGTGCACCAATGGACTTTCTTTCTTTGGTCGCATTTAACATTCGCTCGAATGGTGAACGAAAACATCGTGAAGAAATCGACATGTCTTAGACCCAAAAAGTCGACGGCGTGTGTAGCAGGCACTGGAGGCTGATCACCTACTTGCCTGTTATATTTAGAAATGATCATGAAACAGATTCAGAAATCTGAGGCCCAGACCTAAAGAGGTTTTAGTGCCACAGATTTTTTTAAAATTCTATATAGTAAAATGATTTACGTAATAAATATATTTGTTATTGTTTGCTCGCTACCGCCATCTTGAGTAGAAAGAGAACCTACTAATATAATCCGCTCTGCTTCGCCTCACTTCATTTATTAAATTATTTTCTTTTTTATGTATCAAGGTGAACTGTCGAACTATAATGACGTAATTGATGAATATTTTCGTAATAATTGAATCTCAAATCCCCACATATAACACAATGCTGTAATATATTTTCAGATTATCGGTCAACTGATGGACTGCGACGCTCGAAAAGCTGAATACTGTCGGCTTCTAACAGCTCTGCTTGAGTGGATCCGGTTGAAGATCACAGAATTAAACTGTCGGGACTTCCCAAACTCGTTGGATGGCATTCAGAGGCTCTTATTGGCCTTCAAACAGTATAGAACAGTTGAAAAACCACCAAAGTAAGTATTGCGTACGTAGTCGTACGCACTCGTACGTTTAGTTGCGTATACGTCGCCAATTACATATACTAGTTCACTAGTGAGGAGAAGAAATGAGTCTTTAACTCTCAGGCCAGTATTTCAGAGTAAGTAAGTCAGACTTAGCGCGAACTTTCTTGCTTTAGAACGTATTGGATAATGATTTTTTATTTTCGCAGGGAGGGGAAAATCGCAAAAGGCAAAAATCATTTATTCATATAGGTAACACAATGTACACTTATGAACGTCAAAAAGGAAATACATATGCTTCTAATTTTACATTTACTGCCAGTTCTCAAAACAAGAAGAACTCGCATAGCCTCTTCTGAAGTATGGTTAACGGGATTAAGTTATGAAAAGAAGTTTATACATCTGTTTGAATTTTTGTCTTTATTATTATTTATTTTCCTTTTATTGCTTATGTTCGTAATTGTAAAAATTTTGATGTCACATTTTCTTGGTTAGCAACCCGTCGACGTATAAATAAATCAATTCACTCAATCAATCAGATAAAATACGTTTATTCAGTTTAGATGGTTAGGGCATGTATGGATGTCAAAAACGTACAAAATTCGAGATCAAGATCGCCGTATATAAGTAAATAAATTTACTGTTTTCCTCCACTTATTATTAATAACCTTTGATAATAAAACAATTTTTACCGGATGTAGTTATGTATTAACAATATTTTTTAATTTTAATTTAACCGACGTTTCGCGTGCTTTACAGTGGTGGTCACAATCAAAATAGAGGACATAGTCATTTCTGCCAAAACCATCCTCTTTAGAACCACTCCGGGCATAAATAAATAGTAATAAATTTCACTGCTGTTTACTTTGGGACCAAAAACCTTTTTTTTCCGCTCTCAGGCCACCCCCCGCGGTAAAGCACGCGAAACGTCCACATTTATTAATTATATATTAATAACTTTACCTATCACGTCTTCAGCTTACACGCACTTTAAACATTAAATGCATGATGCATACCTATTTTGTTAGTAAATAGTATTAACTGTTTTTCAGATATAAAGAACGATCAGAGATCGAAGCTTTGTACTTCAGCATCAATACAATGCTCAAGAGCTTGGTGGGAGAAGGATGGGCACCTGCAGATGGCCAACTGCCACAAGACTTGGAAAGGGCGTGGCAGCAGCTGGAACAGGTATAAGCTGGCATCTATGTTTTAATATCTAAGTTGCTATCCCTGTTTTAAAAAGTCTAACTATATCATTGATTTTAGGCGGAACATGCACGCGAACTCGCTTTGCGAACAGAATTGCTTCGTCAGCAAAGATTGGAGCAACTCAATTATAAATTCAATACAAAAGTAAGTTATATTTTTATATATATAATTGTACTGTACGTGTGTATGTCACTGAACTCCTATTAAACGGCTGGACCGTGAATTATTTTTTTGAATGCGTTTGGTTGGCGCTCTGGTTTTAGATTCACAAATCCGCCCGGCAGATGGCGCTGCAGTCGGTACATTCATACTTTGTTTATAATCCTAAGGAAGCGTTCAAGTATTACGTCACGCAATTTTTGGAGATTATTGACCCCCCCATGTCACGCGCCGTAACGTTTTTCTGTACCCAATAGTAAAACGTTTCGTGACCACCTACTGACTCTTTATACCTAAAAGTTAATCCCCGTCCCGCATCGTAACGTTTTACAAAAGGACCCCCTCCCCCCAAAATTCGTTACGTAATACTTGGAACGCTCCCTAATCGCTTGAAATATCATGCAGGACAACATCTGTCGGGTCCGCTGGTATATTATATTTTCTTAGCAATACAATGGATAATATAGATGAAGCAGTCATTTTCAATTCTAAACAAATATTTAATATGAATGTGGACGTGTACGTAAGAACGTCCGCGTTTGCTAGTATTCGTACGTTTCAAACTTATCAAGACTCGATACTCCCCACGTTGTACGAGTATAATCTTTATCTTTATAAAGCTTTTGTGAGTGTATTAATTAAATTCCGGCGTGATAAAACTTGGCTGGGCCGATTTTGATGAAATTTTTTCGTTTTCGGTACATGAGAACACTAAAATTTTCGTTCAAATATTTGCGCCATATCCATACGTATTTTCACGAGGTAAAAATTCTAGCTGACATTAGTCTATAGTTGGTATAGACTTGCCCATTTATTTGTAAAAAAAAATTAATAGTATATTATATGAATTTTTGTTTTTCAGTCCGTTCTTCGTAAAGGTTACCTTAAGGAGATGATCCAAGTACTCTCAGACCCTCGTTATGGCTCCAACTTGTCCCAGGTTGACGCAACTGTTAAGAAACATGAAGCGATATCCGCTGATATTCTGGCAAGGTATGTAAAATTATACTAGATGTCCAAGGCCGGCTGATGTTTTATTTTACGTAATAGAAAACAAACGGGCAGGAGGCTCATCTGATGTTAAGAAGCCACAAAAAATAAAAAAAAAAAAAAAAAAAAAAAAAAAAAAAAGAAGAGCAAGTACGTTGCCGGCCTTTAAAAAAACGTAATGCTATCGTAGTTTAATAATGTTTTACTATTTTTATTTTATTAATTTACAAAATTACTATAAAAGTTGATAGGCTAGGCTTGTCTTCTTACTGAAGGAAAAGGAAACTTCTTAAAGAAACACTTTGTCTTTTAAAAATCTATTGAAATTAATAACTCGTATTCGTGCGCACAATTTCCGCGTTTGTTAAAAAAATTTGCACTGTCGGCTGCTCGCGTTGCGACTGGCTGCAGGCTCCACCCACCGCGCCCGTGTCGTCATGTCGCATATGACGCGCTGCAAAAGAGGAGTGGCATTATTGTGTCGCCACAACTTTTTAAACAACAGATAACCATTAGCTGAAAACCAGTAACCCTTCACTACTACGCATCACTTGAGATTTTTCAGTTATATGAACAATTTTGAAACTATAAAATGTCTGCGAGGCTTTTTTTAATTAGTAATGTCTTGCTATTTTTATCTGATCCGTAATAAAAGCTGGCCCGGTTTCGTTCCGCTTAACAGTCTAATAATATCGTGTTAACTTTAGTTAAACTTAATTTGAAATTTCATTCAGGTAAAATAACATTAATACAGAAATATTGCTTGCCATTGCGAAAGAAGAATGCCAGTCTTACACATTAGGCCTCTTCTCTTTAGCGCCAATATTGCGATACTGCATGTTAAAGCACTTTTGGATATACAACATTTTGTTTTGTTATCCGGCGCAAGAACAAAGTCATCTTTTCAACAAATGGCACCACATGCCCTTTGCATTCGTAAAATTAATTAATCAAAAAACTTATTCTGCTATTCGGAGCGGAGAAGAATCCACCAAAAAAGAGATAACTAACATCGGTCCAGCCGATCTTGAATTATAAGTGGTGTACACGACTTTTTTAAGTGAAAATTTTTTAGGGTGAGCACTTTTGTAGTGAAAATTTGTAGCGGCGCTGAGCACTTTTTGTATGGGTAAATTTCAAACTGTCAGGGTCACGTTGAAGAACGAACGTAAGATCGAGGTAGGAGAGGAACTCGTGTATCTCACTCTTTCTACCGGCTGAGATTGTGCTGCTACTGTTTAGGCGGCACAGGGCGCTTGTTCGAATGACGGTCAGAGATTTATGTAATCCCACTGATCAAGGATTGACAGCTGATATGATTGACTGGTTGTGTAGAAATAACTGTTGTGTATTCGTAAATGGACTTATCTAAGTTATGGCAATCGAACAAAGTGAATCTATTAATGAAAAAAGTGATGATGAAGTAGTGAAAGCACATGAGTACGGGCTTTTGACACTTAAAAGAGGTCGGGTCAAAACTGTTTGTTTCCTTACTTATCAGTTATCATAAACCAATGGCATCAGTTGTAAAAATTGGCGCATGTAATGATTCTGATAATAACGATGGTGTGGAAGTCGTCGAAATTATGGATGGAAGTTGATTTTTCTGAAAGTAATTTAAGTCAATTATAAATAACAACATTACATTGTCAAATTTGGGTAAGCGATAGCGCAATGAATAAACATCTCTATTCTCACCTCATAAATGAAGTACTTTTCTACTTATAATTAAACACAACGTTTTTGAAGTTTTCCACTTCTGCCGGTACATCGGAGTAGCGTCCTTTGTTTTTTTATATATTTAGAAGTACGAATGTAGTAATATTTGTCAAGAGCCTGCGTTCTCGTATTCCGGACACGATTGCAGAACGAACTATAAGTTCGTGTACGTATAATTTTAGTACTTTAGAACGTACTTTATTCTTTATACAATCATCAATTTCCTTTTTTGGGTGTCGGTCAATGATTTTGAATGTTTATCTCCTAACTGAAGAATAATTTTAGTACCGAATATTTCTTGATGACCTATCAGCCTGGCGCGGCTGGTCGTGAGAGTACTCATGGCGCTGAAGCCGTTTCCAACGCACTGAACAGGCCGTATTGACAAGATAAAGCGCGAACTGCTCGAACTTATTGAAGTAAGATGTAGCAAGTTTGGCTCACTTACAGGGCCTTATTGAGGGAAAAACGACGCTCTGGACAGAGATTTCTGTGTCTAGGTAATAAGGTTTTGGGAGCTTAAATGACGGGTCCACAGATCATTTCTTTCACTTAAGAGTTTCCACCTATCCAGTTCTCACTTTCCAACGTCAAACAAAATACAAAGAAGATTCTAGTTGCCCCTTCCAAAAGGTAGTTTCATATGAAGAAGAATGGGCAAACTCCATACTTATTCATTTAAAATACATAGTTGTATGTACATGTACCTATTATTATTTATTATTACTAACGCTATCTATTGGCTAAAGAACATATACGATTTATCATTTTTATTATCTTCTTGAAAATATCTACAGGAATGCTGGAATTTTTAAAATAGTTCGATTTAAAAAATTACGTAAAAATTTGCCTTCTTTTTGATCAACATTCACTCAGAAAATTCTTAACTAATTATAAATACAATTCATGAGACTTACCAAAAGTTTAAGGGTCCGATTCTTAGCGCTAAACATAAGCCCTGTTTCACTCTGAATCTGAGAGTGCGTTGTATAAAATTCAGCTTCTTTAAAAATCTTTATATCTTCTAGGCTCAATTCGATTCGGAAGAAGTAGGACGTCACTTGGTGGATGTAGAACGTCTGCTCCAAGCGCATGCACTTCAAGAGTTGCAGCTTGGGGCATTGGACGAGAGTATCCAACGTCTGGTGAGGCAAGGCAGTTCCGTCGAAGGTCTACCGCAAACACAGCAATTGCAGCATCAACTCGAAACCCTGTCAAATGAATATCAGAGGTGAGAATTTCTCCATCATACATGCTTGTGTACCCAAGAGGCAAATGTGACTGACATGGGTATCGCGAGGTTAAACTCCTTCCTAACTTACACCTATCATTGCGATTAATCTTAGAATTTTATTTACTTAGCGATTAAAGAGTGGGGGAGAGTTTCTTGCCAGTTCTTCTTGCCCGCTCTACGCCCTTGACTTGCGAACTGGTAGTAAATGTAAATTTAGAATCAATTTAACATCTTTTCTCTTGACGTTCATAAGTACTTGTTTACCTGTATGAATAAAGTTATTTTGAGTTTGAGTTTAATTTCACACAGTACACGTATTCACGTGATTTGTCACTTTGAGAATGTATTTTCGTTAATAAGTTAATAATTTTCTTTTCGAGGTATTTGATGAAGAAATCCAAAAATTTTATCAGAGATTAAAGTTGTACAGTATAAAGTTAAAACCTTTGTGATAAACTTAAATCAAGTGTCAATTGTCTCTTGTCTAATATTGAGTTAGTACAATGCCTTTGAGATCACAATATTCGCTCACCCATCTCTTCTAGTTAGCACTTTATACAAATCATATTTTTTTTATTTTTCAGCTTGGTGGCAGCAGCGAAAGACCGAAAGGCGAGATTAGAAGATGCGAGAAACCTGTACCAGTTCCTCGAAGATCATGATGAGGAAGAAGGTAAAGTTTCTAGTTAAAACTTAGTACATTGATAATATGATGTTATATGACTATTACACAGATTTATACAAGGAATATATACGTAGGTCTAATAATAATAATGTCGAATATTTAATGTATATTTAATCCGAATTTCAAAAACTGTCAACACTATTTATCAGAAATGTGTGGATATCTCAAAACATTAGAAAAAAAGTTGTGGACATAGTCTTTATAACGTTCCTTATAACGACAAAATCTCTATAACGTAAAAATAGTTACATTTGTTTGGTTTAACACAAAACCCATACATTAATTTATTCTTTATAACGCATCAGACATTCTCTATAACGAATAAATATTTTTATATTTAGACATCAACAACATACTTAAGTGTAATTGTTTTTAAAATCAGATTAGAGAGGTCATAAACAGCCTTCTCGCCTTTGTTATTGTTAATTGCATTAACACGTGTGCCATTATTCTTAAATTACATTGCCTTTAGAAAATTTTGGTCTCAGTTCCTAAACGCACCACCGTCACCTATCGTGTATTATCAGTCGTAAACAAATTGAAACTGTCAAGATGGCGAGTAAAAGAAAAGCGTTATATATTAACGTAATTGGTTAAATTTGTATTTTTTTTTTCTCTTCCCTCCGTATAACAAACTCTATAACGAAAAAAAATGCTCGGCCCCTGAAATTCGTTATTAAGAGTGTACACTGTACTTGAAAATTTAGGAAATATGTTAAAAAGTTTGGAATGAGCTGACCTGGCCTTATTCTATAAGTTGTTATTATAACAAGCGTTATTTAGATTAAATTTTGTATATTTCTTTCATTTTTCGTTTATACTGTTTGTATAATTGTATTAAAATATTTCTTGTCATTAAATAAATGTTATTCTTCCACCTTAGGCTGGGTGACCGAAAAACAGCGGATCTGCCGTGCTGAAGTTGCTGCTAAAGAACTACGTGGAGTGTTAGCGTTGAGACAGAAGCACACGGCGCTCATGCACGAAGTCCGCGCAAGAGACTTAGTGGCGCAGCGGCATAGAGCCAAGGGGCAGAGGTAATATATTGACTGAATAGTTTTAAATAGTGTTTTACGAAAAATTAATAAACACACCAATTTTCTCTTTAGGCTTTTCTTAGTGAAGGGCGGCTCAAGTATTACGTAAGCACGACACAATAGGGGGAGGGGGTCTTTAATTTTCTTATTTGGTGATTATGTCAACAGTAATTATTTACTTTTTAACACATAGGTATTACCCACACATTGTCTATGCTTTGAAACGAAATCATTTTCGAGATTCCTACTAAAAATTAATACGTTTATGATCTATTATTTTTGAGAGCTTTGCTTACTTTTGTAAAGGAAGGGCGAATAAATTTCCGTAAATCTGCTTGAACGGCCCCTGATTTAAAAATCACTAATAACAAAATATTAAATATCATAAATACATGTTACTAATTTAACGAGAGTCGAGTAATTTCAACTTTTCTTACACTGCCCCATTTGTCAAAATTCTAAAAATCTGGGATTGGTTATCTAATTTTTTTACCCAATAAAAAAGTTTAGTCATAAATTAAGTTCGGTGTCGGTTTATGTATGGATGTTCAAATAAAACACTTGTTTGAAGCTGGATGGCTTTAATTGTTTAAAACATATAAGATATCATGAGGGGGGGGGGGGGGGGGGGGGGGGTGGCGACGCTGGAAACAAAACTAACTTGACTTTAAGAGTTCTTTAATCTAAGTGACACTTATGTCATCGGAAACGAGAATGTTATATTACAATTTATGAGTGTGGTAAAAACTAAAGGGCTCATATTGGCATATATATATATATGATATATGATATATATATATATATGAGTATATATATATATATATATATATATATATATATATATATATATATATATATATATATATATATATATATATATAACATAACTCATGCTAAATAAAATATAATTCTCCAGTTTGATCGACGCGAAAGCATCCGAAGAAAGCAGAAATAGAGAGAAGACTTTCCGCTCTCAGCGAACAGTGGGAGATATTGCGTCAACTCGCCAACGACAGGGATAAGAAATTGGCTGATGCAGCAGAAGCTCACCAGGTATGCGACAGTAAATTACCTGTTTATGAATTTCTTTTGAGCGGAATATATAGAATATATGAGACTGGTTCAAAATATAAAAAAAAAAACTTTTTTGAGTCAATATATCTAAAAAGCTTCTTTGTTAGACTAAAAAAACCTCCTAAAAATGAGCTTGATATCATGAAAATTGAGCTGGTGATGGGGAATTGGAATTTCCTACAATATAAGAAAAAGAGAAATAAAAAAATTTTTTTCGACGATTTACAATGAAAATAAAGAAAAATTTTTTTTTTTCAATGCATTTTAATAGGAAAGGGACCCTTTGAAGGGGAACTTTTAAAAAAAAATTTTAATCAGTCTAATATATATTATGTATGACGTGATGGAACAGAAGATCAAAATGTCTTCAACATCGTATCTAACCTATTACAGTGTACTCTTTAGAACATCATTCGTTATAAAGAAAAGCTCTCTATAACGTAAAGCTAAATACGTTTGGTTTTACACAAAACCCATACATTAATTCACTGTTTATAACCCAACAGCAATTCTCTATAACGAAGAAATATTTTCATATTGAGACATCAACAACATACTTAAGTGTAATTGTTTTTTTAATCAGATTAGAAAACTATTCTTTTGAGGTGCCGAAATTTCTAAGAAAGAATGAGGTCATATACAGCCTTCTCGCCTTGTTATTGTTAATTGCATTAAAACGTGTGCCATTATTCGTAAACTAACTTTGAAACTGTCAAGTAAAGTTAACAGAATATATGTGTGTAAAATAATTTACCTATTGATAGTAATAAAATTATAAATTATTGTAATTGGTTAAATTTGTTTGAAAACTTTTAGGATGAAAAATGATAGATAAGTTAAATGGCACACCGTGACACAATATTAACAGAATGAAGTTGCCCACGAAGATGCTACTACATAATTTAAAAACAACATTCGAGTAATAATAGAATTTATGTTACACTTAATGTAAGAGAATAATAATAAATATTTATTTATTTTATTTTTCAAATTAACTGACTTTATTGACAATAATGACTCCTTTTCCAGTCTTTATTATTTATTGTAATTATTATTTGCATGCAATAAACTATTTGTATGCAAGAATAAATCTCTTAATAATACCTTTTTTCTCATCTCTCCGTATAACGAATAAAAATCCCGGGTCCTTGAAATTCGTTATAAAGAGTTTACAATGTACTAATAATAATTTTTAGTTCTATGGAGACGCAAATGAAGCCGATTCGTGGATGAAAGAAAAACGTGCACTGGTTGCAAGCGACGACTGTGGGGTTGACGCCCCCGGCGCTGCAGCGCTTTTGGCCCGACAGAAGATTGTCCACGACGAACTTAGGGCGTATCGTGAGGAGCTTGAAACGCTTAGGGCGTCGGCTGATAGGCTGAAGGCTGCGGGGATACATACATTACAGGTATGAAGGTTTCAAGTCTGTTTTTATTCTCCAATATGTCTTTTAAACAGTGTTTTAGTTTTAAAATGTGTGTGAATGAAAATTTTTGAAGTGAAACTTCTTTAGGAGCATGAGAGTAAATTTTTTACGGAACGTCACGAAGATGTGCAGCGTTTTTGTCGAAGAAAAGGGAGAGAGCGATTGAGACCGATTGAGAGAGAGTGAGAAGGGTGAATTTGTTAGTCTATACAATTTAAATTTCTCGCCTGCAAATATAGAATGCATCACTAATTGTTGTCTATGTTATATCTGATAACTATGATTTGCTCTGTGTATAAGTTTACTTCCTTTTTCGCCATTGTCTGGTTTACAATAAAATATAATTAATACAGTGATTAATAAAATACTTGTTTCATTTAACAGGTTATGGGCCCAGCATCTATAACAATTAGTACACTTATAGAAATTGTATTTTTCAAACTAAAATTTCGTAGAGAGAATTTATGAAATATTAGTATTTTATATTCTACGCAAAATAATTTATTGAAGTCTCAAATGACGAATTGTAAATTAAAATGCCACGTTTTCATTACCGAAAAAATAAATTTAAATAATTAAATATTTATTTGTTTATTTTATTATTTATTTTTATATTAATTTTCGACATTTTTAATATTTTAATGACAAATAAATTCATTAAATTCCTAACTTATCTTCCTTTTTCCCTATCTCTAACGCTAAGAACTTACGAAGTTTTAGATTTGTATAAAGAATAAGTTAAAAATTAGTTTGCCAAAGAAGTTTCACTTCTGACATGTGTACTTTGTACGCACGCACTTTTTTTATTTATTGTTTATGGGTACTCCTAAAGTCTAATAAATAAATTTTTAACAACTACAATACAAATACAATTTAATGCTATATTTTTAATATTTATTTAACTTCAATCATTGGTTTACGGGAGTACTACATAGTTCTAAGGATATAAACATAATCGCACACACAAAATAGTTATCAACTTAGTAATGATGATGCATTTCTCTCCAGCTCCCAACAGAAGTAGAATCCAGCGGTGCAGCAGAGAGTGAAGAGGAGTGGGGAAGTGAGACAAGGCTTGTACCCACCGAGGTATGGGAAGAAGAGCCGGTCGAAAGACTGGAACACAGAACTGTCACTGAGGAGAGAAGCGTTCCACAGGTACGTTCTTACGCCTACAATTTAAAGGGTTTTTCTCGTAAAAAAAATATATACCTATATCAAAAGTAAAAGAAGAATTAAAAAATTGGCGCTACAACCTCTTTAGGTCTTGGCCTCAGATTTCTGAATCTGTTTCATGATCATTTTTCAATCTAATAGGCAAGTAGGTGATCAGCCTTCTGTGCCTGACACACGCCGTCGACTTGGATCTAAGACATGTCGGTTTCCTCACGATGTTTTCTTTCACCGTTCGAGCGAATGTTAAATGCGGACATAGAAAGAAAGTCCATTGGATCACAGCCTGCGATCGAACCTACGACCTCAGGGATGAGGATTTGGAACTAAACATAGACAGGAAAAAGAATTAAATAGAATCCGTGCAGTTTTCATTGACATTGACGTATACAATTAAATGTCAAGATCATAATGAATTGTGAATTTTTGTTTTGTATGTTTCGATATGTCAATTACAGGTGAAAGCACTGTACGCGTTCACGGGTCAAGGCATATCCATGGCGAAAGGCGAGGTGATGTTCTTAATGAATAAAACAAACCCCGACTGGTGGTCTGTACGTAAAGCGGACCGTACGGACGGGTTCGTGCCCGCTAACTACGTGCGCGAGATCGAGCCTAGACTTGTACCGGTGAGTACTTAAAGCTGCTTTATCTTAGAGAAACTTCTTTTGCCTTCTCGAGCCGTATTTCCAGCTGCATTATAGCTCTTCCAACCGATATTTATCAGATACAAGTTGTGCCCAGCGACGACGAAGAGCTCCAAGTCTGGCACAACTTGCTGTTTGAGAACGTTTACGCTCCCAGTTTACTGCAGTAATATGCTTTTTAATTGTGCATGAACATTCTGTGAATGTTCTTTCTGATAATTCTTTTATTTATTTGGGAAACAAAACAGATACACCTCTATACAAAAAAAAGTTAAACATAAAATAAACACATTGGATATATCCATAAAAAGTTTCGCTTTCAAATTTAGTTATAATGGTGCAATTCGATTTTAATCGAGTGTAATCTGGAACAATAATAAACTGATTTCTTATAGACATTATATGAAGACTAATTGTCTTTTTGGTACTTTATGGATGCGATTTAGTCGAGACTTAACCCTAAGTAAGAACGTACGTACCCTTTTGCCAAATAAGTCTATACATATATACATAGGTCTCTTGCCCCAAGAAAATCTATGCTTGGCGTAGAAAACCTGATCTATCTCTAATCTAAAATAAAATATCTCCAGGTCCAAGTCCGCCGCCCAGAGAAGGTACGAACAGTCCAACGGGTCAAGAAGACTGTTCTAGTGAAGCAAGTTGTGCCTGTAAGGCGGAACGTACCAGCCCGAAGACGTGGAACAGTCCACCAAGCAGCTCCTGTCCCACCCGTGGGCGAACGGATGCACCATATAGACGCCCACTATGGTAAGTTTATTTGGTTAAACACTTAATCAGAGCAGTGTTGGCCTAGTGGCTTCAGCGTGCGACTCATACCTGAGGTCGTAGGTTCGATCCCCGGCTGTTCACCAATGGACTTTCTTTCGTAGCCGTAATAATAAGTCAATGTAGTATCCAAATATCATAAAAAGTGGATTTTGGATTTTTTTCAAATTCGACATTGTTCTACGATTATGACGATTTTGTCTACACCTTGTTCTACACAGAGGCCTCCAATTTTTCTAATCGTTCTTTAGCTGTTCGGATCCACATTGGACCCGCAAAATTAGTGAAATAGCTTTCATATTACTGAACTTATAATCCTTTTTTAGCGGAATTACTCCAACTCTCGGAGGCCAGACGTGCCCAACTAGAAGACGCCATTAAGTTATACAGCTTCTTCGCGGAGTGTGACGACTTCGACAAATGGATGAAAGAGAAAGAGAAGATGCTGAGAACTGATGACAAGGATGACAGCGTTGAGAATGCTAAGAGGAAGTATGAGGTAAGATAGAAAGTAAGAAACCCTGAAGCAGCGTAAGCGTTCAAACCCTGTCACCAGTGTATGTTTTACAAATATAAAAGTGTTGGGAAAGCCAAGAACTTTATGTTTTTCATAAGAGGCGGTTCAAGTATTACGGCCCCCTCTTGTCAGCAAAAGTAAGAAAAGCTCTCAAAGATGGTAGATACTCGTATTACTTTTGGAGGAATCCTCGAAAATTCATTTTATTTTCAAGCACAGACAATGTGTGGGTCAGGGACTGTTCAAGTATTACGTAACGAATTTTGGGGGGTCCTTTTGTAAAACGTTACGATGCGGGGCGGGGATTGTATTTTCGACTTTCCAGTACTTTACACCACATAATGGTAACTTTTAGTTATCGTCACTGGGTGGTCACGAAACGTATTACTATACTTGGGTACAGGTGGGTTAACATGGGGGGGGGTCTATAATCTTCAAAAATTGCGTGACGTAATACTTGTACGCTCCCTAATTAATGTGTAAAAAGTGTAAATTACGGTTGACGTAATCACCAAATAAGAAGATCAAAGAGCACCAATATAGTGTTTACGTAATATTTTCAGAAATTCGTAACCGACCTCTCCGCGGCTTCAAAACGTCTTGAACGCATCGATGCCGCAGCTGAAGAGCTGGTAGCGGCGAAGCACAGTCAGGCTGCGAAGGCCACTGCCAGAAAACAGCAGTTGAGGCAGCAGTGGGATAGACTACTGCGGCTCAAGCAGCAGAAGGAGAAGAGCTTGGAAGGAGCTTCTAGGTAAGTTTGCGTCACCCTATCTATGTTATACATAAATTCAGTCAGAAACTTCTTGATTATATAGTAATGTGAGATGGAGGTTCTACGTTCGATTCCTGGTAAACCGGAAATACAAATAAAAAAAACGTGTGGCACTCGGGGACTGCCACGGTAAACCTATTTCATAGCATTTTTTATCAACTTATGTAATTATAATTATTTGTTTATATTTTATTAATGCAGTATTTTTTCCTTTGATATTAATTCAAGTTTTTTCTTTGATATTAATTCTATCTACCACTCTACCAGACTCAGCTAACACGCATATATAGTCTGTCTCACTCTAACGCGTACTGGCTGCACGTCACGTCACCGATCTCGTCAGAGAGATGTGAATAGAATACATACGCAGTATGCGTTCTGTCCCGCTCTAACGCGTATTGGCCGCACCTATATTACGTCATCGTGTGTTAGGATTTTTACGTTACGGAATTTCTTGATTCGGTCGCCGCGCTCAAAGCCCGCGATAAGATCTATGCAATAGCTTAATAAAAAATGCGATATTCTTAACATACTAGCGTGGAACTCTTCAATCGAACTTGCGATGAAGCCTTGGACTGGATGTGTGAGAAGGAGCAACAGCTGGAGATAGCGTCGGCTCCAGCCGCAGATCTCAGAACAGTGCAGGCCTTGCAGAGGAGACACGCGCAGTTGGAGAGGGAATTGGAACCTCTGAGGGAGAAAGTCCATACTGTCACTTTGTTGGCTGATTCGTGAGTAAAATAAAATTATTTAATAATGTGGCATTTCAATAGAATTTTATAATAATTTGGTTCCAAACAGCACATGATACATATTTTTGGAGGTGTATGAACCATTTTTCTCAGCATAAACGTGAACTTAATGTTACTAGATTTTTAGTTCTATTAAATAACGTATTTGAACATGATATGTTTTTTGATGGGGATATTAAGTCTAAACTCTTTAATTAAGAGCACTGGGTTGACACAAAATTAATGAACATCAAGCATCTGTATGTACACAACTAATTTGAGTTAAAAAACGTACATAACCAAATACACACGCAATAAGTTTAATTTCAATCCCACACGGGTAATAACACTAATCATATACGATTTCGGGGCGAGTATTAACAACTTGCCTCTTGAGATACGCGAAATAGTAGCAGTCCCGTTTCGAATGCGCCTGCGAAGTTTTTTTGGTAAATGGACTCCAACGCAATAACAGCGTACAACGGAGGCGTGATATATTTTCCTTTTTTTATTTTTTCTGTCTCATGTATGTTTTTAATGAGAATTCATAATTATTTAAACTTAGCACAACTGTGATTTCCTCTCCACTTCTAGTGGGTACCTTAAAGGATGTACGTATGAGAGCGTATGCGTATTTGGGAAAAGTAGGACCTAGACTTTTGAGACGCGGCCTTAGTACTTTGGTCTACGAAAGAGGGCTTAAAACCTTTTTTTCTCTTTAGGGTAAAGTCTCAATACCCAACGGAGCGTACAAACGTAGAAGGTCGTCAGAAAGAGATTGAGAGCATGTGGGTGAGATGTCATGCGCAAGCGGCGGAGAGGCGCAGCCGTTTGGAAAGTGCTGTTGGACATCAGATATTTGGAAACAGCAGTGCTCAACTGCAGGATTGGGTCCAGGTTAGTACACGGGCCTCAGATCATTTTATACTCAGGTTGCAGGTTCGTCATGAAACCAAAAAGAATTGTGACACAATAAAATACCAATCCGATTCAGAATTACATGGATATAATATGTCAAAAACTACTGAACTGATTTTGATGAAATTCGGATTGGAACATATTTAATTTAAAAGGATTTTTGGTATACTTAGATAATAAATTAAATACTCTTATTCCAACAATATCATATACATACAGGTCAAACTAATAATTTTTCTATGAATTTCAGAAAGTCCGCGAACAAGTGGCCTCCGATGTAACAGCTAAAGATGTGGCAACAGCAGAGGCCCTTGTAAAACACCACCAGGAATTACAAGACGATATCAAAGCACACGATGACGAGTAAGTATTGCTATGAAAAACATTTGAAGTCTGTTAAAATAATAAAATATTGAGATTTTGACTAGGGCCCTGAGATACAAATCTAACATATATGTCATACAAGACAGCTCCGAACATGTATTTTAGTGTATGTACTTAAAACGTTTTCCCGAAAGATAATAATTTGTAATATTTTATTATGAACTATAATTATAAATAACTACCTCCTAAACTCTAAATCTATATTTTATTTTAAAAAGAAATAAATTTATAAAACACTCCCTATTCAAGCTTTAAAAGATTTTAAGTAAAGCTACCTTTAAAGTAGGACATGCCTATATTTGGACCTATGGGATATATCGAGTCGCATATGTCACATATATTGTCGAATCAATAAAATAAATCAGTGGCGCTTCAACCTTTTTAGGTCTGGGCCTCAGATTTCATACTGTTTCATGATCAATAGTTAATCTAATAGGCAAGTCCGCGATCAGGCTACTGTGCCTAACGCATGTAAGGCAAGCCGGTTTCCTCACGATATTTTTCTTCACTGTTCGAGCGAATGTTAAATGCGTACATAGAACGAAAGTTCATCGGTGCACCTCAAGGATGAGAGTCGCACAAGCACTTTACACAAAATCTTGACGTATAACTTACCCCTTAACCTTATGAATCAATACCTATTGAGTTTATTGCAAAGAGATAGGTAGACGTTTGTTTTGTAATAAATAATTTAAATAAAACATTTAGCATATATGACATTTACCTTTGAATAATTGTAATGTACTTAGAGGGGAGGTAAAACTTGCTGAGTTTCTTGCCCGTTCTTCTCAGAACAAGGCCTCCTGGTAGTTTTGCGAACGGATGGCGTAGTCTTGCTCTTTCGCGAATGTTGTAAACGTTTTTGACATTCATAAGCATGCGCTAAGACGCATCTTAACTGAATATACGTATTTTGATTTGATTGATTTGATAATGAACTTCATGTATTAACAGTCGTTTTTAAGTGTCCGTTGAGTGAACTGACAAAAACTCTGCTTCATGTCAGTTCCTCTACTGTAAGAAATAGGCTTTTTGTATGTTTGTTTGTGAAGTAATTGTAAATAGTTACCGCATTGGAGTAATCTGTAATGGTAGCTTTTTTGTTAAATAAATAGATAAACGAATAATAATAAAAGCTTCATTTATGACAAAAGGGTTGTGACAGATTTCATATATCGCTAGTCCCTGTGTTGTGGGTAACTAGAAAACAATTATTACGTGGTACATGTTTAAAACAGTTAAAAGTTAGTGTTACAAATTAAGTGTGTGAATGGGTGTGTATGCGCATGTATTTGAGAGTGTAGCTGAAAGTTGTTATGATCGTGCACAGACACATCTGTGTTAGTTTTTGAAACCTGAAAGTCATACCAAGTAGTAATTCCTATTAAATCTATTGACGAATTTTTGAATGTTATTTCTATTTTATAGGTTCAAAGAAGTGATAGGTCTTGGCAAACAGTTGTTGGGGAACAACCCTTCATTGACTGACGTCAGGGACAGAATCCAACAGTTGGAAGACGAGCAAAAAGCTGTCCATAGAGGTACGATATATTTTTGAGTTTATATTTTGGGTCCCAGAGCCGAGTCCGAATCAAGTTTAACAAGAAGAAGTTAAGTGTGAAAGAGTTTTCTAAAAGAACGATTATTTTAGAATGGCAAGAGAAGGACCAGTATTTGAAGCAGCTGTTACAACTGCAGAGCTTCAATCGTGAGGCAGATCAAATAGACGCCTCCAGCGGTGGGCATGAGGCCTTCTTGGACTACCAGGAGTACGGGGTGAGTTGAATCATTTCTTCTTCTTATCTGGTACTATGTGGTAGTGGTAATAGAAGGGGCAGATTTGATGCGCTTCACGACGTTTCATGAATCATTTATTCTTGCATAAAAATATTTTAAAAACCAAAAATCTTACCTGTTGTTTTGCCTTTTGTTTAACTTTCATTTTTTTGGCAAAATCGACTTATTAAATTATTGGATTTGCGTTCCCTAATCGCCATTATTTATTATATAATCTGATAAAAGCCATGAGGCTGATTGCAGATGGACTAAAATAAAAAAAAAATCGACCTATTTTATAATATACTAGATATCGAATTCAACTAGAATGTTCTCATTTACAATTCATTGATTCCATCTACTGAACTTTGTGTTAATTATATAGCTGAATTACCACGTTCATTCTATTCGAGGGGGAGGGTATTTTTCGTTTTCGTATAGAGAATAAATCTAGCAAGTTCAGGATCTGATCCGTAAAATTTATCTGCCTGCTTAAGTGGTGTCACCCTGTGGATTTGCGGCATTTCGTCAAGAACTGGTGGTATGGGGTGGAAGTTTTAGTTGAAAGAACCTAAACGCGATGGCCGTACCTGGCTAATCGCCGTGTGTTAACCGTCTGTCTGGCAGCAAATCGGCGTTCCGGAAATTAGTCCCCCACTCTCCATCTCCTTTTGTACCACGAAAAAGCTGTATTTTCTTTTATTTGTATATTATAAGAGCGATAACAAACATTTTCTAGAAATTTTCTAAATGTGTTCCATCCAGTCATCAGTAGACGAAGCTGAGACGTTAGTGAAACGTCAAGAAGAGGCGGAGTCCCGTTTGGCCGCTCAAGACGAACGAGTGAGTGCGTTCGCGCAACGGGCCACTGCGCTTGCGACCCAGAAGCCGGAACATTACGCGACTGAACAGTAAGTCATCAACCTACAAATAAATGCTAGAATTTCATATTCACGTATTTTTCTAAGTATGTGTATCCACAAATGTCTCGAAAACGTCATATTAAATCTGATATATAAAATTCTCGTGTCGCGGTGTTTGTAGTTAAACTCCTCCGAAACGGCTTGACCAATTCTCATGAAATTTTGTGTACATATTGGGTATGTCTGAGAATCGGACAACATCTATTTTTCATCCCCCTAAATGTTTGGGGTAGTCCACCCCTAATTTTTTTTTTAATTTGTAGATTATTTTTTTATATGATACAGCATTAAAAATACATACAACCCCTAATTTTCACCCCTCTATGATCAACCCCTATTTTTATTATAAATGATATACATGGCAAAACGACGTTTGCCGGGTCAGCTAGTTATCTATATAATAAAGCGTTTATTGCTGACACTCAGTGTTATATAATTATATAATATATAAACATTATTTTAGTTATATAACCTATCTTAATCTAATACATAAGATGTTTAGGAGATCAGTGCGTCCTGTGACACATAGGCCTCTTCCAGATGCTTCCTTTCTAATCTCTTTTTATCCAAGATGTGTCTCCTATTCTCTTTATATCGACTTCCCATCTCTTACTCTGTCTTCCTCTTTTCCTTCTTCCAGTGTTCTCAATGATAGACAATTCAGAATGGTGAGTGGTGGTGATCTTATTTTCCATTTGGTTTTGAGTGATTGATGTTTTTGTCATGTCGTTTCTGAGCTGAAAGGGAGCGGTCGACAACCCCCACGGTGACCAGCCGGCTTGGGGGAGGTGTATTTGATAAAAAATCCTTTGATGCTTATCCTTTTTTTTTGGATTGATCTTCCGGTTCCTGATGTGTTTTAATTGCTGTTCCTTATTTTTGTCTTTTTTTGAACTAAAATCTTCGATAATTTTTACTAAAGCCCCTTAAAAGACAAAGCCGGGGTTTCATTTTATATTATTGATAAACTATTTATTATTTTTCAGTATACTAGCTCGTCGTGCAGCTGTGCTCCAACGTAGGGAGAAAGTTCGTCACGCCCTAGCAGAGAGAAGACGGGCGCTTTTAGCTAACTTGGCCCATCAACAGGTAAATACACACATTGATTCACTTCAGCGTCGAGAACAAAATATATCTTCGCTAATGTTAGTTGAGCTTTGCCTTGGGGTTTACTTGCCCCCACGTTAATTCGGTCGTAGCTTATATTGACTAGCAAAAGAATGTTTTAATTAAAACCCGTTATTCCTGATGTCGATGAAAAATCTAAGTGTAGCTCTTAGAAGGAAACAATTTGTTCCTTGATATTCCACTCCTATTGGTTGATACTATATGTTACTCGTTCATAATGTAGCATTGGTGAAAAAAAGTTTATCAACACACAAAGTATCAAATCTTTATAATATTTATGTTACTATTAATTTAGAATATGTACAACGGCTGCGCGTTGAATCTCCAATCTGATGCACGGTTTTTATATAACAATACAAAAAAATTAAGCAACCCTCGACAACATTCGAGCTCCATCATCAGCTAATGGGTACCAGCATATGTGTTCAAAAGCTTTTGGTCACTAACCAATTATTTCCACGATTAATTGTTCCCAAATATAAAACTGTATTTTTTTCAGTTTGTAGCGTCTACCGAAGAACTGCAAGCGTGGATACAAGACAAAACACAAACAGCCAATGATCAAAGTTATAGGTAATATTAAAATATTTAAATAACGAAAAATTAATAGTATTTATTTATGTTTTGCTACACTTGCTACAGACTGACACCTATTCAACCACTTTTAGGATCTTGCATACGCGTTTATACGTACGTCGTGTACGTATAGTACGTACGACGATGCCTACTGACCCGACTTCACCATCCAATATTCCCTTGGGAATCCTAGTCATAACGTACCCACCCATACTGTTCACGTACCTATCACGCGATGTTCCACCAAATTGAACGCTCTCATTTCTACGGCGTTTATCTATCATTGTTTTCTCACACCCAAAATTCACTACCGTATTTTACCAGGAAATTAATAAATTGAAAACAGATTTAAGCATTTCTGTTATTAAAGGGAATTGGCCAATTTGGAGCGGAAATTGCAGAAGCACGAAGCGTTTGAAAGAGAATTGCAAGCCAATGAAAAGCAACTAAGGAACGTTGAAAGTGTAAGTATTGATTCTGCTTGTCATATGTTTCCGTGTTCCCATTCTGATCACCGCCTTACTGATTGAGGATTTCTTATTTATCATATTTAATTAATTTATTTTATAGTAACTTAATAAAATCATAATATGTTACTTAAGAAAACCGTTGTGGCTTGTATAAATGTAACCATAACAGCATATCAACTTACTTTTTATGTTGGTTAACGTTAGGCTATCTAATAACTGACCGGGTAGGGGAGCGTTCAAGTATTACGTAACGAATTTTGGGAGGGGGGGGTCCTTTTGTAAAACGTTACGATGCGGGGCGGGGATTGAATTACGCGTTATTGTTAATATTATTTTCTACTTACACCACATAATAGTAACTAATGAGTCACTACGGCGGTTACTGACGTACGGCGAGTTCGTGGGGGGGTCAATAATATCAATAAATTGCGTTACGTAATACTTGGACGCTCCCGTCCATTTATTAGCATCGGTAGAAAATACCTCAACGCTGTCTCGCCAAATACGTTTTTTGCTCTCGGCGTACAGAGCTGGGCTTCAGCTCGGGTCTATGCGTCATGCTCAACTTTTTTTTTATGCCATCAAAAAAAGTACTCGACTTAAGATGTGTTGAGTAAAATAATGTAATGGCTGCAGGTACTTTTTTTTTTTTAAATAGCCTCACGGAGCGTGCAGTTAAAAAAGGTTTTGTAATAACACCTTGGCGATTTTAAGAGGAGGGTTTTCCAGTTCTTCTCCTCAGCCCTTGATTTGAATGATAAATGTAAATTTAAAAGTATTTTATAAATAAAAAATGTACTCAGACGTTCTATATTAATAATTTAACAATAATTAATATTTAGTATATTATTCAATTATTAATTAATATTAATAATAATTATTATTATTTATTATTTTATTATATTAACATTTTCAATTTAATAACAAAAAAATTTTAATAACTTTTTAAGTAACAATAGGTCTTTGTGAAAAAGCATTGCTAGATTTCTTTGAAAACATAATTAAAACTCCTTTATTTGTTTAAAAGGTACTACAAATGTCATTATGGTCATTCAAAATTCTTGGCATAGCTGCTAACTTCACGCATATTCTATTTCTTTTTACTTGTAGATTGTCTTATTCCCATCTCGCTCGCGCACGCTCGGCGCCCATACTGATAATTTTGTGTCACGGTGCAAGCGCAAAGTAAAATTTCACTCTCATCAATTTTTCATAACGTGCCTAAAGAAGTATAACTTCAAAAACAGAATAACTTCACGAAGAAATCAGCCCAGCTTTACACGGTGATTGGAGTGACTACTCCACTACTAACACATATTTGAACTAGTAAAATTTATTAATAAAACAAGGAAATATTTTAAAAACAAATAACAAAATCTGATAGTTCGTTAGTTCTTATATCACATAACTACCTCACATATTTCTTGATTTGCCTCTGTTTTGACGTTTGAGATGAGAAATGACAGCAACATTAATTTCAGATTGGTCAGTCTCTTCAAAAATCCGACCCGAGTCGTGCTGCAAACATCTCGGAACGGCTCGACAAGATGCAAACCAGCTGGGAGCAGCTTGTTGCAGCTTCGAGGGACAAAGGCAGCAAGTTGCGGCAGGCTTCGCAGCAGAGACAGCATAGACGGTAATTCCACTTAAATTTCGTCAGAATCCACAAGTTTTCCGTTGCTATGTTCATTGAAATATCTTTCAAATTTTTTAAATATTTTTCTTTTACATGTAACAATACATTTTTGTACTTTTTAGTGTTATAATATACTTTTTAACATTACTATGACCGTAATAATTTTCTATTGGATATCTTAATCCAATAAAAAATATAGACTAAGCGCCCTATCTCACTCGCACCCGTTTGTTGCGACCTCGCGCTCGCACCTATGTGTCTGGCAAGATATTTACTTAATAGTAATATTGGAATGTTTTCCCAGAATTCATCAGTTTGATGAGCCTGAGAAAACATTCCCGAGGCACTGCAAAAGCATGGCAGTCGCAACAGCATCCTAAATGAATCTGATTTCGACTATTTGCCGGCTTTTAATTTGCCGTTAGCTACCGTGATTGAATCATCCGGATTTGTTAGGACATGTCGGAGCCTACGGGCCTTTTTTATCGGGAAGGGGCAATAATTGATGCTTTTACGCACGCACGGGTTTAGCCTTGTCGAAGTGGCTTGTGGACGCCAACTTCTTCCATTGGGCTGCCACGAGCTTGGTGTGACTTCGAATTAGAAGCCGCGCGCTTCTATGTGTGCGTTGCGTGTACGCATCTTGGTCTTAGTGTGATATTGTTTACGTCAACGCGAGTCTGACGCGTTACAACTTTATAGTGAGCGTTTATATTATTTTCAGTGCCGTGGAAGACGCCAAAGCTCGCCTGGCTGATTTGGAGCGAGAGTTGAATAGCGAAGAAATTGGCACAGATCTGAGAAGCTGCAAGAGATTGCTGAATCAACATCAGGTATTTCACTGTCAACTATAACAAAAACAGTGTAACACTTTATAACGAATATCAAGGGACCGAACATTTTCTTATTGGGAGTAAATAGAAAAAAATACAAATTTAACCAATTACAATAATTTATAATTTTATTACTATCAATAGGTAAATTATTCTAAACACATAACGCTTTTCTTTTACTGGCCATCTTGACAGTTTCAAAGTTTACGACTGATAATACACGATAGGTGACGGTGGTGCGTTTAGGAACTGAGACCAAAATTTTCTAAAGGCAATGTAATTTAAGAATAATGGCACACGTGTTAATGCAATTAACAATAACAAAGGCGAGAAGGCTGTTTATGACCTCTCTAATCTGATCTTAAAAACAATTACACTTAAGTATGTTGTTGATGTCTATATAAAAATATTTATTCGTTATAGAGAATGTCTGATGCGTTATAAAGAATAAATTAATGTATGGTTTTGTGTTAAACGAAACAAATGTAACTATTTTTACGTTATAGAGATATTTTCCTTATAACGAATTACGTTATAGAGAGTTAACTGTAGAAGAAACGAGCTGTGCCCAACCTTTATTATTTTTTTTTTTTCAAATTGGTCTAAATGTAATTTGAAGTAAAGTATTCTTAAGCCGCAATTACATTACGAAATCAAGCAAGAAATTAATTTCGTGACATTATTTTTACCTACAATTTCACGTGTAATTCAATATTTTCGTAATGCATACAATAATTTCAATGCAAATGAGTTTCGTGCCCTGCGTGATTTTTTGGAAATTAGTTAAATGCGACTAATGGAGATGCGACGTGAAACTAGTGTCGCGAAAGTGCCTGTGCTGTGCGTATTTTGATGTTATGATGCCACCCTGAACTCATATGATAATGACTTAAAACTATTTCCAGTTGACAAAAAACGCAGCATTTTAAGTTTATAGAGAAGCATCTCTTTAGCTATATTGAATAAAGAAAAAAAAAAATTGTGCGTGTACTAGGTGTACACACGTAAGAAGTGAAACTTCTTTATGATCTTGTTTTTCGAAAAATGATCTACTATATGCAACTTTACAGAAATTCGTTAAATTAGATGAAGTTTAACAAAAGGCTTTTATTATCATAGACATGAATACAAATATTTCATTTTACTTTATTACTACGAAGATTATTATAGAATTTCATTAATTGTTATAGAATTATTACTATCATTGAAAAACGTGACGATTTGCTACAAAATTTCTCCCATACGTCGATAAAGAAATTTCATTCCAACGCCGATAATGAAGTTTGACTTCAAAAAGCAACATGGCGCGTAACCGAAAAATGTGACGCGTAACCGAAAAATGTGACGCGTAACGAAAAAATGTTACACTAAATTTTTTTCCAACCTCGATAAAGAAGTTTCACTTCAATAAAGCTTTGACGCTGATGGGGCCATGGCTACTGCGACACTAAATTTACGAAATTACTTTCGCATATATCGAAACTACTTTCGTGAAACTGATTTGCCATGCATGCCACTAATTTCGTAATGTAATTCCGGCTTTACGTCTCTTTCGTTCAAATTGTGTCAACGCTGTACTGAAATCAGACAAATGATTGACATAAGTGAATACGGTGTGTAAGATAAAAATTCTTTATAGGCATTGGAGCAAGAACTCACGCAAATGGAGCAAAGGGCACAAGCCCTGTCAGTCCAAGGAGCGGACCTGGTCTCCGGCGGTCACTTTGACAGCGCTGCTATTCAGAGGGATTGTGCTGCGTTGCAAAACGCGTGTGCAGCTCTGAGACCTAGAGCTGTCGAGAGGAGGAGGGCCTTGGAGAGTAGTTTGCAGTAAGTTCATTACAATCAACTTTGTGTTGGTAATTTAAATCTTTTATAATTAGGGGGTCCTTTTGTAAAACGTTACGATGCGAGGCGGGGATTGAATTACGCGTTATTGTTAATATTATTTTCGACTCTCCACTAATACACCACATAATGGTAACTTTTAGGTATAAATAGTCACTGGGTGGTCACGAAACGTTTTACTATACTTGGGTACAGAAAAACGTTACAGCGCGTTACATGGGGGAGGGGTTTCCAATAATCTCCAATAATTGCGTGACGTGCTTCTTGCTATATGCCCTGCCCATTGAATAATAATATTTTTGTTTTTCGACTTATTATTTAGCTTTTTCTTTTGTTTTTTGTTTTTCCAGCTCTCATGACCTTATATAATATTTTATATACAATATACATATGTAATTTAATTTTGAGTTAGTTTTACTAGATAAAGTATACTCAATGAGAATATACTGTGAAATTAATTAAGATTTCATTTAATATAAAATGACTCACAGATTAATTGTTTTGAATATATTATTTATCTTATCCTCTTTATTTCCATAATAAATAATATTAATCAAGTATATCATATAAATTATAACATAATATGTGCATGCATTTAAAAAAAGGGTGCGTGTACTTATGTACGCCCGTAAGAAGTATACTTCTATTGGCATTTTTGAAAAAATAGTTTTTGATTGCATGCAAATAATTAAGTTACAATTAAATAATCAAAGACTGGAAAAGGAGTCATTAAAGTCAATAAAGTTCAGTTTACATTTGAGAAATTAATTAAATACATATTTATTATTATTCTCTTACATTAAACAAATAAAACACTATTTATCTTTAAAACATTTTTATTTCATTATACTATTTATTTTTAAGTGAGTTAATTTTTTTTTTTTTAAAGACAATTCACTAACATTGTCTTAGTCCCATGGTAAGCTGGTGAAGCTTCTGTGTATAGGTAGCTGGCGTAATTCGGATATCCATACATATTATAGATAGATAGACATATAAATACATATTTCAAACGCCCAAGATCTTTAAAGCACAACAGCCAAATGCTCATCACATCGATGTTCGTCTCAGCCGGGGATCGAACCCGAGACCCATGTGACTTTGCAGTCAAGGGTACAACCACTTGACCAATGAGTCGTCATAATGTCTTCATCAGGATTTCGGGGTTTGTAATTTTAAATTAATCATTACTTGGTTGTGCATCTACGAGGCTTTTCCAAAACTCTTGCTTCTCTGCAACTAATACAGAGAAATTAATTTAAGCTCTGATTTCCATGTCAACACTTAAAAGTTTTTGTAATTCATATTATAATTTTCAGTCAGGTTTATATTAATATAATTAATAAGATGTGTTAAATAAATTGTAGCACCTCTACGGACCTGATAGTAACATCTTTTATTCTATTTAGAGATAGAGATAATTTAAATATAATACCGGTGTCTTCCTTGTACGTTTCCTTTGGAGTTGCTATGGGGCCAGTCTTGTTGTTCAGTTGGACATGATTTTCTTTAACCTTTCTTTAATCCTACAAAATAATGAAATTGTTAAGAGTTGTCACTGTATTGCAACCTTTGTTAGGCTCTTTAGTATTGAGAACAGTTAGTGTCCAACCTGATCTATTACCTTGGCGATTGTTGGCTTCATTTGCTTTTGGATACCAATTGCCGTAATGATTTTATTTCGGTAATAACCCGAAATATGTATAGCATCTATTAATTTAGTTTTCATGGTGAGTGGTTCGCACTAAGGTGCTAAGGTGTATTAACCCAGTCCATTATAGAGCTTTTGGGAATGGGCGCACTAATGGGCCGGAAGTCAGAAACGGTTACAAGTGCAACATGGATGTTTTGAGGAATAGCAATAACTCTAAGCTACCCTTCCAGGAATAAGTAATGTTGTACCCTAGCTTGAAGTTGAACCTTGAACAATTATAATATTTATAATTAACATTCCTACCTCGACACATCACAATCAGTGCAAAATCTACTTCAGAACCATTGTGTCTCGAGAAGGTGATGGCTGGCTTTGTTCCACATCCAGGTTTTGATGTTTCACGGCGATAAGATGACAGCTCTTTTTTGATTCAACTTAGTGCCTCCACTGATTCATCAATTGTTTTATCACTGTCATTATATTTGGCAGATTAAATCTGGATGTTTGAATAAATAATGTTATTGATTGTCTTCCGAGCAGGGATTATGTTATTGTTAATATTCTTTTCGACTTGTCCAAGCCTTCTTTTCACCTCATTATGTAACTTTGAGGTTAAATCTTGTTCTCATATTGATAAAGGGCGTAATTTTTCTATAAAGTTGCGTAACAAACGAAAAACGTACAGCACGTACATGGGGCATGTTTCAGTTTTAATCCCCAATAATTTCTGACGATACTACTTGCGATAGCCCTGACCTCAATTGTAAGCTCAGAAGGTTAATAGTTTTTTTCATTATTTAGTTTTATTTTGTTTTTGTTTTTCAGCCTCATAACTTGGTATATAATATTTTTTATACAATAATTAAAACTCCTATATTGTTAAAGGTAACTGTCATGTTAGTTTTCAATTGTCATGGTCATTCAAAATTCTTGTATAGCTGCAATGAGAATATACTGTGAAGTTAACTTAACGCATTTCATTTAATATAAAATACTTTAGTTAATTGTTTTGCTATATTATTTCATCTTATCCTCTTTATTTCCATAATACAATTAATATGTCGCGCGCGCAATCAAGTATCATCATATAAATTATAACATAATATGTGCATGCATTTAAAAAATAAAATTCCAATCATAATTAATAATTTTAAATGATAAATTAATTTAAAAGAATCAAAAAAATTTTTTTTTTAATATCTATATTCTATACCATGTTTTTGTACATAGGCTACACAAATTAGCAGCAGAGGTGACAGGCGAAATAGCATGGGTCGACGAGAGAAAAGCGGCTGCATCATCCACAGCCCTGCCTCAAGATCTGCACGCTGCTCAAACAGCTCAAAAGAAGCATGCGAAATTGCGAGCGGAGTTGCAAGGACGGAAACCGTTGGTGCAACGAGTTCTAGATAGGGGTGAACAATTGCCGAAGAATCCGCAGGCTGACAAGGTATATATAATATATATTTAATAACAGTTTTATATTATTACTAGCTGACCCGGCTAACGTGTGTATTGCCATGTATATTATTTCTATTACACATTTTTTTAGTTCAATAAAAACAACTATGTACAATAATAAAAAATAGGGGTTGATCGTAGAGGGGTGAAAATTAAGAGTTGTATGTATTTTTGTACGATGTATCATAAAATATTAAAAACAAAAAAAAAATCGAAAAAATATTACTTAGGGGGTTTAAAGATAGATAGTAGCCGATTCTCAGGCTTTCTGAATATGCATTAAAATTTCATAAGAATCGGTCGAGGCGTTTCGGAGGAGTATGGGAACGAACATTGTGACACGAGAATTTTATATATATAGAGATTTAATCTCATATCGATAAAGCTTCATAAATATAATAGGCTATTTGACAGTACGATACTTTACGTTGTCGATGTCTAAATATGAAAATATTTCTTCGTAATAGAGAGTGGCTGTTCCGTTATAATGGGTTTTGTGTTTTTAAAACTAACCAATTTTATTAACGTTATAGAGAGTGTTTCGTTATAGCGAATATAAATATGTATAACAATATACACTGTACTTAAAATAAAATAGTACTACCGGCTTATGGCAGAGTTTCTGTTTGTTAAATTGTTATCTTTTACAGATCAATCAACTTTGCAAAGAGCTCGAAAGCGCTTACTCCGAAATATCTCAAGCGGCTGATGAACGCGCGGCTCGACTTGAAACAGCGCTTAAAGCTCAACAGTTCCTGCACGATGCGCTGGAAGTGGACTCTTGGTTAGCGGACAAAGCTGCTGAGCTGGCCAGCGCTGATGTTGGAAATGACAGACATCGTGCGACGCAATTGCTGACCAGACACAAGGTATGGCTACATTTTTATCACTGTATAAATGGGATTTGAAAAAACTATTTTGAATAAGAAACTGTTCAATAATAAATTAATATCTAGATCTAGATTTTTTTAACGGGTAGCTGATGTTCAGTGATATCGACGTTCATGGATACTCAATACCAGAGGGCTCGCGAATGTGTTGTCGGCCATTTAATTATGAATTATTTATTAACTCCAGCATGAACAACAGCATTATAATTTTAAAATATCATCGACCTATTGAAATTAAACATACTAATCAATAGATTGGCGGTCAAGACTAGCACTTTTAAAAAGGTGTGTCTTCGCTTAGTTCTACGTTTTGGATTATAAAAATACTGACTAAGCAATAAATAATTGAATTAAAAATCTTAGATAAAAGGTCATTATCTAGTTAAATAAAGTTAGTTTAATTTAAAAATAATAAAAAAAATTATTTCTCTTACATTAAGTGTAACAGAAATTCTATTATTATTCGATGTTGTTTTTAAAATGTCCATGACGTAGCATCTTCCGTGGTGCTCGTCTGTTAATTTTGTGTCGACCGTCACGCGCGCATCGTAAAAATTATACTCTCATCATTTTTCCCTAACGCGCCAAAAGAAGTATAACTTCAAAAATATTTTTATATTTACATAATTTTTTTAGTGGTGATGTTTCCTTAGATATAATATTATAATACAATTCCACCAGGCGGTAGAATTAGAGCTGGACACATATGCGGCTATAATATCGGAGATGGGCCACGTGGCGGGAGCCCTGGCTGCAAGTGGAGGGCCGGAGGGCGAAGCACTAGTGGAAAGACATGAACAACTGTCCGCCAGCCTTGCGAGGCTGCAGCGTAGAGCTGCTTTGAGACAGGCTGCATTGGTTGAGAGTGTTTGCAGGTAGGTTTATTTTTTAACTTTTTGCATAAGAATTAAATAATAATATTAACAATAAGGATTATATAATTAAGAAGAATATCTGACGTAGCAGATGTCACAATGAAAATAAATAAACTTAAGTGGAAATGGGCGGGTCTCAGAAGAGAGACAGAAAAGTGTAGCAACACAGTATTAAACTGGTGCCCAAGGTACAATAACGAAAGAGGAAGACAATTTAGAAGTATAGACCAGATATAGGAAACAGCAGATGGTACATGGCAAGGTGGCACAGTGTAGACAGTAATGGCGGGATTGGGAGGAGGTCTTTGACAAAATATAATAAAAAATACATACATAATTTTAAGTCGAAGTAAGACATGGGGAGAAATTGGCTGTGCCAAAAATCATTCTGGAACTGTTTAGGAAAAAGATCTTCCGACTAGAGACTTCAAAAAGCTATTACTTTTGGAAAAAATTTACTATTCAATAAATGATTATTTGCGTGAGACACTGTAGTTGATATAAATTTAATAAAGTATGATATAATATGTACTATATAAATAATATAAGAATTGACCAATTCATGTGACTAATAATGTAAAATGTAAAATTCCTTTAAATACAAATTTGCGCGCCATTGTGTGTGGCAGAATATGCGAACTTACGATTGTACCACCTTACACATTTGGAAAATAGATAAAGATAGAAAATAGATATCTAGAAAGAATGCGATGATAGAAATATAAATGTATTTAAATGTATCTGAAAAGAAAGGGTTTTTATTCTAATTATTAACAATAAACTTTAAAAAATTCGCATGGGCGACCTCATCGCTACTAAGCGATCTCTCCTCGTGCTTAATATAAACCTAATTTTTTTTAAGTAACTCTCAATAATGTTCCAGCTCCATCATTAGAGCTCAGCTCAGTCGTAGCAGCTTAGATAGGTGTTCTATAAGTTATATGCTCATATAAATATCATATACGAGGAAGTATCATTGCTACTTGCTAAAGATTCTTTAATTATTTCAATAGATCGCAACCAGAAGAATATTTTTGTGATGATACAAAAGAAGTATGACGTCCACAAGGGGTTAAGGAGAATAGAGAGTCGATAGATGCGTAGAAGTTTTTTTTAGGTCTAACCAATCACCAATCTTGCCAGGTCACGTTGCAAGAATAATTTACCCTGGTTTCTTTTCAGACATGAGTACTTGGCTGAAAGCGCGGAACTGGAGAGCTGGATACAGGAGCAATATGGAGCTGCCTCCAGCGAAGACTATGGGCAGGATTACGAACATCTATTGGTAATATATTAAACATAATTTTACTTTTGTTTGAATGTCTATTATGATATCAATAATTTAATTATATTCAATAAAAATGAATATAAGACAGGACAGGACAAATTTGGTCTATTTTAAACTTTTTTTTATTTAAATACTTGCAATGGTACGAACCCATTATCACTGAATAAATTCTCGTTAAACGTAAATAAATCAATAAAGCTTTTTATAAATTTGAGGAATATTGAAATGATCGTAATCCTTGCGATTGATTTGCTCCAGTTCAAACAATTTGTATGACTCAAAACTTGGCGATTTAAGAGTGGCGGAGAGTTTCTTGCCAGTTCTTCTTGTCCGCTCTACGCCCTTGACTTGCGAACTGGTAGTAAATGTAAATTTAGAATCAATTTAACATCTTTTCTCTTGACGTTCATAAGTACTTGTTTACCTATATGAATAAAGTTTATTTTATTTATTTATTTATTCCATATCCTTATTCTATCTTTACAGTACCTAATTACTAATTCGATAGAACGACACAATATTTACACCCACACCAATTAACCTAGATAAAAAACATTAAGATATATATACCTAAATCTTATAACTAATAATATAGGAAGCAACTCTTGTGAACTCAGCCAGTGTACAAACAAACAGGTCTACCTCAACAGAAATCCTATTTATTATAATTATTGCTCGCGTGAGTGGTGCTTCGCTAACCAAGTTAGAATGTGCGCGCGGCACATCCAAAAGTTGAGACTTCCGCCTCAGGTTTCTACTTGGTACCCGTAGACTCAGTCTCTCCATTATGTCCAGATTATGGACCCGACCCGTAAGTATCTTAAATACATACACCGACAAGGCTAGCTCTCTTCTGAGGCGTAGCTGGTCATAGCCTACCATACCCAGAACAAACAGGGTCGGGTACATAAGCGGATACAATGGATACACTCCATACAGTCTCTTGTAGAGGTAACGGGTGAATTTATTTTGTATTCGCTCTAACTCTAAAGTTATTTTGAGTTTGATATGCTCCCTATCACCAGGTTCTTCGTTCGAAATTCGAGGAATTGCGACACCGTGTGGAAAGCGGCGCGGAACGGTTTAGCCAATGCGAGGAACTGGCGAAGAAATTGCTCGCATCTAACAGTCCATATATTGGCGACATCGAGGCAAGACAGGAAGCCCTTGGGTGAGTTAAAGCTCAAAAATTCTAGAACAATTAAACTGGTTTTGAATGAAACCAGAGTAAATGTCGTGTTTAGATCATAAATTTATGTTTTTTCTATTGTCAGTTTACGTATGTAATGTCAATCTCAAGACGGATTTATAGCCGATTTCTTTCCCATAAAATTCACGTGTTCCAACGAAGCTGACGCCTTTCTTAAAGTATTACTAACGAAGGACGCCGCAGTGCTCGCAATTCTGCTTCGCTTCAGCACAAATTTGAGCGGAGCGAGTGTTCAACTCAATTTTTAATGACTTTTTAGTTTTAGGTCTCCTTCGAAGTTGTTTTTCCGCTTATTTTGTTATTTATTCGCAAATATTATTGAGTTTTCATAGCCTACAGCACGGGAAATTTTTCCATCTTTAATTTAAAACAAGAATTTTCAAAATCGGTTAAGCCGTTCAAAAGCCTTAGTGTTTGTACAGAGTCTCATAAGAGTGGGCACATGGGAGCTTCGCTCCGCTCAATAATAAACGAAGAAATCAAATATTTAGCCAGAATAAGGCATGGCGAAAACGTCTGAAATGATTACACAAGTTATAAAATTTACAATACTCGGTATACGTTCTGCACAGCTTGCTAGCCAGTAGACTGTAAAATGGGTGTTTAAAATTTATATGTATTGAATGTCAGGTATCTGTATAATAGTATATGTAATGTATGTATGTATGAGTGAGTGTGCTCTAACACATAAATAGTAAATATATAAATAAGTACGGAATGTCTGCACCAAGAGACCTAAGGTAACAGACGGAGCCCTGCGGGTAGGATCAAAGATTCGAGGTGGTGGGATTATCTCAGCTACCGGGCAGGCTCACCTCGATAATTTAAGCCTTGAAGTAGTCTTCGCCACTTTGAGAGGAAACGAGAAATGAATTAGACAGAGAAATATTCAAATCTGATTTATTATTCAAAGACATTATCTTTAATACTAATTACACCTATTCACACATACATAACATTATTCTTGTGAGCTGTTGGAGTGTTGCCCACCTTCAACTGTTAAAATTTCGAACATCCGTGAGCCGTGTCAGCAGTTGGTCAATATTCAAATGAAATCTGAACACGTTCTTTCGAACGAACGAACATGAACGCTAAAAATATTTTTATTTTCCAGTGAATCTTGGCAACGTTTGGTAGAACAAATCGAGTCCCGCGCCCGTCGTCTTCACGCCGCGGGTGAAATTCACCGATTCCACAGAGATGCGAGCGAATTATTAGCTAGAGCTGCCGATCGCCGCGCCCAGCTGTCCGAACCGGCCCCGCCCAGGGACCTTAGGGCGGCCGAAGCATTGCTAAGGAACCACACCACTGCGGAAAATGATTTGCTGGCCATCGATGCGCAGATGCAGGTAAAAACGCCTTTTCATTTCTTAATCTAAGAACAGTAATTTCTTTCCTTACAACGCATTTTCATATTACGCGATTTCGGACCTTCTTCACGGATATTCCACTATATAAAGCAGGGATTGCACACGTTATATTTCTTATATGGGGTCATAGAAGGGCGTTATTCGAGAATAGTCATACAACGCGTTTCCTATAACGCGGAAATAATCTACCGTAGTTTAATATTGTACTCCACCGTAGTTTAATAATACTAAAAAATCAGGTCTGGCCGCAAATCCAACCAAAATTTTTAGCTTAGGTACTTACATATTTTCTTACTGTCCATAATATCAACTTGATCAATTTTTCCAGGTGTTACAAGAAGAAGGCTCTCGCCTCCAAAAGCTCTGTCCAGGTGGTAACGAGCAGCAAATAGCATTACGTCAGCGAGCGCTGTCAGAGGCCTGGAATTCCCTTCGAGCTGCTGCAGATGCTAGAAAGACGGTGCTTCATCATCATCACCAATTGCAACAGTTGTTGTCTGAGGTACGAAATTTTTTTGGAGTTGTCTTTGATGTACAAAAAAAATATTATATATATATATATAGCACGGTTCTCAGCTAAAAGTTAAATTCTAGTTCAAATCTAAACTACTTCGGAAATATTCTCGTGACATTTATTTGGAGCCCGTTGGCCGCAACATTCTGACGGACCCCGCTGCAGACGCTAAGCCTTTTAAACAAATAAAGTCCCTTTTTAGTAAAAAGGAGATTTGTAACTGCTGGCTTTTCGGTCACAGATCTGTAAGGCTAGCCCGTTAACCCGTCACTCGCATCATAAGTCGCTACAAATTCAACTCATGAGTACTATACATACATATATAATTATATACTTAACAACAAGCACACACTCACTCACACACACAGCACACACACACACACACACAAAAACACGCATGCATAGAATAAGTTCATAGAATCGTCAGAGAAACTATTAGAATTTTTGAAACATTTTCTTTATTTTTTACCGGCTTTGCTTATTAGCTGGGTTTTGTTTTGTTTTGTATTCTTTTCTAACAACTGTCTCAATATTGTATAAATAAGGGAAGTAGCGAGTCAACCCCAACACAAGTGAGACACAATATTAATCCTATCCCTAGAATCGTATTAAAGTCGTCTTGCATGTGATATAAGTAATCTAATCATGTATTTTTTGAACTATATCTTACTAACGGACCCGACAGACGTTGTCCTGCGTGATATTTCAAGCGATTAGAATATTAAACAAAGTATGATCCGACTGCAGTGCTGTCTGCTGGGCTGATTTGTGAATCTAAACCATCCAGAGCGCGACCTAAACGCATACAAAAAAAGATTTAGCGAAATCGGTCCAGCCGTTCACGCGTGATGCCGTGACCAAGGGAAATAGGGATTCATTTTTGTATATAGTTTTATAGATAATTAGAATTAAAGATATTTTCAGTAAGAACGAAGAGTTGAATCAAATTAATGAAGGATATTTGTGCACGTTCCACTATGTGGAACCAGCTGCCCACTGAAGTAATTCGACTTAGAGTATTTTAACGAAAAGAGCGTACCAATTTATTAAATTCCGGCAACGCACTTTCGAGCGTTCTGTGTATACACACAGGATACCCATGGACGGCGGTATCCACTTAACATCAGATGAGTCTCATCTGATAGTCTGATTAACAGAAAGAAAAGCTTTATTATTCATCACAGTCTTTCAAATTGTGTTATCAATGTAATGAAAGGAGACCGCCAGTGGTTGTCATGATACTGAATTATAATTTCATATTAATGTAAAAAAAATACAGATCCGTGACGTAATGTCCTGGTCAAGCGAACTGCGCAGTCAAATGTCAGCGAGTCTTGGTGCTCGTTCAGCGGCGGCTGCGCAGGCGCAACGAGCGCATCACGACGCCCTGCGCGCTGAGATTGACGCGCGAGACGACACTTTCAGGGATGCGTTGGCCCACGGACAACAACTTGTTGATGATGGACACCCAAATGCACAGGTACAGAAAAACACCTTTAAACTTATGAAATCATTAAACTATAATTGATTAGCATTTGTTTATAATTTTAAGGCATTTTTTTAATTCTGTAATGACGTCGTTTAAGATGTATTTATGTTGGTATAATTTTCTATGCGTTTCATACCTCGGTTCGTAGGTCTATATGCGCTTTAACACTCGCTCGTACGGTGAAGGAAAACATCGTGAGAGAACCGAGACTTAGGCTCAAAAAGTCGACGGTGTGGCACAAAAGGTTGATCACCTACTTGCCTTAGAAATAATTACGGAACATCACAGAAATAATTAATTGTAAATTTAAATCATATTGTTCTATAATAGAATTTGTATTTGTACAGTTAATCACATAGACCGATTATATAATGTCACTAGCTGTACCACGCCACGCTTCGCAGGCACATTGTGATTGAATAGTTGAGAAATGAGAAACAAAACAAATAATACATTTCTTATAACTTTAATTTTGCAATACTTGTGGAAAAAATGTAAAAAAAAAAATGGTGCTTGTACTTTATGTACGCGCGTAAGAAGTTATACTACTTTGGCTTTCTTTATGTTTTTTTAAATATTAAATAATTAATAATAAATATTTAGCGTTAATAATTTAACAATATTTAATATTTAGTATATTATTCAATTATTAATTAATATTAATAATTATTATTATTTATTATATTATTAATTCAATTTAATAACTAGGTATATTTTATAACCTTTTAACTAAGTAACAATAGGTCTTTGTGAAAAAGCATTGCTAAATTTCTTTGAAAAAATAATTAAAACTCCTTTATTTGTTTAAAAGGTCATTATGGTCATTCAAAATTCTTGGATAGCTGCTAACGTCACGCATACTTTTCTTTTACTTGTAGATTGTCTTATTCCCATCTCGCTCGCGCACGCTCGGCGCCCATACTGATAATTTTGTGTCACGGTGCGCGTGCATCGTAAAATTTCACTCTCATAAATTTTTTATAACGCGCCTAAAGAAGTATAACTTCAAAAATTGATAAATATAATAAAATAAAAATTAATACAAATATCACGAAATAAAATATTGACTATAGCTAACTTCACGGTGTCGGTCCCTGTGTCACAAAAAGTGACGGTGTGCGCGGGCATCGTCCAAATTTACTCTCATAATTTTTCCCTAACGCGCCAAAAGAAGTATAACTTCAAAAAGCTAAAAAATAATCATACGAAATGTCGTGTCTGATTATCAAACATTTGACGAATAGGAAATAGAAGAACGCTGCAACGCGTTGGTAGACGAGCGTGGCAAACTCCACGCGGCGTGGGCAGCTCGTCAGGTCGCCTTGGACCAACTGATCGATTGGCATTGCTTCCTGAGGGACGCTAAGCAGCTCCACGATCTATGCACTGCGCAGGAGGCGGCTTTGAGTAAGTGATTTTAGAAATCAATATATCTAAGACGTTTGACACTTCAGACGTTGATTGAATTTGGTATTACACACATGTTCTAAATAAGAAAATCACCAGAATCGGTTGTTTTATTATAAATAAATTCAATTGCAATCAAAAAAATACGAATTTCCACCCGTATCCCGTCGTCGTTCCACATCAGAGCGTTTCTTAAGGCAGTTTTTGCCGCGCACCACCATGCGGAAGCAGCCGCCCATTGAAGTATTTTCGAACTATTTCGATTAGGCTCTTCTCCTTCAAGAAAAGAGCGTACCAATTCTTGCAACGCACTCGCAAACCCGCTGGAATTGAGTGTCCATGAGCGGTGGTAACACTTTACATCAGATGAGCCTCCTGCCCGTGTGCCCCCTTTTCTATAAATAAATAAATGAAGTTGGCTCTTTTTGTGGCAGATAATCCGGAAATTTCATGAGTATTTTAAATTGTCAGCCTTTCTTGTAAAAAAATCAATTAAAAATCAAATCAAATTATTATTTTACCAAAAATTTAGCACAACAAGAACCCGATTCCACGCTGTACTCAAGCAGTCTTTATTAGAATATTTTTTTCCGTACCAGCAAGAGCAAAAGTTGGGTTCTTCCATAAAAAAGTTCTCTTTCTTATTGACATGTACGAACTTCGAGCTCAGAAATTGAGCTCTTCCATATAGTTCTCATTCTTATTGTCATGAGAAATGTCAAATTTGTTCATTGTAGTCGCAAAATCATTTTTTATAAAAAAGCATCTTGCTTAAATTAAACTTAGTTGAATTAGTTGTTATAAATATAACTTAATAAATTTGTTTTAGGTACTGAAATATCACCGACCCTCAGCGTGGAAGAAGTCGAGAATTTACTGAAAAAACATGAAGCGTTTGAGAAGCTTCTTGCAACTCAAGTATGTATATTGTCTCTTTCCGTCATTTTATTTACGCTGTAATGAAAAGAGACAGAAAGCTTTTGTTAACACAGTGCAATAAGATTTGGTTTTCATTAATTTATATATCGTAGAAATAAGATACCTTTTTATATATAAGTACGTGTCACGTTGCTTGTCCGCTATGGACTCCTAAACTACTAAACCGATTTTAATCAAATTTGCACACCATGTGCGGTTTGATCTAACTTAAAAAAAAGCTTAGCTTACATCTCAATTTATACCCGCAATATTATTTTATTGCAAAGTATTTCTTTATTATTTGATAGTCACAATTCTAACAGATGGCGCTTTGTTGATAGTAATTACCAACCTTTCACATAAGCTACAATTTAATGGCATTACCACCAAAAAAGCATAGTGTTTGTTACTTACCTTGAACTATACAGTTGATTGCTTTGTCTAGGCATTTGTACAATATTTTTTTATTTATTATTTGTAACTCCAACACCAAATTTTAGAGTTTTTCAGATATTTAATATTAATACATGTTAATAGGATGAAAAACTGTCAACACTGAACTCCCACGGCGATAAGTTATTGCAACAAAACCATGTCGAGAGCCAACGTATTGCAGACGAACTGAGAGCTATCAACGAACGAAGGAAGAAGGTAATTTACTAGACTTTGTAGACGTAAAAACTCGAATAACATTATTTTTTCTGCAACAGGAGGCAAACGAGAAAAAGGCTCACCCAAATGAAGGCTTGCGAGGGCGTTGCTGGAAATTATTCCTTCCTTAACCTATTAATAACTAAAATAAAAACACCCAGCCCAGGAGTTTCATAATTAAATAAAACACAATTTTTTCAGTTATACGCCAGTGCAGCAGAGCGTCGCGCACGTTTGTTACGCGCGCGTGCACGTGCTCAGTTCAGTCGTGACGCGAACGAAGCGCGTGGCTGGCTCGCTGATAAATTGGCGATGCTCAACGCCCAACATGGTATGTATTGAATGTTTGTATGTAATGTAGTAAGTCTCGGGCGGAATATGGTTAAGGAGTATTAAGAATATCCATAGCGCTAATATACTGCATCATGAGCACACCCCATATACATACCATCACGTACATACCCTTATACCCTTTACTGAGAGATACGACTACTAAGAGAAAGAAGAGAGAGTAAGAGATCTGAGTGTACTCCTCCCTCAAAGGCCGACAACGTACCCACTAAAAATGGGTGTCTATGGGCTGCGATGACTGCCTTTTTGGGCGTCCTGTGAGCTCGTTTGCCCCCTATTATATATAAAAATACCCCGCTTTTACACCATCACACAGCACAGCCGAATTAAGTATTACTTAGTTAATTTTATTGAATTATTTTTGAGAATTTTATCCTTTTTAAGTTTTGTCAAGGTTTGAACCTTTTTGTATATATGATGTATTCCATCTTTGGCTATATCTTTAGTATTTTTTTGTTGTTGTAGGTAATATACATGTATTAGCAAATAAATAAAGATTTAGTCGTATCTCTAATTCCAAAATTTTGACTTTTCGGACATTAATCAATTGTAATTTTTTTGAGGCATTTTTTATTAGGCTTATTACGTCGTTGTCTGAGTGCTTAGCGTCATTTATGTAAATAATGATACCCGGTAACACTCTGAATTTTGTATTGAGGGCCGGAGCAGAACAAATTCATATTATGAAGATTCACAAATCCCTTTTGGGTCTTAAGCAAGTTCCCTAGCAATGTTTTCATTCATTCATTGAAAAATTAATTACCTCATCAGGTTCTTGCTTGCTTGCTTATCATCTACAAAAACCCATTATGTATTTCAGGCGTAGGAATGAAACTGAATTCAAATTATACACAATATTTTTATTATTATTACCAATACATCAAAACATGTTCGTTCAAGCTGAACGTATTCAAATAATTAAACAGGTGAAGTAACAAGCCTCGAAGACAAGATGAAGAAGCTCCAGAAACACCAAGCGTTCACAGCTGAATTGGTGGCAAACCGGGCTCGTCTCCAGGAAGTGGAGGAGTTGGCGAAACAGCTAGGACCTGAGAAGGAAGTGGTCCAAGAGTTGCAGCAGTTGAGGGAAGACTGGCGACGATTGGAGAAAGCTGCGGAAGAAACTGGTATGTTTTTGCAGTTGTGCAATAGGCTAACAGGCAGCCTTATTGTTAACAAGGGATCTCTTCCATAATAGTAAAGAAAAAAAAAGAAAACTTCCCCTTCCCAGCCTTAGGGCCACTCAGTGAGTAAACTGGTCCATGACCCTCACTTAAAGCAGTGATGCCAGCTTGGGGGTTTCCACACAAGTTTAAGGGGAATCAAGGTGTACTGGGGTTTTTTAGGGGGTACATAATACAAGATCCCAACCAACAAATTAAACCAATTATCTAAAATTCCAATCGTGTTTATACCTGAAATATCAAAAGCTATATCTTATACTATTTTTTTATTATTCATATTTGAAATTACCTTTCAAACTGAGTGTAGAACAAAACCTTTAGGAGTATTGGAAGTTGGTCCAAGGGGTAACATTCTGTAGGAGTTGACATCGTTTTCTTTAGGTTGGAACAGTACACCAACCTTCCTCCATCATATTGTGTGCAATAATGTATAAATATTTTTTCTATTGTCTTAAAAGTAGTTTCCCTTTATCTTTTCATAGTTGGACCTGCAATAGATTTGTTAAATGATAATAAACATTTTCTGCTTCAGGGCGTGGATTGGAGGAAGCGCAGGATATTCTGGAATTCAACCAGCATTTGGAGAAAATTGAGGCCTGGATAAGAGATAAGGAAATGATGGTAAGTTAAATATGTAGGAATGTATATAACATCTTAATATATATATTTCTTGTGTGCGTGTGTATGTGACTGAACTTCTCTCAAACGACTGGACCGATTTTGATGAAATTTTTTGTGTGTGTTCAAGGGGATCTGGGAATGGTTTAGATTCACAAATCAGCCCGGCAGATGGCACTGCAGTCGGTACTTTCATACTTTGCTTAATATCCTAATCGCTTTAAATATCATGCAGGACAACGTCTGTGGGGTCCACTAGTATTATATATATATAGATGAAACTTTAACGCTTTTCTAAGTTATAATTAATTTAAATTATAATTTTCAATAATAAATAAAGAATCCTTATTCGAGTACTTCATAATCAGAATTTCATTATGTCCATGTCAATATGTTTAACATTAGGTCACGATCTCTGAAAGAGTGAAGGCCTCCTCCAAATTCTTCCACTTGTCTCTCATCCTCGCTACCATTTTCCAATACTTGTCCGCTGAGTTTCATCAGACGTCCGTTTCACAACTGAGCGTTTTCTAGGGCAGTTTTTGCCACGCACCACCACTGTGTGGAACCAGCTGCCGACTGAAGTATTTAGGGCTCAGATTTATTATTAACATACTTTTTTATAATAATAACTAATTTATTTCAGATTATATCTATATGTAGTTGTAGAGTATGGGAGCGTTTAAGTATTACGTAACGAATTATGGGAAGGGGGGTCCTTTTTTAAAACGTTACGATGCGGTGCGGGGATTGAATTACGCGTTATTGTTAATATTATTTTCAACTTTCCAGTACTTTACACCACATAATGGTAACTTTTAGGTATAAAGAGTCACTAGGTGGTCACGAAACGTTTTACTATACTTGGGTACAGTATTGTATTTGGGTACAGAAATCGTTACGGCGCGTTACTTTGGGGGGTCAATCTCCAAAAATTGCGTGACGTAATACTTGAACGCTCCCTTAGTGAACATAATCGACCTAATTATACGTTTAACAGGTCCAAGCCAACGAGGTGGGTCGTGATTACGAACACTGCAGCGCTTTGCTTCGTAAATTGGACGACCTGGACAGCGACATGCAAGTTGATGACAAACACGTCAAAAACGTGTGCGCACTAGCCGATAAATTGCTGAAACAGGTGATTAAATATATCTACTGTAAAATTGTAATAAGGGTATTCGAGATTTATTAAACTATTCACAAAATATATACACTATCCTTAGAGTACTATACGATAACGTATGATATACAATATCGCTACTGTGAACTAACTCTGCGATCATATAAAGATAAGTCAATATTTGGAGACAGCATTCAGTGCTGTTCATTTATTCAGGATCTGTGTAACAGAATGGTTCTGGTCCTTGGTATCCATCTAAATAAATATGTCAAAATTATACTATTAAAAATTATAGAACGATTTCAGAATAAAAAAACGACGGGTTGCACTCCGGGAGTGCCGGCAGAAGTAAAACCTTCAATATTAATGTTGTGAATTTTTGATATTTTGGAATCGTTAGGGAATAATTTTGCACGAACTGCTTTTATCAGTATAAAAGTACAGAATACAATTTTTATTTATTGAACTATGGTACACAAACATGACAATTTATATTACATTAAATACGCCGCGCAAGCTGTCTACTCTTCATCCGTCTTACGAAATTTCGATCAGGTCACGTGTCCTGACGCGAGTTTAACATTTTTTTACCCCATTCCAAAAAGAGTGTACAACGCCGCTAAAGAAGTTTTCCCTTCAAAAATCATAGGGACATCCAACATCTATTCTCACAAAAAATCTTTTTCAATTCGAAACAGTGTTTAGGTTTATTCCTCGAATAAAGGCCCATTTAGATGGAGAGAGTTTCTCGCACGAGAAATCGTACGCAACTATCACCAGGAATAATTGCCATAGCAGTATTGTATCAAAATGTTTACATACAAGCAAGAATTAAATTCTCACCTAAGATTATGTCGTACGAGAATCGCCAGTGATTTATTGCTAGGCGATAATTTCCTGCGTCTGTTTACACATCGACATTTTAGTAAGAAGATTCTTACGAGAATCTCGACTAGTATAAACACGATCTCGTATGACATTTTTGAAGTGAAACTTCTTTATCGAGGTAGGAAAAAATTTAGTGTAACATTTTTTCGTTACGCGTCACATTTTTCAGTTACGCGCCATGTTGCTTTTTGAAGTCAAACTTCTTCATCGGCGTTGGAATGAAACTTCTTTATCGACGTATGGGAGAAATTTTGTAGCAAATCGTCACGTTTTTCAATGATAGTAATAATTCTATTACAATTAATGAAATTCTATAATAATCTTCGTAGTAATAAGGTAAAATGAAATATTTGTATTCATGTCTATGATAATAAAAGCCTTTTTTAAACTTTATCTAATTTAACGAATTTCTGTAAAGTTGCATATAGTAGATCATTTTTCGAAAAATAAGATCATAAAGAAGTTTCACTTCTTACGTGTGTACACCTACTACACGCACAATTTATTTATATTCATACGAGTATCGTACAAATCGTTTTAAGTGCGAGATGTTTCATTCGAGTTTAGTAGGGTATTGTTGCAAAAATGTCACAAAAATCCTTTTAATTTTGGGGCTGCCAATAATATTAAGTTACTTGAACTTTATAGAAGTTACGAGTGTTTGTTGAAAACGGAAAAAGAAAATTATAAAAACCCATTTTTTAACCCAAAATCTTATTTTCGTTTAATCATAATCAAAACACCCTCATGCACTGCACTCATGGTAGCAACGGGCACAAAATCTCGAAATACGATTATTGTTTTTGAAATTCTGTTTACACGGACACAATAAACTTTTCATGGCGAGGCAATTGTCGCCAAAGTGGAGGAGCAATTGGTGTGAATGTTTAGACGTAGAAACTTTTTTATATTCTTTCGATAATCGTACCATCGAGACGAGAAACACTCTCAATCTAAATGGGCCTTAAATTAATTGAACTTTATAGAAGTTTTTTTTTTTTTTTTTTAATAGACAATTCACACCAATTGACCTAGTCCCATGCTAAGCTGGTGAAGCTTGTATTATGGGTACTAGGCAACGGATACACATACATATTATAGATAGATATATAAATACATATTTAAACACCCAAGACCTAAGCACAACACCAAATGCACATCACATCGATGTTTGTCTCAGCCGGGGATCGAACCCGGGACCCATGGATTCGCAGTCAGGGGTACTAACCACTAGACCAATGAGCCGTCAAAACTAGTGTAAACAAGTTACGAGTGTTTGTGGAATACTGAAAAACATTTGCATGTTTTAGGGTCCTTCTCAACAAGCAGACGTCATCAAGTCAAGACGGGACGCGTGTCTCTCAAAATGGCAGGCGTTGAGTGGAGCCCTACAACGGTACAGGGATAGACTGTCAGCGGCGCTGCAACTGCATTCGTTCAATAGGTAAAGTGTTACCAGTTACAATTAGTAAAAAGTAAATTTGTCTTTGGGAGCGTGGCAATTTTTGGAGATTATTGACCCCCCCCCATGTAACGCGCCGTAACGTTTTTTTGTACCCAATAGTAAAACGTGTCGTGACCACCCAGTGACTCTTTATAGCTATAACTTACCATTATGTGGTGTAAAGTACTGGAAAGTCGAAAATAATATTAACAATAATGCGTAATTCAATCCCCGCCCCGCATCGTAACGTTTTACAAAAGGACCCCCTCCCCCAAGTTCGTTACGTTATACTTGAACGCTTCCTTTGAGGCTTTTCAGGCAATGCTGCTAGTATCAAGCAGTGTTTGTATAGCTTGAGCGTGTGCGTCTCAGCCCTGAACTCACGCGTTCGAAACGTTTGTGCGTGCACCTTACTTGTCTCTTTCTATGGGCGCGTTAACACTCGCTCGTACGGTGAGGAAAACATCGTAAGGAAAACGACATGGGTAGCCAAGAATCAGCGTGTGTCAGGCACAGAAGGCTGATCATATAGTTGCCTTATCAATCACGAAACAGATTCAGAAATCTGAGGCCCAGACCTAAAAGGTTGTAGCACCATGAGATTTTTTAAATTTTATAAAAAGATAATTAAATTGGACCTGTACTTAAAGTTTCCAAAATAAATTTGTAGGTTGATAGACACTTTTGGCACAGGTGGCCAGATAGATCTTCATTCTCCAATGTTGTGCAATTCCATCACTATCATATGCAGAATAGTCTAACCTCCTTTTTTTAAGTGTGTTAAAATGTCAATATAACATGTATGTAATATATCACATTCTCTTGTAAGTAACGTATTTTTTGGTATTTTTTTCTTCAGGGATGTAGAAGATACAGCGGAGAGGATAGCGAAGAAAGCCGCTTTATTCAGCAGCAACGAACGTGGACGTGAGCTGCAAGCGGCTTACGAATTGAAGAGAAGACATCAAGCGAGAGCTGCTGAGGCTTCCGCTATTGGTGATAAGATTGAAGCACTTAGAGCGCAAGGCACAGCGCTTGCTAAGAGGTAAGATCGAGATAGCAATCTTAAAAGAATGTATGAGACAAAATATTAACGTGCTAAAGCAAGAGCAAGATAGCAATCTTATAAGAATTCATGAGACAGAATATTAACTTCCTAAGGTGTAAGAGCGAGATAGCAATCTCATAAGAATTTATGAGACAAAATATTAACGTGCTAAAGCAAGAGCAAGATAGCAATCTTATAAGAATTCATGAGACAGAAAATATTCTGTTATATTCTTGGGAAGTTAATAAACTTCCTAAGGTGTAAGAGCGAGATAGCAATCTCATAAGAATTTATGAGACAAAATATTAACGTGCTAAAGTAAGAGCAAGATAGCAATCTTATAAGAATTTATGAGACAGAATATTACCGTCTTATGATGTAAGAGCGAGATAGCAATCTTTAACAATTTATGACACAAAATATTAACGTTCTAATGAAGAAGTATGAGCGAGCATCATAGCAGTTTTTGGGTTTTGTTTCTATAATATAATACTAGCTGACCCGGCAAACGATGTTTTTCCAAAAAATTCAAGTTATTAACAAAAAAAAATAGGAGTTGATCGTAGAGGGGTGAAAATTAAGGGTTGTATGTATTTTTGTATGCTGTATTATAAATAAATAAAAACATTCATGGGGAACACCTGATGTTGTCCGATTTGCAGACCACACTGAAATGTACACAACATTTTACGAAAATTTCCATTTCGGAGAAGTTTAATTACAAACGCCACGAGAATTATATTTTAGATAAACGTTAGACGTATTGTGCCTTTTTTGTAGGCATTATCAAACTCTATAAATTTTTGTCAGAATCATATATGTCTTTTGCTTTGCTCACTTACAAATACATAATATATTCATTGGGTTAATATATATGACACTCACACACTTGGATTTCTATTGGTAAAAGATATTTCAATATCGGTCCAGTTGATCCAGAGCATACTTTCTTTGATTTTTAATCAGATTTGGCTATATATACTTTAAGCAAGAGCTTAGATTTAAATAAAATAAATAACGTTTATTAGTAATCATAACTATCAAATACAATTACAATTTTCTTAACCTGCATAGTTATAATAAAAATAAATAAAAATAATTAAAACAATTTATAATGTTTAGTCCCTGTGGCAGCACCTTTAACGCTGGCAGCATTTCCTCGCTGTATTGCGATACTTATTCATTGAGGGAGGAAAGCACCAGCTCTGGGTCACTGGTTCTGTCTACCAGACGCCAACAAAAACCTTTAATCTTTTATTTTCCTATATATTACTTATTCCTTTTGTTTTAAACATTTATGATGTACCACGGGAGAGCTGTAGTCCATTCACCTATAATTGTGGCACCTAGCAATCTCAGAAAAATAAAGCCGCAACTAAATTTAGTTTTAAACAAAATCTACATAGGGTAGAAGTTCAATTTAAATTCTTGTATTTTTCTAGCCATCCAGACCAGGCATCAGAGATAGAAGAAAGTCTAAGCGGCTTGGACGAAGCCTGGGACAGGTTGAAACAACTTGGAGCCAAACGAAGCGCCTTGCTTGATGATGCCATTGCGGAACACAAGTTTGAAGACAGTCTTAAGGTATGTCGACTTCACCATCCTTGTGAGAGGCTGGCCTTTGAAAACTATACAAGTCTTGTGGTAGCAGATCATGACATATACAACGTAACAAACTAAACTATCGAAAAAAACTTATGCATGAGTGGTTGTGTGTGTAAGGGTGTGTGAAAGAATGTAATTTAAAGTCTTACCTTAAATGGCTATGGATACGAAATTTTCTGTTGCATTGTAAAAGGAACCAAAGCCTTCCATCACGGATAGAACATCTTAATATATATAAATCTCGTGTCACAATGTTTGTCCTCAATGGACTCCTAAACTACCGAACCGATATCAATCAAATTTGCACACCATGTGCCGTTCTATCCAACTTGAGAGATAGGATAGTTTAAATCTCAAATTATAGTCGCAATTTTAATTTATTGCAAAATATTTGTTTATTATTTGATACAATTCTAACAGATGGCGCTGTGTTAAAATTATCAACGTTTCACATAAGCTGTCATCTACCTTTCACATAAGTTCTCCTACCGTTTCCCTTGAATAGTTTACTACTATGTAATATGACAAAAATCTTAGCCAGAGCAACGCTTGGCCGAGTCTACTAGTATATATATATATTATTGTTTCTCTGAGAAACCAGGAATTTTAGGTTATTCGTCATATGACATGACTTTACGGGGCTGTTCAAGCGAAATGTTTGGAAATTAAAAACAAAATAATCAAATATTCAAGATGAGTATACTTTTTTTAGGAATTAGAGTTATGGGTGTCAGAAACTGTAAAGCGCATGTCTGGTGCTGAACCTGAGAGCGTCTCCCATGCTGAGGGTTTGCTGGAAATGCACCACGAGAGAAAGGTGTGTTATTTTGGTTAACTCCCAAACATATTTAATTTTCTTTCTTTATATAGAACGTTTACACCCGGAAACATTTTGTTTAGAAGTTATACTTCTTTGGCGTAACAAGATCAAAATCTATTCAAATATTTTATCCTACGTTTGTAGAAAAAACGACACTAACAATAGAAAAAAGGTATTTAATTGAAAGTTTTATTATAACGCATTATCTAGTTAAATAAAGTTTATTTAAATATCACAAAAAATTCTACATAATTAAAGAAATGTACATTTTTATTTTAAAATGTTCAATATACTTGAGGGTGTCGGTTTTTTCTGACGGTGTGCGCATCGCAAAAATTTACTCTCATAATTTTTCCCTAACGCGCCAAAAGAAGTATAACTTCAAAAATGTATCCCACTTTTACAATTTGGCACGCCTTGTTGTAACTTTCCATCGTTGGGCCATCTGCCATATTTTGATTTCAGTAAATTATATCTTTGTTGATCTGAAACAATTGAATTAACATCAAAAACCTGACTTGGTGTATTGTTTTTCACAGGCTGAAATCGATGGACGTCAAAAAGTAATCAGTTCCCTTCAAAAAGAGGCCGATCAGGCGAAGGAACCGGAGAAAGTAAAACGTGTAGAGAAGCTGTCATCGACACTCGATCAGGCCTGGCTGCAGAGGAAGAATTACTTGACTCAGGTATATTTTATTTACTGGATGTGGTTAAATTGTGTGATTAGATGATATCGGTATGTTATCTAAAGCTGGCGGCTTCAACACATTTACACTATGTGCTTGTGTAGTGTCTGTGAATAGCGCGAGGCGTTATGTCAAATTGAATATGCATCATGAAAAGACTGCTCGTCTCTCTCGCGCTCGGTCAAGCTTATGAGTATAAAAGAGACAGTTATTGTTTTGCTTTTGCTACTGTTTATGTTGATCTTTACTGTACATGTTGATCTTTTTTCAAACATTAACAGGACAATCTCGTGAAATGGTGCACAATGTTTTTAATTATTTTAAGCATCTTAATAAAAACAGTTTGATGAAAGAATGTTATTTTTAATTTGACATCAGATGCGACTGGTATTTCTAAGGGGCGTATTGAAAAAATAGTTAGTGAAGTAAAAGTGAAGTGTGTTGAGCTAGATGGATTATGTCGGAAAATGAAAAATTATTTACACAAACTACTCTTTTACGTTCTTGGTCGGGCTTCGAACTTTTGGATCCACCCTCGTATGCACATAATATTTATATGAATTTGTCACATTTTTATTTATTTTACAACCCACCCAACCTTACTAAAACCAGAGTATACTAAAATATATAGCTTGGCAAAAAAGTCATATTTTTAAACAGTATGTATAGTGAAATTGCATTAGTGTGAGTGCTGTGAACGCGCCAGCTTTCGATAACCGACCCATACAATGACACGAGAATGTAACAGGTGCAAAGGTATGCAAAACTAATTGTGGACTTGAAAAAACTATCAATTTCACTACAGAAATATAACTTGAGAAATCTCGTAACAGGCGCACGAGTTGCAGCTCCTCAACGAGCAAGCGAGGCAGGTGGAAGATTGGCTCGCTGCTAAAGAAGCCTTCCTGAACAATGATGATCTTGGAGAAAACTTAGATGGTGAGTTTATTAGCTTTTAAAGATAACTTTATATCGTATTCCTAACTCCTTTTCATAATTCATGTGCATTTTATAATCAAATCAAAATCTTAATCTATCATATTATTTGTTTATTAAAGTACACCACATAATACTTAAATTACACGCCCTTCACACAGTGCTTTATCACTTGTCCCATCACATCTTTAGAAACGTTACAGTCGACGCGTTTTCGTAACAATATATTTTACAAAAAATATCTCACTTCCAAAATAGAGAAAAACAACTACAAATTTTAGTTTGTACGTAGTTTCCTATAGCTATTTATCGCAGAGTAAAAGTTATTTTTAAGGCAAGTTGAACATACTTGTAGGGAAGAGACTTTTTTTAAAAATTAATATATAATAATTAATACGTTTACTAGGAAAAATCTTACAAAATAATAGAGACAATGTCCTAATCAGATCGTTCTAGTTGTATATACAGTCAAACCTTGGTAAGTGAGAACTGGATAAGTGAGCAAAACTCTATAAGTGAGAGTAATAGCCGGGACCCGTCATTTTAAGCTCCCAAAACCTCTATTAGCGAGAAACAGAAACCTCTGTAAGGGAGAGTAGTTTTTCCCTCATGAGCCTCCGTAAGTGAGACTGCTACTTATCTATACCTCTATAAGCGGCAGTCGAGCTTTATTTATTTATATTATTTAGGAGGAACTATAGCTACAATATACAAAAACCCAAACGAAATTGACGTATTTTTTAAAGTGTAAATAAGTTCTAAATAAAATAAAATATATATGTACATAATATATGTTGAGCACATTATTCACATAATTTTATCATATTACATATTTACCTACTACATTCGTACTCGCTGTGACTTGTTATTGCTGCTGCTCTAATAGAGGGAAACGCGACTCGGGTTAGTGAGAAACCTCTATAAGCGAGAATGAGATTGTGGTCCCTTGAACTCTCGGTTATCCAGGTTTGACTGTATACGTATATGTCATGTGGGTAAAGTGCGAGCACAAAAGACTGGCCAAAGTCAAGATGGCGCCTCGACCCCATTTGAGGCATTTGCTCTGTTCTGATTCATATTCATTAACCTTTATTGCTGACACCCAGTACAATGTAATAACAAATATTTAAGTTACATAAAAAAAACACTTAATTCTAATACATAAATAAAACTTAATCTAATACGTCACTTGACCCGTTTTAGGTAATCAGCGTGTCCTGTGACACATAGGCCTCTTCCAGCTGTTTCCATTCTTTTCTGACATTGGCTCTTCTTGTCCAAGTTGTGCCTCCTATTATCTTTATATCGTCTGCCCATCTCTTGCTCGGTATTCCTCGTTTCCTTTTTCCATCACGTGGTTGCCATTCTGTAATTATTTTTGTCCATTTCAACCTGCTATCAATATCAACCTAATATCTCGTCATGTGCCCAGTCCAGCGCCATTTCAACTGCCTTATTTTCTTTATAATGTCTTCTAATTTGGTCGTTGATCTGATCTCTTCTGCTCTTTTTCGATGTCTCAGTGTTACACCCACCATGCTTCTTTCCATTCCTCTTTGGCATGTTCTCAACTTTAGAAGATGTTTCTGAGATAAAGCCCAAGTCTCGCAGCCGTATGTAACACATGGTAGGATACATAAATTGAACATCTTTTTCTTAGCTACTATTGGGAAGTCTTTACTTTTAAGGACTTCCTTGAGTGACCAAAATCTCTTCCAGGCGCAAGACACTCTTCTTTCTATCTCAAGATCCATTTGGTCATGAAATGATATTATTTGCCCTAAATATACATAGTGATCTACATATTCGATAGCATCTCCTCCTATTTGTATCATAATAGTTTCTCTATTTGTCATTATTCTTCTGTTCTGGATTGGTCGTAACAATATCACTTATTTTATTCGTTAAGTAATGATTCCAAGTTATGAAACAATCAAATAATTACAAAAAAGATCTTATCAAAATAAATTATAATTCTTAAAAGTAATAGGAAAATCTCTATTATTAACCAAAGCAACCATAAAAATCAACAGTCAATTGACACGATCAGAATTCCTGATAATACGAGCATTCCATGTATATATTTTAAAATTAATAAATAACTATTATTTTTCAGCGGTGGAAACATTAATCCGGAAGCATATAGAATTCGCAAAACTGCTGGAATCTCAAATCGGTCGAGTGGACGAACTGGAGAAGTTCGGTAGCAGTCTTTTGGCGAAGCAGCATCAGGACTCTCCGTATATTGAGACCCGGACCAAGGCTATTCGGTCAAGAGCTAATAAACTGAAGGTATTAACTATTTTCTTAGATGCATCGTATTTTTCTCGGAAAATCTTTTAGGTTTTAAGCTTTCTGAAGCCTTCATTTCCTGTGTCCTTTTTGTGATCCATCAATTTGGCTGTGTGTGTGTGTGCGTTTAGATTTGGATGAGCACTCAGAGTAAGGGAGCGTTCAAATATTACGACTCTTTATACCTAAAAGTTACCATTATGTGGTGTAAAGTACTGGAAAAACGATCCCCGCCCCGCATCGTAACGTTTCACAAAAGGACCCCCCCAAATTCGTTACGTAATACTTCAACGCTCCCTAAGTTGGATCCATTTTTTTATAAAAAATTTGTTAAAAAATTAACTTACCTAACTGATTACGCAAATATTGTTTTAATGAACTTATCTTAATATAGCATTAAGGTAAGTTAAAGTTTATGATATAATATTTATAGACCGTCTGACCCCTATGAGAAATGTCGCGCGAACATACCTATGACTTCTGTATGTCAAAATCTGTAACGTTTTTTGACATATAAATGTCATAACTCAAGTCTTTATTAATATAATTTTTTTTTAGGAATCATGTGTCATTCGAGGCAAGAAATTGGAACAATCGAAACAACTCCACCAATTCCTACGGGATCTGACTCACGAACGGGAATGGATTGAACTGAAGATGCAGATCGCGAATGATCACAATTATAGGTACAGTACATCAGAAATTGCGTGAAGCCCTGTAACACTGAGTTTTGGGGTTTTCATTGATACTATTTCTTTATAGATTTTTTTTAAGGTAAATTTTTGCGTCAATCTCCTTACCACACCACGAAATGAAAATGCATATTTAAAAAAAGTGCGTGCGTACAAAGTACACATGACAGCAGTGAAACTTCTTTGGCAAACTAATTTTTTTTTTTTCAAACTAATTTAAGTCTTGTTCATGTTTATACAAATCAAAAACTTTAGATTTCCGAGACTTAGAGGGAGGGAAAAAGGAAGATATGTTAAGAATTAAATGAATTTAATTGTCATTAAAGTATTAAAAATCTGCGTTTACTGCACAAGACGTTATGCGGCAGAATTACGACTCATTGGTCTAGTGGTCAGTACCCCTGACTGCGAATCCATGGGTCCCGGGTTCGATCCCCGGCTGAGACGAACATCGATGTGATGAGCATTTGGTGTTGTGCTTAGGTCTTGGGCGTTTAGATATGTATTTATATGTCTATCTATCTATAATATGTATGTATATCCGTTGCCTAGTACCCATAACACAAGCTTCACCAGCTTAGCATGGGACTAGGTCAATTGGTGTGAATTGTCTTTAAAAAAAAAAAAAAATTGCAATCTAAAGTTCTAATATGTAACTAAACGAATACATCAACCAATAGCGTGTATTTTTTCTCGATCTCCCTTACTCTCTCTCTCAATCTTTCTCACTATAGCTCTCTCCCACCTCTCGCTCCATGGCAATGTGCGTGATGCGACGTTCGCTCTATCTCAATCGGTCTCAAGCGCTCTCTCCCTTTTCTTCGACAAAAACGCTGCACATCCTCATGACGCTAATATTATTATTGCGTTTCATCGGTAAAAAATTACCTCCGCCTAAAAAAGTTTCACTTCAATAATTTATTAATTTAAATAAAACAACACAATATACCAACGCTACACCCTTTTAGGTCTAGCCCTCAGATGTCTGTTTGTTCCGTGATCTTTGTAATAGTAGTTTAATGTGTCGAACGTTGAAGGCATATACGAGCAGTATTATACGAGCTGAAATTAATCAACATACATAACTAGAAATTAATAAATATAATAATAATTATACGTTATTTAATATTAAAAAAACCTCACCTTAAAATATAATAACTAAAATATATTATTAAAAGGAGTCCCTTTAGGCAAGGTCCCGAAGATACTGGCAGCGTTCCCCCTTTGAATAGCTAGTCTAATTCTTGTTCGAGGTAGCTGCCAGATCTTCGGTCTCCTGTGATGTCGACTAACCCTTTTTTTTAAATAACTATTTTTGTATCTTTCTATATTTGTAGAGAATTATCAAACCTTCAGTCAAAGATGGAGAAACAGTCGGCGTTTGAGTCCGAATTAGCTGCGAACAAACGACGCATTGATGACGTAGCTGCTGCAGGGGAGAAACTTATTGGTGAGATTAGCCGTTTACCGCAATTTTATCATTTTAAGAGAATTCACGTCACGCGAATTGAATTTTCAAATCTAAAACTCTTTCCAAGTGCACGTTGCTACGTACGCGGACGTATGACGTATGTATTGTTAGCTTTGCGGTCTACCTGCATTAATTCGGTCGTAGCACGATGTTCTATAGCCTAAAGCTTTTCTAGAAATAGACTTTTAAATGCAAAAATTTTGTTAAACATGGTATCAAGGACTTTTTGGTAGAGATTGATGTCTTATATTAACTGTAGAACATCACTTTCGTAATTATATAACTAGGTATATACCTAATACAATCTTTTTTGAAAATATTATATAGCTTTTGTTCATCAAAGGTAACGTAGGGTTGTAATAGAGAAAAACATTTTCAAATCAGTCCAGTAGTCTTGGACTCTAATCAATGCAAACAAACAATCAAATCTTTCCCCTTTATAACATTACTAGCGGCCTGTCCCGGCTTCGCACGGGTGGACATTTATTTTGTAAAAAAAAAATTTGATATTAATATTTTCATTAATATTGTGGAACATTTTTTTTCTATTATCTATCGTTTTCGCATCGCATGCGATGGTTATTTTATAGGTATTTCTTTTTTAATAGGGATCCTTATTTTTTCTTTCAATTAAAATAGCCTATCAGTGATAATGTAGCATTCAAATGGTGAAAGAATTTTTAAAATCGGTCAAGTGCTTCTTGAGCCAGTTCGTTACAATCATTCTTACATACCAATCTCCCCTCTTTATAATATTAGTATAGATATGTATTATAATTATGTTACTTATATTTAATATGACTGATTATGCAGTTCCTTGTACATCTTATACGATTTTCATTACAAAATAATTTATTTATTAAAATAAAAATTAAATAAAAATTTGCTAAAAAATCTAGCGAAAATTCCAACTTTGTATGCAACAGATTGCATTTATATCAAATGTGTCTCTCCACTTTATCTGACAATCTCTCAGTCTGCGATTACTGGTAAAAGCAGTCGAAACTTCAAACTTTGCTCGTCGAAGCTTCAACACTTCTTCAAAAATTGGCACCAAGGTTTATTAATTTATATTACTTATTACAGAATCAGAGCACTACGCATCACAAGAGATTGCAAGACACGTCGAAGACCTGGAAAATCTGTGGAGAGAGTTACAGGTTTGTTCTAATTTATATATTTTAGCATTGTAATGATATAAGGAGGAACAAAATCTATTTTAGCACTTGCATAAGTGTATACAAATTTGTCAGACACGAAAAGTCCAAAGATCGAAATCTGTGAATAGACATATGTTCATGATCAGACCAGGCTTGACGTCCGTTTCACAACGGAGCGTTTTTTAAGGCAGTCTTTTCCGCGCATCACCACTATGTGGAACCAGCTGCCCACTGGAAAAGAAAATTGTGTACCAATTCATCAAGCAACATCAAGGGAGCCTCCTGCCCGTTTGCCCTCTGTTCTATAAAAAAACTTGTGGCACTCGGGGACTGCCGGTAAAGCAGCATAGCATTTTTTATCAACTTATGCAATTATAATTATTTATTTATGCAGTATCTTTTTTTCATATTAATTCAATCTACCACTTTACCAGAAACACGCCTATATAGTCTATCTCACTCTAACGTGTACCGGCCGCGCTTATGCTACGTCACCGATCGGAGAGAGAGATGTGAATACGCAGCATGCGTTCTGTCCCACTCTAACGCGTATTGGCCGCACCTATATTGCGTCAACGTGTGTTAGGTTTTATTTTCGTTACGGAATTTCTTAATTCGCCGCACTCAAAGCCCGCGATATTATTTATTTTTTAAATTTCTTGTTTTGTTTTAATATAGCACGCGGCGAAACTCCGATGTGATAGATTGCAAGAGGCGTACCAAGCCAGGGTGTTCCTTCGTGGCCTGGACGACTTCATCATTTGGTTGGATGACGTTGAGACGCAATTACTCAGTGAGGATCATGGTAAGTAATGATTTTCTTTTGGCTATTTGACAGTACGAATAATAAAGTCTAATAAAAGTTAAATCTGTGTAAAATAAGGCTTTTTAATGTGGAGTAAAATAACTTATTTTAATGTGAAAAATCCACTGTTAAAAATATGTAAATATTTTTTTTTAACAAAATAAGCTACCACCACAGATTACACCAATGCGGCAACAATTGACGTTTACATCACATAATAAAAAAGATGTGTGTGTACTTAGGTACACGCGTTAGAAGTTAGAAGGAAACGAACATTGTGACACGAGAATTTTATATATCTACTAGCTGATCCGTCGCAAACGTCGTTTTGCCATGTATATCATGTATATTAAGAGTAGGGGTTGATCGTAGAGGGGTGAAAATTAGGGGTTGTATGTATTTTTAATGCCAATTAGAATAATAGGGGTGGACTACCCTTAACATTTAGCGGGATGAAAAATAGATGTTGTCCGATTCTCAGACATACCCAATATGCACACAAAATGTCATGAGAATCGGTCAAGCCGTTTCGGAGGAGGTTAACTACAAACACCGCGACATGAGAATTTTATCTATTAGATTTATATATAAAAAATTTATGTTGGTTTGTGTGCGTTCAAAAACTCAAAAAGTTCTGCACCGATCGAGCTGAAATTTTAGCATGATATATAATCCGCATAAAGGATCGTTTTTTTTTTTTTTTTTCCACAAGTATTGAAAAAGTAAACTTATATGAAATGTATTGTTTGTTTTGTTTCTCATTTCTGAACCATGAAGCGTGACGGGGTACAGCTAGTTAGATATATAATGCATTTTCTTTTATAGGCAAAGACCTCTCGTCAGTCTGCGCCCTCCTCAAAAAGCACACCCGCCTGGAGCAAGGCGTGGCTAGTAAGGCGGAAGTGGCGACACAACTTGCGGACACCGCTACGCATCTAGCTGACACAGGACACTTTATGTCAGAGGAGATATTGGAGAAGACCGAGCAGGCTGTCAAACGGTAAGGAAAATTTTAGACTTTTTTAGATTTAAAGTTAATTTTTGTAAAAACAGCTGCGGTTTGCGAGCTGCGCGCGTGCATTTTTGTTCGTGCACCGTTCCTGCGGCGCGCTAGCGGCTCGCGTCTTCCTTTCGCCCACGCCAGTAAACGGAACTGTAAGCGCGAGAATTGAGTGCGCGCACGCCTTATACGAGCCTTGCATGAGTTGCCGCACCTACGTTTGGACGCACCCTAATACTGTCTCCGAATGATCGATGGTTAATGATTGGTGGACTCAGATTCCGCACTTAGACTCTCATTAGCCCGTTGAGCGTAAAGTCAGCCTAGCTCCTTCCAGAAGCACAGAAGTCTCCTGGGTACTTCGCATGCTTCACGGAGCGACCTCACTGCTTAGAGTATTTCTGTACGTAAGTTAGCCACAGTCACGCATTCCAGGACTACGTGACTGATTCTGTAACAGCCTCTGCACATGGGACTGTCTGTCGTACCTAGAACAAAAAGATGTTTATTAAGGAGACAGTGGCCCGTAATTGTCCCTATCGTTGTTTTGAGATTAGTTCAATTGAGGCGGCGTCCATGCGTCGGGTTGTCTCTCTCCCTAAAATATGGCGAGGGGGCCGATGGATGGCCATGCGTCATACTCGTGAACGGGTGCTACTTGTGGCGACTGGTCGTACTTGACTTCATGTATGCGGTGATGTTAGTTATTCCGACTATGTATTTACCATGAATAAATGATTTTTGACTTTTTTACTGAGGCTAAGAAGTCGCTTTGTCATTAGTGGGTTAACTGCTGGCAGAGGCGAAAATGGAAATTTGCGACAAATCCACGTTAAGTTTCCTATATCCTAACGCACGTAAATTTATTATAGGTAGGTAGGTAGGTACCTACCTATAATAATGGTAGCCCATATCGTATTAAAATATAACAAAAAAAATCATTGCTGGACAGATTAAAGAACACGATTTGAACAGTTACTCTAAAGTCTACTGCCTGCAACTACCCTCTTGTTTAATTTTTTGCAGCTACCGTCAATTGCAAGAGCCGATGCAGATTCGTCGGGACAACCTTGAAGATGCTGCGTTACTTCACCGATGGGAAAGAGATGCTGATGAAGAATTACACTGGTAAGTGTAGTAGTAGTTATACTAATTTTGTGGTGTTTTTAAGCTATTGCATAGATTCTATCCTCGAGCGTGGAGACCGAATCCAGAAATGTAACGAAAAAACCTTACGCGTTAGAGCGGGACAGAACGCATACTGCGTATTCACATCTCTCTGATGAGATCGGTGCAGCCGGTGCGAGTTAGAGTGAGACAGACTATATAGGCGAGTAGTCTGAGTATGGTAGAGTGGTAGATTGAATTTATTTATCAAAGAAAAAATTTGAATTAATATTAAATAAAAAAATACAGAAAAAAAAATTATGCAATAGCTTTACCGCGTCAGTCCCCGAGAGCCACACGTCTTTTTATTTTTATCAATATTTTAATACATTTTAAATTTAATTAACGTAGTTTTCTAAGCTTTATATTTCTTGATTAACTATTTACTTTGAATATATTTCTTTTGTATATTTTGTACTTGCTTTTACGTGAGAAGACTGTACAGTACAAAAACATTTGAATTTGTGCATTGCACAAGAACATTGTTATCTCAATAGAGACGGAAGTGTTTATTTGACACTTTATGTTAAATCCTTAATCTTCGTAATTTTCAATGATGTCTCAGTGAAGAAACAATTTATAAAAAATAATCTGTTCGTTTTCATACTTTTCACGTGTTAAAAAAATAATTTTATCCCAACATAATACAATTATTTTGACTTGACTAAAAGATATATCCACAGTATACCTGTAATTGTTACGCTTGTTCTCAAAAGATTCCATATGAAACATCAAAAAGTTTTTGAAGTGAATCTTTAAGGCGCAGAGGATACAATTTTTACGGATGAAACGCAATAATAATAATATTAACGTCACGAAGATGTGCAGCGTTTTTGTCGAAGAAAAGGGAGAGAGCGATTGAGACCGATTGAGTGAGAGTGAGAAGGGCGAATTACCTTCTGGAATTTCTATTTTTAAAATTAAAATTTCGTAAAGAGAATCTATGAAATATTTGTACGTAGTTGGTCCCAAAGTTCTGTCACTAGCACATTATTTCTACATTTCGAGATGGATTTTATAAAAAAATTATTGCATTCTATTTTGGAATGTTTGATTATTGTTTTAAAACAAAAAACAATAACTTTCCGTAATTTTTCACGATGGAGTGGACATTGAAAGTAAACCGAATAGTTGTTATTGCGTTGCACCGCTGTGGACACTCGCCGAGTACCATTTTCAAGTTGCTCAAAAATTTGAATATAACGCTTAGGTTTGTGTACGGTACTATTGATAGGTACCTTGATGTCTCCAGTGTTGAGGACAAGAAAAGAACTGGCTGGCCACGCTCCGCAAGAACACCAGCAGTAATCAAAGCTATCAAGGCGCGGATAGTAAGAAATCCTGTCCGAAAACAGAAGTTGATGGATTTGCAGATGGGTGTCAGTAGGAAAACAGTAAAAAAGGTTTTAAATGAAGATCTTGGTCTACGAGCATACAAAAAAGAGTGGGCACTTACTTAATGCTCGTCTAAAAGCAATAAGGCTTAAGAGATCGCGGATGTTGTTTAAGCGGTACGCGAAAAACCGACACCGTGATATCCTCTTTACGGACGAAAAATTTTTCGATATTGAAGAGAAGTACAATAAACAGAATTATACAGTGTACGCTAAGAGTTCTGAAGAAGCTGAAAATATAGTTCCAAGGGTGCAACATGGACATCATCCATCATCAGTAATGGTTTGGTTGGGAGTGTCCTATTACGGGCTAACTGAGGTTAATTTTTTTCGAAAAGGGGTCAAAACCAGTGCTACAGTGTACCAAGAGACGGTTTTGTATCGCCTTGTCAAAGACATGTCCAGCACCCTATTTGCGGGACATCACTTCGTGTTCCAGCAGGACTCTGCGTCTGCATACAAAGCCAAGACCACTAAAGCCTGGTTTGAGCGTCAAAACATCGTCTTAATTAGACATGAGGATTGGCCTTCCTCCAGTCCGGACCTTAATCCTTTGGACCCGAAAATTATGACAGGGCTTAGAGAGGAAGGTCTGTGATAAACCTCATGAAAATTTGGAGAATCTGAAGTCATCTTTAAAAAACCAGTGACTGAAATCGACACGAATATGGTGCGTGCTGCGATAGACGACTGGCCGCGACGCTTAAGGGCCTGTATTAAAAATGAGGGAGGTTATTTCGAATATTTTTATGCTTTTTTTATTCCTTAATTAATGTTCTAAGAATTGATATATCACTCATTACAAACTGATCAGTACTTTTGTTTTTATCATTATTTCCATTTATGACAGAACTTTGGGACCGACTACGTATTTTATATTTTACGCAAAATAATTTATTGAAATCTAAAATGACGCTTAATTATCGGCACTTTTAATATTTTATTTATTTATTTGACAGTTAAATTCTTAACATATCTTCCTTTTTCCCTCCCTCTAAGTTAGGAAATCTAAAGTTTTAGATTTGTGTAAATTTGAACAAGACTTAAAAATTAGTTTGCCAAAAAAGTCCAAGTCCATTTCTGACATGTGTTCGTACGCACGCACTTTTTGATTCGATTAGGTTCGTTCGTAATAATCTTTGTTTTTAACTATTCGATCGACTTATTTCTTATCCAGGTTGAAGGAACGGGAAAGCGCTGTGCGCTCTGAAGAAGCTGGAGCGACTCTACCAGAAGCTCAAGCATTATTAAAGAAACACTCGGCGTTGGAGGCTGAAATTATTGCGCGGTAAGTTTGCTAAATAGCAAAATTTCGTAGCGTAGTTTACTATTGTATCGAACGCATTTCTCCCGCATTACTTAGCTTTAACTTAGTTTTAGCGATTATTATGAATTTTTGCATACTCAATAAGTCTGAGAATCAGCTACTATCTATATTTCAAACTCCTAAGTGATAAGGAGGGGTGGGGTGTCCAAAAAAAAATTCCTAAATTTTTTTTGTTTTTATTTTTTTATGATACAGCATACAAAAATACATACAACCCTTAATTTTCACCCCTCTACGATCAACCCCTATGTTTTATTATAGTAGATAGTTATTTTTATTGAACTAAAAAAATGTTTTCTAGAAATAATATACATGGCAAAACAACGTTTGCCCAGAAAGTATATATATATACTACGACATATAGTAATATATGTCGCAGCCAACTAGCTAAATTAGCCGTTCAGTCAACAGCTTCTTCTAGCTTAGTCTCTTTACTAAACAGCGCCATTCAAAACTTGGCGATTAAAAAGAGTGGCGGAGAGTTTATTCCCAGTTCTCTTCCGTTCGACGCCCTTGATTTGAGAGCTGGTAGTAAATGTAAAATTAGAAGCATTTAATGTACATATATTTACTTTCTATTTTACAATTACTGGCCTATCCTGTTCATCTCTATTTAGTTCCACCTTCTGCCACCTACAGCAAACTAATATGATTTATATATTTTGCAGCGAGTCTACAATCAACGCAGTGTGCAGTCGCGCGTCAGCATTATCTCGGCGCGGACATTTTGCGGGTAACGCTCTAGAAACGCGCTCGAGAGACCTTAAAAACGCTTTGAAAACGCTCCTCGAAGCAGCGGCGTTACGTTCCGCCAGTCTCAAGGATAGGGTGCTGTCTTTACAGGTAAAATTGTCTATATAAATAATATATTTATTAGAGTCTGGCTAATATAAGAAGATAACGAAAAGGCGCGGCAAATTCAGAAAAATTTAGTATGGTATCCCTAAAAGTTTGATATATTTTGTGGATTAAACTTACTTGATACTTGATTTTGTTTTATTATTTTTTACATTGATAGTAACTGTATTTCTATGAAATTAAATTGACTAGCATTGCATGGAAAACTAAAACTATATTTATTATAAAAATGAGTAATTGCATGAAGTATCAAGACAATAAATTATACTAACCTAAGATATTCAATGACATTCTGTGTTGCCATCCGAAAGAATTCCATAATTAAAGAACTTTTACATATTTTTTTCTTATTTTGTGTATTTCTTGTGTGTGTGTTTCGTTATTAATAAATTTTATGTCTATGTATTGATGTTCAATTGACAATGCCTTTGCGTGAAACTAAAGTGGAGTGTTTAAATCGCTTTTCAGTTATTGTCTGAAATGTGGGAAACTGAAGCGTGGCTGGTGGAAAGAAAGACTGCTCTGTCGGGAGGAGATACGGGAAGAGATGAAGAGTCAGTCCTGGGACTGGTGAGAAGATTGGAAGCTCAACAGAGAGAGTTGACAGCTTTTCTTCCCTCTGTGACGCGATTGGAGAAGGCTGCGCAGGTTTTTAATAACTAATTTCCTAATTATAATTTCACTGTTTTAGTTTTTTTTTATGTTGTCTTTCATAAATATAAGAATTAAGAAGAGACCGCTTGTGGGAAATAAGAGGCCCTCGTTGAACTAATAATTTATCTGCTATTTAAGTTCTGTTCTTATCTGTTTATTTTTATTTATTTATTTATTCTATACATCATCCTAAATAGAAAAAAGTTGGCGTGGTGGAAACACAAACTGGAAACAGTTTTTCCGTCCACCAGGTCGTCGAAAATATTTAAATAATTAACCTATTACACACTCAGGCCAGTGACACACTATACAATATAACACCCCACCAATAAACCATAAAAATTGCACGAACAACATATACCAATTGAAACAATGACGCTCCACAGCCGATGCAAGAAACCTGTTCTTGACGAGAAATTCTCATTCGAATACAGGATGTGTAATCGAATTTACATATTCGAACATGAACTAAATAACGACGTCCTACTTTTAGTTATGCATAATTTGTAATTGTTTGACTTATAAAGTAATTTTTTAATTTAAATTTGATATTGTTTCCTGTTACATTAGCAAATAGCGCAGCCGGTAAAGAGTTTAATAGATTTGGAATAATATAGTCTAATGTTTTTTCCCATATAAATTATTGTATTTTGGTAAAAGAAATTAGTTTTTTAATTTTCTACGTGTTGTATAGTGATAATGAGTTTTAGTTGTTTTAAGGTAATTGTCTGTAAAGTAGTTTTCATTTAATAATGCTAGCTGTACTTTCTCTTGTATAGGTATAATTTTGAAAAATGCAAATAGCTTTCTATAGTCTTCTTTATATTGTGATTTTATTTTGTAAGGAGCAATTGCTTTTAAAATACGTATTTGTAATGAAAATATTTGATTAAGATAGGTTTTGCATGTTCTCCCATAGCTTGAAAGTCCATATGTTATAATAGATTCTGCTAGTGCTTTGTATAGCAGTAGCAGAGTATTGAGAGGTATTTTATTTTTTATTATAGTGAATTTGGCAAGTATCACTCTTAGCCTTTCACAGACAGAATTAATGTGCATTTTCCAAGACATTCGGTCATCTATTGTAAGCCCCAGGTATTTGTGGTTATGAACTAATTCTAAGGCGTTGCAGTTACAGTTGATGGGGTACGAGTTATAGGAATGTGCACAAATGTGGTTGTGTAAGATTAAGTGGGGTGTACGTGCGCTTAGATTGTGACTGGATCGGATATGCATGAACTTTGTTTTATTCGGATTTAGTACAAGTCCCACGTCGTGGGACCATTTAGCCAATGTATCGAAATCAGATTGTAGCTTTGTTTCTGCTTCTTGTATGTTAGCCCCAGCGGCTACTAGGCATGTATCGTCTGCAAATTGGAATATCTGGCAATATTTTATTATGTTAGGTAATGTGTTAACGTAGGTAAGGTAATGCAAGGGTCCAATAACTGAGCCCTGAGCCGTACCTTCTGTTATGGATATTGGGAAACTTTCTTCGTTGCACACTTTAACACGATAAGTTCTATCTTGCAGATAGTTTTCACACCACTTGAGCAGGTTTCCTCGTACTCCGCAGTCATTTAGGTTTTGTAGTATTACGCTGTGCCTTAATGTGTCGAATGCCTTGCTATAATCAATAAACACTACCAGGACATGATCCTTTTTATTTAAGTGCTTATAAATATGATCTGTGAATGCGGATAGTAATTGTGTGGTGTTTTTATTTGGTTGAAATCCGTATTGTTTGTTAGAAAGAATATTGTGTTTTTTATAATAACTTTGAATTTGTCCACATATGTATTTTTCAATTATTTTGTTGATTGTTGGCAGTATAGTTATTGGACGATAATTATTGTAGTTTTTTTGCTACCATTTTTGTATATTGGTCGTACTATACCTGTTTTTAATAAATTAGGATATTGTCCAGTGTAAATGCTCGTGTTAATAAGATTAGCTATGGCTACGTTTATTTTATTACATAACATTTTAATGTCTATAGTTCGTATTCTATCTGCGCCTGGAGATTTTTTGTCGTTTAATGATTTTATTATCTTTGCAACAGATTTAGGGTCTGCTGACTGAAATCTCATACTAATATTTTCTGCTCGCCGGTATAAACTTGTATCCAACAGTGGATTTACACAGTTGGTTGCAACATTACTGATACTATTGTGGAAGGTAGTTGCAAAATTATTTGCAATATCTTTACACGTAACATTTTGATTTTCAAATGAGTTTTGTATAGCTACGTCAATGGATGTTTTAATTTTTCCTGTTAATCGGTTTAATATATCCCATAGATTTTTTAGATTGTTTTTATTAGCTTCTATATTGGTTCTAAGTGTTTTATTTTTAGTTTTATTTATTAATTTATTGACATAATTTCTGGTTTTATTATATTTTTGTTTAAGTATTAAGTTGTTTGGATCTTTTATATATTGTGTAAAAAGTTTATCTCTGTAATGACATGCTTTAATAATTCTATTATTAATCCAATGGTTACTGTTTCGATGAATGTTAGATTTAAGTTTAACTGTATATTCTGATTTTTTATATGCTTGAGTTATGTTGTTTTGTATGAAGTTGTATATGCCAATAGGACACTTCATTTCTACTGTCGGCTTCCAATCAATTTGCTCTAGAAGGGTCGTTAATTTATTTTTGTCAATTAATGTTTTATATGTTGGAACATCCTGTAGCTGTGCTTTAGTGCAAGCGAGCACGATCGCTCGATGGTCCGCTAGTTTTGTGCCAACCGCTGCAGTGTATAGGTCGTGTGTTTGGGATCGAGCGTATATGTGATCTATGCATGATTTTGTAACGATTCCTTTGTATAGTTCTGCCCTAGTGTATGTTGTGATCCCACACATAAGGCCTAAACTGTGTAATGTGTTGCAATATTTATGTTTTATAGGAATGTCTAGCTTTAGGTTTATATTAACGTCCCCCAATAGATACAAGTCTATATTTTTCTGGCAGTTACTCTTAATGATATTATGAAGTTCGTCAATAAACAGGCTCTTGCTTAGGCTAGGTGGGCGGTAAATAGCACAAATATGCGCAGTGTATTTCGTCTGAGTTGTGATGGTAAAGAGTATATTCTCGAAATGTTGGCTTTTTACAATTTGTATACTAAATTTATGTTTCTTTTTTACATAAACTAAGATACCACCACCTTTCCTACTGTTTCTGAGCGCTGAGAACATTTGATATCCATTTAAATTGTACAAACAACTGATTCTATCAGAAATGTTAACCTCTGTAACAACAATAACGTCTATAGTGTTAGCCGCATATATACATTGCTCGAGGCTAGCAAAATATTTTATGATTGACCTTATATTTATGTGTACACACAACAGATTTAAATGTTTGCTGGGTATTTTACTCACGAAATCATTTATGTTTATACAGTCTTCTAATTCACAAATATCACTAGTTAAACTATCCATATTAATAATAATAATTTATATGCAATTTAATTTGGGCAGTTAATTGACATTCTGTCTTTTTTTTTTATAACTTGTATATCCAATATAGATCTTAAGTTTTCTATTTTCGTGTTATCATCTTTTCTTGCACGAACCATACCGTTTTTAAACCAAACGTATTTATAGTTTTGTTTGTTCTTTAATTCCTGCTTGGCTTCCCATAAAATGCTTTTGTTGGATTTAGTCATTGCTTCCCTGATGAATACTATTTTGTTATTGTTGGGTTCATAGGGGCAAACATCGGCCACCATAGTTTTAATGGTTTTTGCAGCTTTAATCCACTTTTCTTGGGTCGCTTTATCAGTAAGTTTAACTCGTATAATGCCGGGTTGGTCGTATTTACCTTGGTATCGCATTGAGTTACGGATACCGTCGAAGGGCTGTTTAAGTTTTAATGCTACATTTTCAACTAATTTTATCACATTCTCTTCGCTCGCAGGGGGGACGTTTGCTATTTCTATAGAATTAGCAAGTTTCTTCTGTTCCATCTCATGGAAACGCTGCTCCAATACGCCTACCCTCAATTCGAGATTGTTGTTTTTTTGTAATAGTTCCGTGTTTTTTCTTTCTAAAGCTTTTATGGTATTTTTAAAGGCATCAATACAACCTAATACTTCATCCAACTTCGTACTGTGAAATTGCAGAGATTGGTTAAGTTCGCTTATTTCCTTCTTTATAGTTTTTTCCACCTCCTTGGAGATTTTATGTATTAGCCCCTTAGTGTCCATAGGTATATCCTCCTCTGCATCCTCTGTTAGAAACAAAGAGGAGTTTCGCTTCGGGGATTCATGCTGGCATTCCATACAAGTCCAATCTAGGCTTGGGGCCGCCTTTAATGCAGTTATCTGTTTGTTCGTAAGACCGCTGCATCTGGTATTTAGGTGTACCATTTTTTCACATCGGGCACATTCACATCCGGGCATCGATTTAGAAAACGTTTTATTACATTGGTCACACTTCGACATGATTAGATTGTCTTGATAAGCTCGTGCTAGGTTATACGCGTGTCACTCGCACGGCTGCGCTTCGACGACTGACTATAGTATGGGTAATTAAAAAACTAGCAATGATTTAAAAAAAAACGTGTGCAATTGACACGTGGTAGAATTGAAACCTTCAAAGATTTTGGTTTTAAGATAATTTTTAAGTTTTGTATCAATTATTAATTTTTATAATAACTATAATGATTAAAAAAGCTTTTATAATTAATTATTTATTTATTTATTAGACTTTTTCAAATGTAGTATTAGACTTTTCTTTAAATTTGTTTTTATTTCGATTTTAAAATTTTATTTTAAGTTGTTAATTATTAGTTATGATAATAACTACAATGATTAAAAAAGTTTTTATAATTAATTATATGGTACCAGTGGTTGCCTGGAAGAGATCGCTCGAAAGCGATAAGGCCGCCAGTTGCCTTTCTTTTACATGTAATTATGTTAAATTTTTATATTATACAACAAAGAGTAAATAAATATAAATTATTTTTTTTTTAATATTCAAATATAGTATTAGACTTTTCTTTTAATTTTTCGTTAATGGGAGATGTTTAAAAATCCTGACCATTTTTAAATATTGACGACATTGACACAGCATCGAGGCCCCCCCCCCTCTTTCTTGCACCGCTGCCCGTCATGCCTTAAAAAAAGGAGGATTTTATTTTAGAAATGAATTATTTTCAGGAACGCATGAACGAAGACGAAGTCGTAAAAAAGAAGATGGATGATGTGAAGGAGCTTTGCGAAGAGCTGAAACTCCTCTCCGCGAAACGTCAACAGAGATTGCAACAGAGCCTCAAATACTTCAAGTAGGTAGTTTGTATGGAGAAGTAGAAGTTTGAGCAGCGCTCTGTGGATGTACTAACAGTACTTCCGCTTTTATATTCTGTTTCATATTATTCTACATTGATATTTTATTATTATTTACTTATAATGATCTTTAACGAGTTAATATCGAGTAGAAAAACATCTCGTTAAAAAAAATTCTTTATTTATGTATTAGGAGGTAAACGGACAGGAAGCTCTCCAAGTGATACCTCCGCCCATGGACACTCACATTGCCATAAGGGGTCGTTCAAGTATTACGTAAGCAGATTTACTGCGTTTTAACCCCTCCCCTCCTCTTGCCAGCAAAAGTAAGCAAAGCTCTCAAAAATATTAGTACATAAACGTATTAATTGTTGTAGGAATCCTCGAAAATGCATTTCGTTTTCAAGCATAGACAATGTGTAGGTAATATGTGTAAAAAAGTAAATAATTATTGTCGACGTAATCACCAAATAAGAAAATCAAAGACCACCCCGCCCCCTGCTTTTCCCCCTATAGTGCTTACGTAATACTTGAACGGCACCTAAGGCTCGTTAGTGCGTCGCCGGGCTTTCAAGAATACTTTGTTGGTACTAATATAAGCAATCACATTTTGAATTTGCCCAGTCAGATCTTATTCAATTTTTCTGGTTCTTCATACATTTTAACACTTTACAAAATTGTCAAGAGTCTTGAAATATTTATATTCATTTTTATTTTATATACAAGTAATAGTAAACATGTATTTCATTCCACGCGATTATTACTTTCACCAAATCAAATAAAAATAATTTATTCATATAGGTAACAAACACAATGTACACTTATGAACGTCAAAAAGAAATACATATTAATGCTTCTAATTTTACATTCACTGCCAGTTCTCAAACCAAGGGCGTAAAACGGGACAGAACTGGCAATAAACTCTCCGCCACTCTTTTCCACGCAAAGATAGGCACAAAGATTACTCCATTCGGGAATTGGGGAGCGTTCGACCACCCAGTGACTCTTTATACCTAAAAGTCATCATTATGTGGTGTAAAGTACTGGAAAGTCGAAAATAATATTAACAATAACGCGTAATTCAATCACCGCCCCGTAACGTTTTACAAAAGGACCCCATCCCCCAAGTTCGTTACGTAATACTTGACCGCTCCCAAGCAACTTCCATCCTGCATACAATTGACTCATAAATAATTACCCAGGTTCGTCCAAGAATGCGAAGAAGTTCAGGAATGGATCAGTGAGCAGATGACAGTTGCCGCTAGTGAAGAGTACGGTCTGGATGTAGAACATGTGGACACCCTGCAGCAGGCCTTCGACAACTTCCTACAGCAGCTCCATGGTTAGTGATGATGTGGTTTAATGTTTTATTCACGACTGACCCGGTAATTTTAATTTCCTCCTAGTGGCTACAGTGTGCGACTCTCATTCCTGAGGTCGTAGGTTCGATCCCCGGCTATGCACCAATGGACTTTCTATATATCGAACGGTGAAAGAAACATCGTGAGGAAACCGGCTTGTCTTAGACCCAAAAACGACGGCTGTGTCAGGCACAGGAGGCTGATGAACTTGCCTATTATATTGACAAATGATCAATGACCCAATTAGGGTTGTAGCGCCACTGATTTATTATTTAACTAAATTATAAAAAGGTATTTAATAAAACACTATTTTGACCGGATTGAAGTTATGTATTATTATAAATTTACAACTATTTAACATAATTTTAAATTTATCCGACGTTTCGCGTGCTTTACAGCGTGCGTGGTCACGGTGACTGAAGACAAAAGATGTTGAATGTCAAAAAGTATCACAGCTGCAGAGAAAGTTGCATTATCTGTATTTATTTCCCCGGAGTTGGTATCGACTAAAAGATGGAGGGTTTTGGCAAAACACAATCCGCGAAAATAGAGGACACCGTAAGCCATTTTTGCCAAAACCCTCCATCTTTTAGTCGATATGAATAAAAGTTATGTTAATCAAAGACAATACTATATAAAAAGGTATGTTTGTGACCTCGTAGAGTGGTTATCTGTGGATCTGCTGTGGAAAGTTTGACCAATAGAAAGTCACGTTATTTTTAAGTGTCATATATATTAATCTGATGAAAAGACGAATACATCAACCAATAGCGTGTATTTTTTCTCGATATCCCTTACTCTCTCTCTCTCAATCTTTCTCACTATAGCTCTCTCCCACCTCTCGCTCCATGGGACTGTGCGTGATGCGACGGTCGCTCCATCTCACTCTCTCTCTCGATCTTTCTCACTTGCTTCCTACTCTCGCTTCATGGATATTTGTTTCTTGCTACGTTCGCCCTTTCTCACTCTCTGTCAATCGCTCTCTCCCTTTTCTTCTACAAAAACGCTGCGCATCTTCGTGACTCTAATATTATTATTATTGCGTTTCATCCGTAAAAATTTATATTATATAAAAGCAAGTACTCCGTCTTATGTATCTGTCTTAATATAAACTTTAAATTTGTAATGAACTTTTATCAATAGTTTCTAGAATGTTTTATCAGGGTCACTGTTACTAGTGAAAAGCCGGGCTGGATAGCTAGTTATTCATTAACTTAAAAACTATAAAACGGACTAAACGTTTTGACATACCTAATAAAGGTATATGTAACTAAAGTCGGATAACAGATAACTAAATTAACTCATTTACTTACAGCTAGTGAGGGTCGCATAGAGGCTGTATGCGAAGGTGGTACCGCTCTTCTAGAAGAGAACACGCCGGAAGCAGACAGAGTGAAACAGAAGATGGAAGATATTCGTGGATTGTGGGATGATCTTAAGGAACTGGCTGTTGCCAGACAAGAGGTAATCTCTTTTTTAAGCAAACTAAGCGATGCCATAGTAAAAAATACAATATGCGAAATTATATTATAACAATAATTGTCTATACGCGAGTATGAATATAGATTTTTTTATTTATTTATTTCAATTTAGAAAGTGGGGGACCGAAACACGTGCTCTCTTTAATACAAAATAGTCTAAATTTAAACCAAAACTATTTTCTCTACATTTTTTTTAAAATAAATTTTCACTGAGACATCATTGATAATAATGATTATTATTATTATGTTTTAGCGATTAAGACTAATCAGTCATTTCAGTGTCGAATAACACGACTTACAGTCTATTAATAATAATAATAAATCGTTTATTTGCAAGAAAGTGGTACATTTAGATCGACCAATTATAGAAATCAGCACAATTAAAAATATTAATGGTAAGACTCTGTTCTAGTGTATTATTTCTTCTAGTTTGTTCACACCAGTACTTAGCGCTTATCTCTTCCGCTTGAACACAAAAAAAAACATGAAAATCGGTCCAGTTTTGGAGGGATTTAATTACAAACACACACAAAACATTTATACAAAGACTAGCTGATCCAGCAAACGTCGTTTTGCCAGGGGTTGATTGTAGAGGGGTGAAATTTAGGGTTGTTGTTTTTTAATGCTGTATCATAAAAAATTTAAAAAATTTAGGGGTGGACTACCCTTAACATTTAGGGGGATGAAAAATGGATCTTATCCGATTCTCAGACATACCCAATATGCACACAAAATTTCATGAGAATCGGTCAAGCCGTTTCGGAGGAGTTTAACTACAAACACCGCGACACGAGAATTTTATTAGATTACCACAAAACACTCGATAAATATCGTGTTTATTTCCAGGCGTTAGCTGGAGCTCGGCAAGTCCACGAATTCGACAGATCTGCGGAGGAAACGTTAGCATGGGTGGCTGAAAAAGAGGCTACTCTTCAACTCCTGAAGCAATTGCATCAGCTGAGGGCTTTAAGGGCTGATTTGAACGCCATTAGAGAGAAGCACGCCCACCTCAAGAACGAAGCAGACAGGTATAAATTTCTACCCTATATTATTGCCTCTACCCGCAATATTCGATGCTTACTAGAATTTACCTTTTTTATTTACAATTGCGTTTTATAATAATGTACTTATGTAGAATACATTTTTATCGTTAAATTTTTAACGAAATAAGCGATTTTATCTTTTTTCTATTTATTTATTTTACAGAATAATACAATCTAAATTATAGTATACTAGCAGACCGGCCAAGCGTTGCTGTGGCTAGGGTTTTTGTTATATTACATAGTAGCAAACTATTCAAGGGAAACGGTAGAAGAACACCAGTCATGGGGACCACCATGCTTTTTTGGTGGTTATGCCATTCAATTGTAGCTTATGTGAAACGTTGGTACTTTCAACACAGCGCCATCTGCTAGAATTGTGGCTATCAAATAATAAACTAATATTTTGCAATAAAATAATATTACGGGTATAAATTGAGATGTAAGCTATCCTATCTTTTAAGTTCGATCAAACTACACACGGTGTGCAAATTTGATTGAAATCGGTTCGGTAGTTTAGGGAATCCATAGCGGACAAACAACGTGACACGTAATTTATATATTATATTAAGATTAAATTTGAATACCACTGTGGTTTGTATTAATACCCACGATGATGGATTCTACCCGAAGTATCTATTGAAGATTCTGTTAATCTTTAATTTCATCAATTGATTGCTAATTGACTAAATGAAAACTGTTACACTTTTAAGCACTAAATAAATTTGCAGGCTTGGAGCTGCCTTCCCAGACGCAAAGGAACACGTGCAAGCCAAACTGGAGGACGTGACGGAGGCCTTGGAGGCTTTAGAAGAACGAGCGGCCCATTGCGAACAGCAACTGCAACTCGCCGATCAGCTGCAGGCCTACTTCGACACCTACCAGGAGCTTATGTGAGTGTAATAAAACAATTTTAACTGAAAACGTTTGAACATTTGTATGGAATTGAATTCCCGTTCGATACTTAATTTAAGATATTTGTTATGTAAATCTTATGAAGGTCTTATTAAGTAGTTCTTATAACGATATAGGTATACATTATACATTGAATCGTTTTCGTTCATATGCGAGAATCATTTACAAAAACTTAAAAAAAAAACGTGTGTACTTATGTACACGCGTTAGAAGTTATACTTCTTTGACGTAACAAGATACAAATCTTTAAACAAAAATTTATTCTACGTTTGTAGTACGACACTAACAATAGAAAAAAGGCATTTAATACATTGAAAAGTTTTATTATAACGCATTATCTAGTTAAATAAAGTTTATTTAAATATCACAAAAAAATATTTCTACATAATTAAAGAAATTGACATTTTTTATTTTAAAATGTTGACTAACTTCAGGGTGTCGGTTTTTTGTGACGGTGTGCGCGTGCATCGTAAAAATTTACTCTCATCATTTTTCTATATTGCGCCAAACTAAGTATAACTTCAAAAATATAAACGCAATTTACAACTGAACTGTTGATGCTCCTCAGCAATTGTGGTCAGAGTGAGTCAAATCAGGTTTTATTTAAACTGGTTGCCTAAACCTAAGCCCTCGTTAAACGTAAATTAATCAATAAAGCTTTTTATAAATTTCACGAATACTTAAATGATCCTAATCCTTGGGATTGATTTGCTCCAGTTCAAACATTTGTACATACTTTTAGAGGGGGGGGGAAAGGTTTTGCCGTTTTTTTCCTCCCCCCCTTGACTTGTGAACTGGTAGTAAACGTAAATTTATAATTAATTTTACTTCTTTTTTGACGTTCATAAATGTACTTGTTTACCTAATATAAATAAAGATATTTTGAGTTTGTGTAAGAAGATAATATAAAAGATATATAGGAAAACCTATCGTGGACCTGGATAAGTGAGGAACCTCTATTGTTGAGAATTGCAGAAGTTCCTTCTGATAAAGGGACTTTTCGAGACTGGTTAAATGAGATTTTATTCTAGAAGTTTGATGATTCAGGGTTAAAATTCACTAAGGCTCCAATGGTCTAATGAACGCGAGTGAAACCGAAGGTTACAGCTAGTGATTTTTTATTCAGGGCGTGGACAAATGAAACAATGGCTCGGGTGACAGCACCAGAGTTGGGCAGCGACGTGGCGGCAGCAGAACGACTTGTCGCAAGACATCGAGATATCTCACCGGAAATGGACGCTAAAGATGACGCTTTCCACACCTTTTATGCTGATGGTAATTTTAATGTATCTTCTACCATTACAGTTGCCGATTCCCATGCCTAGTGGTTAAGGGAGCGCTCAAGTATTACGCCACGCAATTTTTGGAGACTATTGATTCCCCCCGCCCCCTCCATGTAACGCGCCGTAACGTTTTTCTGTACCCAATAGTAAAACGTTTCGTGACCACCCAGTCAATATTTATACCTAAAAGTTACCATTATGTTGTGTAAAGTACTGCAAGGTCAAAAATAATGTTAACAATAACGCGTAATTCCATCCCCGCCCCGCATCGTAACGTTTTACAAAAGGATATTGTTACTTGACGTATAAATATCGTGGCTGGCTAAGCGATCAAAAATGGTAGAAAACTAACTAACTGCAAAATTTATCTACCAAAATCACTAAAATTATGGTTATTTTTGGAGTAATAGATTTAGTAGAATCGTAATATAAAAGAAACTATTAAATATATAATAAAAAATAAAAAAACAAAAAAATGATGAATCTAATTATTAAATTACGTACAAATTACATACAAATCTAATTTTTATGATCGATAGATCGTATAAAGTATTTTCGATTTAGTAACTAATTAAATTATGAAAAGTTCAACCATTTAAAGAAAACACTTTTTTTACCGGACGGTGACCACGCACGCTTTTTTTTTTAATTATGTAAAATAATCATCAGTTTATAACAATACATAACTTCAATCTGGTAAATAAAGTGTTTTCTTTAAATGTGTAAAAGTTATGTCAATAAAAGACAATACTATGTTCAACCATATGATTTTTTATAATTTTTCAATGTTTAGTCTAGTTTTGATGTAATTTAATTAGATTTATGTGTATATTAAATGATTTCTTTATTCCAGGTGAAAAACTTGTCAGCGATGGCCACTTCCTATCGTCAGAAGTGGAAGGTCGCATGTCTGCTTTACGGGCGCGACGTTCCGCGCTGAGTGCCGCTTGGCAAGCAAGAGCAACGATTTACGAACAGCACCTAGATGCTCTCATCTTCCTGAGGGATGCTGAGGCACTGGATCAATGGATAAGTGCCAGGTATGTTTGGATAGTCTTACGCTATTTGCTGCTTCATAACCATGTCTGCAATTACTAACTGATGGAGTTTCCAAATTTATTAAAAATCAGTGGCGCTACAACCTCTTTAGGTCTGGGCATCAGAATTCTGAATCTGTCTCATGATCATTTTTTAATCAAATAGGTAAGTAGGTGATCAGCCTCCTGTGCCTGACACACGCCGTCGACTTTTTGGGTCTAAGACATATGTCGGTTTCCTCACGATGTTTTCCTTCACCGTTCGAGCAAATGTTAAATGCGCACATTGGAAGAAAGTTGGTGCATAGCTGGGGATCGAACCTACGACTCGAGGGATAGAGTCGCACGCTGAAGCCACTAGGCCAACACTGCTCTTTCCAAATTTAGGCACGATAATTATGTCTGGGTATCCGGAAGCTGTTTCCAGTGCTCCCTTCCCTCCATAAAATGAAATGCGCTGGTTCAGCTATATAGTATAGTAAAAGAAGGAATCCAAAAATCTATCATGCTAAGACTGTAACGGTGGTGGTGGCCTACTCCTAGCACGCAGTACATTATTGTAATGAATAAATGTGCGCACGCGACTGCGGTTCAAAATCCTTACACGTATGCATGCGCCATTACGCCGTAACACTACCACTTCCAATTCGTATTCTTCTTCCTATGTGCCATCTCCTTGCGAAGGTTGGCAACCATCATGGCTAGTTTAATTTTGGATGCCGCGCTTCTAATCAATGGTTGCTTTGAACAAACCACTGTTTTGAGTTTTTCAACCTGGACGTGCGTCTGGGGCCAGGTCTCCTTCTACCTGCAACTTTGCCTTTTATGATTAGTTCAAGGAGCTCGCATTTTTTGTTTATTGATTTTTCCTTCTGTTACATATATAGAAAATAATGTATTCTTTTTATATACAGAGTGCCGCTAGTAAGAGACGGAAAGTACGGAGACAGCGTGGCGCAGACGGAAGAATTGATTAACAGGCACAGAGATCTAGAAGAGACCATAGACGCGCAGAAAGAGAAGTTCAACGCACTTAAGAGAATTACACTGGTGAGTTCATTCATTATTAAGCTGGTATCTACTCCCTCAAAGGCCGGCAACACACTGTAGGCTCGTTATCCTATTAAAAACCCCGTACACAGAAGCGCATTTTCTTGATTTATTGCTTGTTAAAATTTCCTATCACCAAATAAATTTATATTAAACTTTTAATAAAATAAAAACTTGTGAAAAATATCGGATTTATTTGTATTATTTATAGAAATATTAGGTCCTTACATATGAAATTGGCGTTTTACGTTTTGGCCACTTTGACCTCAAATATCTCCTCCTTGGTTAAGAATTCCAAATTAAAATTTGTACAGCTATTTACTCATGTATTTGTGCTTTGATGACCGTCATTCATTTGTTTTTTTCTGTTTGCGTCACTCATTTTACAAAATGGAAAATTTAAAGTATCGCATTATTTACGAGTACGAGTTCCGCCGTGGTACTAGTGCTGCGGAAACGACTCGAAGGGTGAATGATGTGTATGGCGGTCATGTTGCAAAAGAAAACACAGTTCGTTTTTGGTTCCAACGTTTTCGTTCTGGAAATTTCGACCTGCAGAACAAGCCCCGTGGACGGCCTGAGACCCAAGTTGATAATGAAGTATTGAAGGCTATTGTGGAAGCGGATCCATCGCAAACCACGTCCGAGTAAGCTTCAGGCTGCGGTGTTAGTGATAAAACTGTTTTAATTCACTTGAAGCAAATTGGGAAGATTAAAAAGCTTGAAAGATGGGTACCTCACGAATTGACTGAAGCAAACCGGCAAACGCGCGTCGACTGCTGCGTTACATTACTGAACCGGCACAATAATGAAGGTATTTTAAACCGAATCATTACCTGTGATGAAAAATGGATTCTTTACGATAATCGGAAGCGCTCAGCGCAATGGTTGGATCCTGGCCAGCCAGCCAAATCCTGCCCCAAGCGAAAATTAACCCAAAAAACTTTAAAACGTTACTTGTAAGCGTTTGGTGGACTAGTGCCGGTATTGTTCATTGCAGTTTTCTCAAATCTGGCCAGACTATTACGGCTGATGTCTATTGTCAGCAATTGCAAACCATGATGGAAAAGCTAGCGGCTAAACAACCTAGGCTGGTCAATCGCTCCACGCCACTGCTACTTCATGACAACGCTAGACCACACACTGCACAACAGATGGCTACCAAATTAGAAGAGCTTCAATTGGAATGTCTAAGACATCCTCCGTACTCCCCAGACCTTGCTCCAACAGATTACCATTTTTTTCGAAATTTGGACAACTTCTTGCAAGGGAAACAATTTAACTCTGATTGGGCAGTCCAAATCGCCTTCACAGATTTTATTGATTCCCGTCCGACTGGTTTTTTTAGTAAAGGGATCAATGAACTACCTATGAGATGGCAAAAGTGCATAGAAAACAATGGTTCATACTTTGATTAATTAAATATATTATATTTAAAAATATTCGACTTTTTGTTCCTCCAATACAAAACGCCAATTTCATATGTAAGGACCTAATATTTTACTACAAATTAAACGATTAAAAGATAAGGCTAATAAATATGCCCTCGCGGACATTATATGTAGTAATTTCTCAATAAATGGACTAACCAACACAGTTTTTCAATAACAAAATCAAAATATAATTCATTCAGAATACTTATAAACGTCAGAAGTTCTTGAGTTTGCCGTGATCAACTAAGTCCATATTTATTAATAACAATTGGACAATTTAATTAAAAAAAAAATTAATAATAAATTAATTTAAATACCAAATAACATGATACAAACGTTCAACGTTCAAAAACAAATGTTAGCATTAAATATTGATACGTTGTTTAATTTATGCTTAGCACTAAAGTTGTCTAAAGTACCTAAATGAATATTTTTTTTTAGATCGAAAGTGCGTTCAAAGAGCAGAAGCAAGAGGAAGAACAAGCTCGCAAACGCCAAGCAGAATATCAAGAGGCGGAGAGATTGAGATTAGTGAAGAGGAGGGAGATGGAGAGAATCGCGGAGGAGAGAAGGAGAGAGAGTGGCAGTCAGCAGAGTAGGCAGGATGTGCAGGTAAATAGCATTATAAATTGTTTTGATTATGTGAATATGTGTTTTCTCATTTTGATGTATTATATATTTTCGTGTGTGTTTATTACACCATCCTGGTATGTATGTAGTGAATAGTTATTAATTTGACTATAAATTAAACGTGTTTAGTTTTTAGAGTTATCTTGTATATGTTAACGTAAAATTGTAAACACCGTTAGATTGTAATCTATCTTGCGAGATTATAAACTGTCGAAAGATTGTGAACCTCAACGAACTGTTTACAATTTAACGTATTATTATTCGGTAGATTGTAATCTATCGAAGTGAAACCGTCAAATTGTGAAACGGATCGCAACTCGCGCTGATTGGTTGAACGGAATATGCCCCGCGCCACCATATTTGTTTGTTAATTCGTTTTTTATACACTGTACTGTCATTGAATTCAACTAACTGTTATCAATTATTATGTAAACGGTATATATTCGGTAATCCATAGCGTTATATAAAAATAAAATAATATATAATATACAGCAGAAATTTTAAAATCACAAAACAAAAATAATACTGACAGTTAAAAAATCTATAAAAACATATTACTCACATTTCAAGATGGCAAGTCTAGTTGCGTCAAAACAGCTTAACTAGTTTTCAAGGCTCAAATGGCAGGTATTTGAAGTTGCTATTTTTTAAATCATTAATTATCTATTTTAATTATAAGCAATAATTATTTATGTATACATAAAAAATATAATCAATTATATTTCATCACACAAAGTACTCTCGCTCTCTCTAATAAAAATAAATTGAAGATGAGTACTTAAAACTTTAAATGGTGCAATATAATGCTTTATCTTATATATATATATATATAAAATTCTCGTGTCGCGGTGTTTGTAGTTAAATTCCTCCGAAATGGCTCGACCGATTCTCATGAAATTTTGTGTGCATATTGGGTATGTCTGAGAATCGGACAACATCTATTTTTCATCCCCCTAAATGTAAAGGGTAGTCCACTCCTAAATTATTATTTTATTTTTTTTGCGGTTATTTGCAATCAGCCCTAAGGCTAGCGAATTTTTTCTGTGGTGCTGTCATGTGGAGTGACTTCCCATTGGAAGCATCTACTCATCTTCTGTCTAGAGCTACTGCCGGTCTTCTAGCTCTAGAATATGGTGACGTTTTAGTCGACTCACATACTGTATAATGGTGAGTTGGCGAGCAAGTTCATTCGGGTGACAGCTTAACCGCTCTTTGTATTTAGCTGCCAGTCTCCGGATTTCCTCTTTGATAGTTCTCATTTTAAGGTGTTCGTGAACTTCGTTGTTGGTATGTACCATGGTACTTTTGCAACTGCTCTTAGGATCTTGTTCTGTTGTCGCTGGAGTATATTTATGTCGGTATCACTTGCGCTGCCCCACAGTTGGAGGCCATATGTCCAAATGGACTTTGTAGTTGAAGTTTGTTATCTAGAGAAAGTCTTGAGTTTCTTCCTAGCATCCAGTAAAGGCTGTTGTACTTTAGCTGTAGCTCCTGCTTTTTACATTTGATGTGGTGCCTCCACGTTAATCCACGATCAATGTGTAAGCCAAGATATCTTACATGGTGGCTGTGGGGCAGAATACATTGGTCCAACTTTACAGGTGGGCAGTCTCCTCTTCTAATGGTGAAGGTCACTTGTACTGACTTCGCGGGACTAGCTTTTATTTTTAGATTTTTTTATGATACAGCATTAAAAATACATACTACCCCTAAATTTTACCCCACTACGATCAACCCCTATTTTTTTATTATTGTAGATAGCTATTTTTATGAAATAATATAGCTAGTTTGTTATAAATTTTTTTGTCATGAAATCATATTACATTATAGATGGAACGTCAACTCAGCAATCAGGACAGCGTGGTGTCTTCTGAAGAAACCTTTTCACCGGCACCGCAGTTCGACAGACTGCCAAAGAGCGATACTTTGGTTAAGAGGGCAGAGAGTATGAGTGTGAGTTTAAATTTGATTATAGCGATACCTACATAGAAGTCAAAAAAGTAAAAAAATAGCTTTAAACAAAAAATGGTTGTAAAATCGGTTAACCGACGATAGTTTAACGTGACAAGGTCATAACAAACCATCCATGAAATTATTGCAAAATGAATAAAATTTAATCATTTTTATTGAATTATCACTGTTTTTCGGATACAAAGGAGTGAATCCTCGGACGCATAGGCCAATCGAGTGGCAGAGATAGATGCGGCGTAAGCGTCCAATGAGCGTAACGGGACAATGAGTTAAGCTTTTTCGTGCGTGCAGCATTTCATAGATTTATTATAAGCTGTCATGGTTACGTACAACGGACCAATTATGAGTCTAAGTGCGGAAAATGAGTCCACCAACCTCACGTCAAAAAATTACACTGAACAGGAAGTTGACGTATACGTCTGTGACGTTCAAATGACAAACAATCCGTGAACGGCACCGCGTTGCAGCGTTAGTTGTTCACGATAGATCATCAGCGCCAGCGAAATTCTTGGCTAATTCCTTTTAGCTATACTTTATCAAACGTGTCCCGTGCCCCTTATATACAATGTTTTCAAATTGCAGGTGGCAACTAAGACTCCAAAGCGAACTCCCTCGTTCACAACACGTAGACGAACACAAAGCTTTAGAAGACACAGACAGCCGGACGAACTACCGCCAGTCGAGATTGAAGGTATGTTTGTTTTAATTATTTATTTGCATATATATTTACAAAATATGACATATGTCGCAGATTCGAAAGCCTTTAATATTTTCAAAGTTATCATCACAGTCGACGTCCGACATTTTAATGTAATTTTAAAAACAAGGTCAATGATTCAACGCACTAGTGACAAATTGACTTTGACACATTGACAATTTACAACACGTAAGATGTCTATGATATTGCGTGGTGTTGCCATTCTAAAGCAACAAATGACATTTAAAAATGAATTGATGTTGTTTGTCTCGCTAATTTTGGCTAATTATGATCTTGAAATATTTGTGGAAGTTCAGGGAAGGTTTAAACGATGGGAAACATTTATAATACGTAAAGAAAAATACTAGAAACGACAATTAAATTTTCCAATAGAAACTGTTCCTAACTGGGAAATATTTGATGTCTTTTTCGATATAAAAATCCGTAACGTCCGATATATTTGGTTTTAAAAGTTTTAAAACAAATATTTTTAGGTGATACGAAGAAAAATAATATGAAATGGACACACAAAAATATTATGATTTTCCAGGCTACTTAGAACGAAAGCAAGAGGCGGGAGTGGGCGGTAAACGAGCGACTGTGCGCTCGTGGCGTTCGTACTACGGTGTGTTGTGCGGACAGTTGCTCTGCTTCTTCAGAGACCAAACTGACTTCGCCAGCAGTAAGGCGGCGGCGCCACCTGTAGCTATACTTAACGTAAGTACACATGTAGGTTTTCTGACCTTGGAGTAGAACTTTTAGTAGCAAATTTACGATTAAATTCACTTATCGAGCTGTTTGATCTCTTAGCGTTGAGAGAGATGTATCTCTTTATCTTCTACCGGGTTTGCCATGGATCAGAGGAGTTGTTTAGATTAATACCTGCAGCTGAGTTTCATCATCAAGGCGGAATACGAACCTACCCGTCGTTCCACAAGCGAGCGGTTCTTAGGCGGTTTTAGCCGCACAACACCATTGTGTGAAACCAGCTACCCACTGAAGTATTTCTGAACCAAATCGACTTAAAGTCCTTCAAGAAAAGAGTACCGATTCTTAAAAAGCTGGTAATGCACTTGCGTTCTCTTAAGGCATTGAAAGTGACCATGGGCGGCGGTATCACACCATACGGTATAACATCAAATGAGCCCCCTACCCCTGTTCTAAAAAAAAAGTTTGGTAACACAATTTACTCTTATGAAAATGTTTGTAAATTTACTTTTTCTGCCAGAACTCAAATTATGGGAAGAACTGGCAAGAAACTTTCCGTCACTCTTCTTAAGCCATTTTTTTTAATTTACAATATAATTGTAAGGATGTTTTGAATTAGTTATAATAATAAATAAATCTGAAACTGTTTAGGAATTTTGTATGGCAATTAAGGTTTACAATAAATTACCTAAAGAATTAAAAGATCTTCCGACTAGAGTTTTTAAAAAGCGACTTGGTGTATTACTTTTGGAAAAAATGTACTATTCAATAAATGATTATTTGCGTGAGACACTGTTGTTGATATAAACTTAATAAAGTATGATATAATATGTACTATATAAATAATATAAGAATTGACCAATTCATTTGACTAATAATGTAAAAATTCCTTTAAATACAAATTTGCGCGCCATTGTGTGTGGCAGAATATGCGAACTTACGATTGTACCACCTTACACATTTTTGTACCATATTCTTGCAATAAATTGTTATTATTATTATTATTATAATATTCACAGTATTTTTTTAATAAACACTAAAACGATTTCAGGCACGTTGTGAACCAGCCAGCGACTACACCAAACGGGCCCATGTGTTCCGCCTCTCGTGTACCGATGGAGCCGAATACCTCTTCGCCTGCGCTCGTCACGAGCTGATGATG